>OV816027.1:101632546-102232546 GCA_929113105.1 Agrypnus murinus | reverse complement strand
ATGGCGTATTTCAAGTATTTTTGGAAGCAGAAGTGATTGAACAACAAAGTTTTTTCCTTTAAACAAAGAATATTAAAATGTTTTCCCATATGGATCGAACTTTATGGCACACACTGTATAGTTGACCACCTGCAAAATCTGCCGTTTCTCTTCATAATCATCAATTTTCTTAATTTCTAAGAGAATCCTTTAAAATAAGATATTTTGTTAATTTTGTTTGCTGTAAAAATTTGTGTATCCTATTATTGTTTATAAAAATATCATATTTGATAAAAACATTTGCTTCGTATTGTATATTTTTTTATACAGAGATTTGCCGAAAAACATTGATTTTAATGTTTGAGTATCTTAAAAACGAATGTTTTCCTGAATCGTTGTGTAGAAACGTTACTGTTCATAACTCTCAATAAATCAATAATTTTATAAAATCACTAAGCATTAGCTGTTGTTAAATTGGGTCCACTTCACGAATTTTGTCCCAAATCTAAGATTTATGCATTAAAAATAAATTCTTATTACTGTAATAAGTCATAATTTCGTAATAATTTGCAAGAATTTCAAATAAGAGTACAGTTTTAATATAATATAATCATTCTTTCCATTTAAAAAGATGTAATTATATTTACTAAGAAATACAGACAGAAACGTGATACCTTAGATAAGGAAATGACGCGTTTTTAAACGGGCTTCAGCAAAACAAATCACGAATATAAACTAAAAATATGCTAGGCAGTGTTGCCGCGAATTCGGAGGCGAAAACATCCTTTGAATGCTTTTATACATGCGGAGGTAAACACAACCGCGTGGCGTATACATGTATATCTCGCAGCGACTCTGCGGCAATCGCTGGAACTAAAATGTATATAAGTATACGTAAATAGGTCCCGTTTGACTCCGGCTGAAAATAGGTGGAAAATGATCCTGGAGGTGTCCTGATGCCGAATAACATGGTTAGCGCGTTCGACTCCGATACCGACGAGTTGCCTCCGGATTTTGAGTCCGACTCGTACGCTGTATATAGCGTTCGGAGGTGTATAAGTACTAAAAGCATATATATATATATATATATATATATATATATATATATATATATATTATTTAATGTAAAATCATTATTCAACTTAACAAAATTTAATTTCAACTAAAATATATATATATATATATATATATATATATATATATATATATATATATATATATATATATATATATATATATATAGAAAGATTAATGCGCGTATATAAACATATAACAAAGGGATAATAATTGGAATTCGCGCAATAGATTTATAAGAGGAAGTTAGTTGCAGCCGTATACACGTGTTTCGCACTTATTAGTGCTCATCAGTACGGCATAGCAGATAGAAGAAATAAATAAATAAATAAATGTGTATACGGCTGCAACTAACTTCCTCTTATAAATCTATTGCGCGAATTCCAATTATTATCCCTTTGTTATATGTTTATATACGCGCATTAATCTTTCTATTCATATTGATATGTTTTGAGATTAGGTTGTCTCACGGTAGTGGCTATAGCTACCTCCGTAGTGACGTTTGTTGTTGTATTGAAAACTCAATATCTTCGAGCCGAAACTACAAATGTGTGGTTGGCTACTATCTGTGAAACCTTGTGTTATACATTGTTTCTAGTTTGTTGCTTACATTTTATTTCTTCTATCTGCTATGCCGTACTGATGAGCACTAATAAGTGCGAAACACGTGTATACGGCTGCAACTAACTTCCTCTTATAAATCTATTGCGCGAATTCCAATTATTATCCCTTTGTTATATATATATATATATATATATATATATATATATATATATATATATGTGCTTTTGTATCGTGTTCGCCTCCGTATACTGAACAGACGACCACAACTCCGCCATTAATAATGATTGTATATTAATTATTCTAGTGTCACAGACTTTTTCTTGAACTAACACTCCTAAATCCACCAAGAGGGGTAATTTTATTTAATTTTTTAGATATACATGCTTCTGTATAGTGCGCGTTCGTGTCAGCCTCCGTACATAGACCGCTCGTATTCACCTCCGTGTATATAATTTTGGCAAAT
The DNA here is from genome assembly GCA_929113105.1 of Agrypnus murinus. NCBI lineage: Eukaryota > Metazoa > Arthropoda > Insecta > Coleoptera > Elateridae > Agrypnus > Agrypnus murinus. The sequence goes on along the minus strand of OV816027.1, from coordinate 102,230,466 downwards.
CAAGCGTTCGAGTACGCCTCCATCAACGTTGTCAAGTTTACAAGGTATAAAACTATGGTACTTATCACTATTCAGCAGATTCTGTTTATCAAGTCCGTGTTTATGTCTGCTATAACTGCCGAGTTCGAGGACACCTGCTGAAAGTATGCCGTTAAACAAAACGGACCTTTAAATTTATACATATAAGATATTTCGAGATATAGTTCTGTTAGAAACGAATTTTCAGATTATAATAATGTAAATTTGTTTCGTTTATATTCTAATGGAAGAAAATCATATATGTTTAATATTTTATTAAATAATATAATGTCACGCCTACAATTTTTTTGTATTTTTAAATAATTAACAAAGGATAACATTCCTTACTGTATAAGGTATGTGCGATGTGGTAAGTAGCTAGAATCATTTCAGAACTACATTTCTAACAACAAAGTGGTTGAAAACAATTAAAGTTTATTCTTTAAACCCATTTCTTTGCTTTTGCTTTCTCACAATATATGTACAAGTCCACAGAATGAGAACGAGTTTTTGTAAAAAATACCTTTTTTCATTTCTCGACGTTATATGACCTAAATAACACGACAGACATCCCTGGAGGAAAAAAATCCTGTTGTTTTTGTCTTTGTCTGTACACCTGTTAAGTTTTGAGATTATTGCAAATATCAATGTCAAATTTGAACCAAAACTATTTGGTCTGAAAATACAGATCCAGCTCGTAAATAACCAAAATATAAACAGTGTAGCGTCAGGGTTTTTTAAGGCGTTTACAGCATTAAAAAGTCTGTTGCAATTTAATTTTAAAAACGACAATCAAATTTAACCGAAAAATTACATCAACCATTACCATTACATCAATCATTATCGTTGAAATACATATATTAAAAATAAAAACAAACAAACATGGACGAAGTTCCAAAAGGTTTTAAATCTAGATAGATAAACACATTCTCGTTTCAAACACATAAAGTATACCAGGGTTCAATCTTTCAAAGAAATATTGATCATTTATTTGTTAATATTCCCTGAGTTATCTGTTTTGGGATGGTATTTTGAAATCTACGCCAAACAAAAAGTTACATATTGAAAGACTGTGTAAAGTTTTTGAAATTTTAGGAAAAAATAGGTATCGATACAAGCATAATTCACGGGGAATCGAGAAAAAAGGCGATTCTGGAAGTGCCACTACCAAGTAATGTTACCTAACTCAAGTTGTTTTCCGCTATAATAAATCATTATCATCTATTTATTCCGAATGTACGAAATACTACATACATGAGCATTAGCTTATACCCATAAGTACTATTAAAATTTATTGGATGAAATTAAGCCTAATCTTTGAAACTTGGCAAACAGGGTGGATATTTGCTTAATCTTTAAAGATTAGACCATCTAAGTGACCCTCGCCAACTTCAATACACTTTTTACGTCTGGATATAAAATTATTCATTACCCAGTGGAGTGAACCTTCATTTATTGCAGCGACTTCTCTATTGTAAATTTTTCTGAAATTGAAATTCTGGAAACAACATTTATTATGTTATATTTGTGTTGTATTAGAAAAAGATACGTACTAGAAAAGATGAGATTTTGAAAGACATATAACCTCTTTCAAAAAAAAGATGAGGTATTGGCGAATGCAGCTTCTGGGAAGCTCGATCAAACAATACAAATCCTAGGTCAAAGATTCAATATTGCAATAAAGTATGGTAGCATTTACTACAAAAAAGGTTTGTCATTAGCAACTTAAAGATTTATATTAAATTACAATCAAATACCTACTAAAAGGTTTGTAAAAATACTCTTATAAACTGGTACAACTTTTTGACAATTCCATAAATCAACCAATAGCGTGAATATTATAAAAATCTCAAACGAAAATTGGCTGTAAAGATTAGAAGACCTCAAGACAGGGATTTTTAAAAAGAAAAAGTAACTAAAAACTCCGACAAACTCAACAAATTTGCCATTTGTAAGACTAGTAGGGAGCAAAGACAAAACATCGCAAAGAAATTGAAAATTTAAACTATAAAAGATTTATAACACCATTAACCCACAGTAATAATAAAATATCTAGAATTCACAAGTGATACTTCAGGGTAGACTGTTTCAAGTTTGTTGTACTCTCATCTGCTGGAGCTATACATCTGTGAAACCTAAGCACATCATCCTGGCTTATTTACAAACCAATGACTAACATTAGCACCAAAAAAGACGATAACCGAAAGTTTCTAAGGTGTTCATTCTGTTGTATGAACATCTCATCAGTTTAAAAATTTCAACTTATCTAAACTCAATAGTAAAGAAATTAGTTATCTTTCAAATTTGTGCAGATTTCTTTCTCTCCACACACAATATGAAAAAATATTCTTGTACCCTGCTAAATGTATCGACAATAGAAATATATTTATAGTCATATCTTTAACGAATGTATGCTGAATGATGATGTCAAACGAATGCGTTTTCAAAACAGAATAGATTTTACATTGCATGCCCCCACGAATTGGCAAAATGATAGAATCAGATAAACAGTCGAGGTTTAAAAAGTAACGTCGCCTCACTACACTAGTACAGACAATGTTCCAGATTTTCTTTTAAAATGTGGTATATGCTTTGTTTCGACTGCATCCAGATAAATCTGGGTGAACGGTCAAGCAGTCGTTTGAGATGTCGGACTTCATTCCTAGTATCCGAGACTAGCCCGAAGACAGAGGGAGGGCAGTTGTTAGAGGTGTCGGGAAGCACTAGGATTCGAGACTAGCTTGAGGGCAGACCACACGGCGTTCACCCTTAGAACTGGTCGTTGTCTACCCCATCCCAGGCTTGTCTGGGTAACAGATGACGCGATCAGAATCAAATGTGTGGTAGAGTTATGCCGAGGTGTTGCGTTTACGTTTCACCGGAGTGTTTCTCGACGATGACCCTAAAACGTTGCAGGGGGAGCTCTGTTAACAAGGGGGTCCGGTGTGGGTGGATTGAATCTTACCTGACGTCAGGGTCTTTTAAGGAGCTAAGTATCCCGCTGTCTTCTACCCTATCCTTGCTTCCTTGGAAACTGGGTAATGGATGAAGCTGTCAGGTCAAGTGTGTGGTAGAGAAATTCGTGAGAATTCTCGACGGTTACTCATACCGATCAGGGGGAGCCCTGGTATATGATACCGGTGTGGGCGGATTCGAATCTCGCCTTGGATAAGGTCATTTATGGTCACCAATGGAACCCGCTGTTTGACCGAGGTCATTTATGGTCTCCAACGGAACCCGCTGTTTGACCGAGGTCATTTATGGTCACCAAAGGAACCCGCTGTTTGACTGAATCCTAAGTGAGGAGAATCGAAGTGAGGTTTATCCCGGGCAGATGGGAAACTGCATGCCGCCAGGTAAATGTGCTTAGGAGCTATCCCGACCACCCTATGATCCGGACTGCAGCCGGGTACAGCGGTTGGGAGAAGCTCTGAAAGCCATTACACTTAAGGAGAGTTGAAGCGAATACATAACCTCTCACAATCAAGACAACTTCACCTTAACGGGTACACACTGGGAGACTATAACGTGTAGGCTTAAACGAAGCAAAATAAATCATTATTCTGTAAATGGCTGTGTATTTGTCTTTACTATTCCCATCTTCCACACAGTAGTGACCACAGTACCATACTCTAATGGCCACTGTACCATCACTGTAGGTACAGTGGCCACTTTTATCTTAAATTTTTCCAACTCCAAAATCTTTGTTATAATTTTATTTTTTTCAGTTTTAGAATGCAATGGTGTAGAAGTAAAAATAGTATTTGTTATCTAATAGTAACAGATTCTATAAAAAAGGGTTAATTTTGATTGTTGTTAATGTTATTAAAAAAGGTGGCCAAAGTTCCAGACTCTCCCGGCTCCTGACTAACTCAAACTCCGGAAAACTCCAAAATTGCCATTTATAAATCTAGTGAATCAGCAAAGACAAAACATCGTATAGGAATTGACAATTTAAAATATAAAAGATTTACTAAGACTATTTAAGACGATTAACCTAGAGTAAAAATGAAATGTGTGGAATTCACAAGTGATACTCTAGGACAGACTGTATTGAGTTTGTTGCATTCTCATCAGCTGGAGCTAATCACCTGTGAACCCCACACACAGATTCCTGGCTTATATACAAGCTAATGACTAACATTAGTACCAAATGCTAACCGATGCGACAACTATAAAATTACGGTCTTTATAGGTTGCCAAAGAGAAGATAACCGAAAGTTTCTAAGGTGCTGATTCTGTTGTATGAACATCTAGTTATCTGTTTAAAAATCGCAGCTTATCTAAACTCAATAGTAAAAGAATTATTCATATTTCAAATTTGTGCAGATTTCTTTCTCCCCAGACACTTAGAAAAAATATTCTTGTACCCTACTAGATGCAACGACGATAGAAATACATTTATAGTCATATCTGTAGCGAATGTACATGTTCAATGATGTCAAACGAATGCGTTTTCAAAACGAAAAAGATTTTATAGTGCATGCTCCCACAAGTTGCAAAATAGCATAATCGGACAAACAGTCGAGGTTTAAAAAGTAACATCTCCCTACTACGCTTGTACAAACACCGAGTCAGGTTTTCTTTAAAAATTGTGGTATATGCTTTGTTTCCTGAAATGAACTGGTTTCTTGTAAATCTACAAGACAAGATTCAACAATGAAACTTTCATTAGACATTTACAACTTTTTCCGGAATGTGAACGACTGCACCTAGATAAATATTATTATAGTTTTTGGATAGCAATACATCACATCGTTCTCGACAAGCTTAAAGGTTCTCATAATTAATTTACTAAAACGTTGTCCTAATTTTATTTCAGCCAAACATTGGCCTTCAAATTCGCCAGACCTTAATTCTTTTGATTACTAAGTTAGGACGCTTTACAGAGAAAAGTGAGCAGTATCCTGAAACCGTTTAAAAATAGGGAAGAATTGAAAGGGAGAGATTTAGATTTTCAAGAAACTATTCCGTGAGCTATTGTGCAGTGGAAAGCACGATTGAGAATGATCATAACTGAAAATAGGGAAAATAGTGTCATTTTATTGGTGAAACTAGTATATATAAACTCTAATACAATATATCGTATTAGAAGTGCTATTAATTAAATATGTATTGTAATTATGTAGACTTTTAAAATTATACTTTAACGAACGCGCAGCTATTTTGAGGTTGGTAACAATCGTCATTGAACTCCAAAGTATGAAGCGTTTTATCTAGGCCATCCGGTATATTTTTAAAAATTTTAAATTCTATTGATGGTATAGGAAGATATAGATCTACCAAAAAAGAAGTACTTAACGAATGTCTCAAGTTTTGACACAATCTTTAGGTCTTTGGAATTTATTATTAGCAAGTTATTATTGGAAACGAAACAAGCTTGTTGTTACGTCATTCTAATATCTTCTCAATTTTGGGATATAAATTTGTCATTATGTTTTATTAGATAGAAATTTTCAAGAGTTTCTTCAATCTTGTTGATCGGTTCCAAAACCTCAAATTGTAAAAAAGTTAATAAAACTATACGTTGTTTTCTTGCAAATTGGAAAATCGCCAAAAAGTTTTATTTTGTTTTTTGATAATTTTAATATTTGTCAAAAATACCTACATCATTCAATATTATTAGAAAATATGCTCTGCAATTGTTGCCTTCCTACTCCTTTAAAGCATTTTTAATGATTTCAAAATAATCAGTAACGGGGGTGTATCAAAAAATGTTAAAAAAGGAATTTTTCATGTCGGGATATTTCTTCAAGCCCGGTTTGTGAACGTAAAATGTCATTAGGAATATTTTTTCTTAATAAGATTTTTCTATATTTTAACAAATAAGGTCATCTCGATTTAAACACCTATTATCACTTGTAAACTTTGACATGGCGTATTTCAAGTATTTTTGGAAGCAGAAGTGATTGAACAACAAAGTTTTTTCCTTTAAACAAAGAATATTAAAAGGTTTTTCCCATATGGATCGAACTTTATGGCACACACTGTATAGTTGACCACCTGCAAAATCTGCCGTTTCTCTTCATAATTATCAATTTTCTTAATTTGTAAGAGAATCCTTTAAAATAAGATATTTTGTTAATTTTGTTTGCTGTAAAAATTTGTGTATCCTATTATTGTTTATAAAAATATCATATTTGATAAAAACATTTGCTTCGTATTGTATATTTCTTTATACAGAGATTTGCCGAAAAACATTGATTTTAATGTTTGAGTATCTTAAAAACGAATGTTTTCCTGAATCGTTGTGTAGAAACGTTACTGTTCATAACTCTCAATAAATCAATAATTTTATAAAATCACTAAGCATTAGCTGTTGTTAAATTGGGTCCACTTCACGAATTTTGTCCCAAATCTAAGATTTATGCATTAAAAATAAATTCTTATTACTGTAATAAGTCCTAATTTCGTAATAATTTGCAAGAATTTTAAATAAGAGTACATTTTTAATATAATATAATCATTCTTTCCATTTAAAAAGATGTAATTATATTTACTAAGAAATACAGACAGAAACGTGATACCTTAGATAAGGAAATGACGCGTTTTTAAACGGGCTTCAGCAAAACAAATCACGAATATAAACTAAAAATATGCTAGGCAGTGTTGCCGCGAATTCGGAGGCAAAAACATCCTTTGAATGCTTTTATACATGCGGAGGTAAACACAACCGCGTGGCGTATACATGTATATCTCGCAGCGACTCTGCGGCAATCGCTGGAACTAAAATGTATATAAGTATACGTAAATAGGTCCCGTTTGACTCCGGCTGAAAATAGGTGGAAAATGATCCTGGAGGTGTCCTGATGCCGAATAACATGGTTAGCGCGTTCGACTCCGATACCGACGAGTTGCCTCCGGATTTTGAGTCCGACTCGTACGCTGTATATAGCGTTCGGAGGTGTATAAGTACTAAAAGCATATATATATATATATATATATATATATATATATATATATATATATATATATATATATATATATATATATATATATATATATATATATATATATATATATATATATATATATATATATATATATATATATATATATATATATATATATATATATATATATATATATAATTAGTGCGTTAAGTAAATATAATAAATGTATAAAATGTGCGTGGTGATTCGTCTTAACTAACCATCAACAAGCAAGAAAGAAGAAAATCCAGCGTGAAATCTATAATAGGTAATATCACATATGGAATATACTGGGTGCCCAAAAATGATTTTCATCTAGTCGCCTGTGAATTTCCCATGTAAAATAAAAATTGCCGCTTTTTGTTGTTACATAACCTCAAAATGATAACTGACATACTGACATTTGATTGACAGATCAAATTAATTCAAACTTAAAGAATAGAGCGGCACAGAAAAATTAACATAAAAAAAAATTTCAAAGGTAACTAGATGAAAATCATTTTTGGGCACCCAGTATTAACTAATTTAACCTCTATGTATATATATATAAAAATTGTATGTACGTCTTTATAACTACTTGGATTTATTAATCGCTTTGGAGGAGAATTTTCTTTAGATACGTTCTGTTTATTAAATAAAACATTAGTACCTACGTTCTCAATTGGGATATGGGACAATTATGCGGCTTCCATGCTATAAAACTTGATGTTATTTGATTGAAAATGTTCAAATAAATTTTTTTAAGAATTTGTAACTATCGCTATTTAATGAAATAAATAAAGATTATTAAAAGTTTCACAGTTTTATTAAAATATACCTGACAATATTGTTTCGACAGCTATGCTGTCATTATCAAAGGTAATATAATTATAAACAAACACGTCGCTAAGGTAGATACAAAATAGGTAACTAGATAAAATAATAATAATAATAATAAAAATTAATAATAAAAATCATAATTAAACATCTAATACTTCCAGTAACGGAGAATTACTGAGCTCAAGTTGTTCATTCATTAAAGGTACCCTGAGTTTGTGTTTGTATATCTCAAAGGCTTCTAAAATGTCTAATTTGCGTTTGTTATTACAAAAATGTAGGAATTTAATATTATTTTGAGGAGTCATTGTGTGATTTTGTTCTAAAAGGTGTTTGGCGTAATTCGATTTTTCAGGATGTTTATTTTTGTAATGACGTACGTGTTCTTTATATCTTATGTCAAAATTTCGAAGTGTTTGTCCAATATATACCGAACTACAAAAAGAACAATTTAAACGGTAAATGCCCGATTTCATGATATCATGTGTTCTGTCTTTAGCATTAAATAAAAATGAAAAAGTGTTAGTGTTGGTTTTAAATGTTATTTTATAATTGTTGGTTTTTCTTAGTATATGTGCAATTTTTTCTGATATTTTGCCAAAATATGGTATAGATATGTAATTTGTGTCTTCTGTTTTATTGTCAATGGGATATATTCTTTTGATAGCTAACCTATAATCTTTTTGTTTAATTAAAGTGTCAATCATGTTCGGATTATAATGATTTGCATGTGCTAGTTGTTTAATGGTTGATATCTCTTTGCTAAAATCTGATTTTGTTAGTGGAATAGTTAAAGCTCTGTGTACTAATGATCTGTATGCTGCTATTTTATGTGTATTGTGGTGACAAGATTCATTTGGTATTGTTATGTCTGTTTGTGTTGGTTTTCTGTATATGGAAAATTCAAAAAGATTGTCTGCGTTAATCTTGATATTTAAGTCTAGAAAGTTTATAGCCCTGTTTTGTTCTGTTTCTAGTGTAAATTTTATATTAGGATGGATATTGTTTATAAGAATTAAAAATTCATTGATAACCTCAAAAGAACTGTCAAAACAAGCTAAAATGTCATCAACATAACGAAACCAGAAGATAATGTGTTTAGAGAGGTTTAATTCAAATATTCGATCTTCAAACTTGTCCATAAATATGTTAGCTAATAGAGGACTTAGAGAATTACCCATAGGTAAACCATCCTTTTGTAAATAAATTATGTTATTAAAAGTGAAATAATTTTGACTTATACAAAGGTCAAATAATTGAATTAACTCTAACCTTTTAACTAATTCTATATTACTATTGATCAAGAAACTATCTAATAAAGGAATACATTCTTGTGGTGGTATTCTGGAGAACATGTTGCAAATATCAAAACTAACAAGTTTTGAATGTGGTGGAAGATGTATGTTTTGCAGCTTATCTACTAATTCTAATGAATTTCTAACAGAGTATTTCGATTTGTAACCTATCGTGTTAATAATCTGGTTCAGTTTTTTGGATAAAATGTGATTAGGTGCATTGATGTATGATACAACTGGTCTTATTGGCATATTCTGTTTGTGGGTCTTCACTAATCCATACAGTTTAGGTATTTGTGGGTTTTTATTAATGATTTGTTGCTTTTCTAATTCTGAAAAGCAGATATTGCAGTTTTCTAAACCTTGTTTTATTTCTTTTTGGAATTTTGTGGTTGGGTTTTTGTTTAACGTTTCAAAATTTTCTTTATTAATAAATTCATTAACTTTTTGTATGTAAATATCTTTAGAAAGAATTACCAAAGTGCTACCCTTATCTGCTTTAACAGAAATTAGATTGTTCTCTGTGATTTTCTGTTTTATAGATTGAAGAAGTGATATGTTAGATGTGTTGTACATTTTGTCCTGTTTCAAAGACATCTCTTTTAACAAATTCGAAATTTGGAATTTTGCATAGTTATTATGATCTTTCTTAAGTATAGTTTCGCATTCAACGGCCAAAATTTCTTTAATTTTGTTGGTAAATTTTGGAAAAGGACAAAATTTGAAACCTTTGTTAAGAAATCGTGTTTCTCTGTCATTGAATGTTATATTCGACAAGTTTATGAAACGAGGATAAAAGTTTGCAGTGTTCTGACAATTATGGTTATTTTGTAGTGTACGTTTTTGTTGTACAAGTCGATGAAGTTTATTTTTCTGTGTGGTGTATTTTTTGAATTTAATGTGACTGACGGTTTCTCTAATGTCAAAATCTAAGATGTCAAATTGGATATTGTGTAATTTATGAGTAAGTTCTGTATAGAGTACCTTTATATAAACGTGCATATTGTCTCTTATACTAAACCATTTCTTCGATTCTTCTTTGAGCCATCTTCTTTTGGCATTCCTAATCACTTTTTCAGTAATCGAATTCTTGGTTCTGGTAGTGATGTTTATGTAGTTAGGAATAACCTGACGTTTCAGACATTCTTGGTTAAACCAAACATTCTGACTTGCGATTCCGTGTTTGATCATAAGTTTCTTGTATAACTTGGCTTGTTCTTCTAACGAAGACGAAATAATCTTGTTTATTGTTTCCAGCCTTATTTTGTGGAACTCCATAATCATGAAATAAATAAAGATTATTAAAAGTTTCACAGTTTTATTAAAATATACCTGACAATATTGTTTCGACAGCTATGCTGTCATTATCAAAGGTAATATAATTATAAACAAACACGTCGCTAAGGTAGATACAAAATAGGTAACTAGATAAAATAATAATAATAATAATAAAAATTAATAATAAAAATCATAATTAAACATCTAATACTTCCAGTAACGGAGAATTACTGAGCTCAAGTTGTTCATTCATTAAAGGTGCCCTGAGTTTGTGTTTGTATATCTCAAAGGCTTCTAAAATGTCTAATTTGCGTTTGTTATTACAAAAATGTAGGAATTTAATATTATTTTGAGGAGTCATTGTGTGATTTTGTTCTAAACAAAAAACAATAAACAAGATTATTTCGTCTTCGTTAGAAGAACAAGCCAAGTTATACAAGAAACTTATGATCAAACACGGAATCGCAAGTCAGAATGTTTGGTTTAACCAAGAATGTCTGAAACGTCAGGTTATTCCTAACTACATAAACATCACTACCAGAACCAAGAATTCGATTACTGAAAAAGTGATTAGGAATGCCAAAAGAAGATGGCTCAAAGAAGAATCGAAGAAATGGTTTAGTATAAGAGACAATATGCACGTTTATATAAAGGTACTCTATACAGAACTTACTCATAAATTACACAATATCCAATTTGACATCTTAGATTTTGACATTAGAGAAACCGTCAGTCACATTAAATTCAAAAAATACACCACACAGAAAAATAAACTTCATCGACTTGTACAACAAAAACGTACACTACAAAATAACCATAATTGTCAGAACACTGCAAACTTTTATCCTCGTTTCATAAACTTGTCGAATATAACATTCAATGACAGAGAAACACGATTTCTTAACAAAGGTTTCAAATTTTGTCCTTTTCCAAAATTTACCAACAAAATTAAAGAAATTTTGGCCGTTGAATGCGAAACTATACTTAAGAAAGATCATAATAACTATGCAAAATTCCAAATTTCGAATTTGTTAAAAGAGATGTCTTTGAAACAGGACAAAATGTACAACACATCTAACATATCACTTCTTCAATCTATAAAACAGAAAATCACAGAGAACAATCTAATTTCTGTTAAAGCAGATAAGGGTAGCACTTTGGTAATTCTTTCTAAAGATATTTACATACAAAAAGTTAATGAATTTATTAATAAAGAAAATTTTGAAACGTTAAACAAAAACCCAACCACAAAATTCCAAAAAGAAATAAAACAAGGTTTAGAAAACTGCAATATCTGCTTTTCAGAATTAGAAAAGCAACAAATCATTAATAAAAACCCACAAATACCTAAACTGTATGGATTAGTGAAGACCCACAAACAGAATATGCCAATAAGACCAGTTGTATCATACATCAATGCACCTAATCACATTTTATCCAAAAAACTGAACCAGATTATTAACACGATAGGTTACAAATCGAAATACTCTGTTAGAAATTCATTAGAATTAGTAGATAAGCTGCAAAACATACATCTTCCACCACATTCAAAACTTGTTAGTTTTGATATTTGCAACATGTTCTCCAGAATACCACCACAAGAATGTATTCCTTTATTAGATAGTTTCTTGATCAATAGTAATATAGAATTAGTTAAAAGGTTAGAGTTAATTCAATTATTTGACCTTTGTATAAGTCAAAATTATTTCACTTTTAATAACATAATTTATTTACAAAAGGATGGTTTACCTATGGGTAATTCTCTAAGTCCTCTATTAGCTAACATATTTATGGACAAGTTTGAAGATCGAATATTTGAATTAAACCTCTCTAAACACATTATCTTCTGGTTTCGTTATGTTGATGACATTTTAGCTTGTTTTGACAGTTCTTTTGAGGTTATCAATGAATTTTTAATTCTTATAAACAATATCCATCCTAATATAAAATTTACACTAGAAACAGAACAAAACAGGGCTATAAACTTTCTAGACTTAAATATCAAGATTAACGCAGACAATCTTTTTGAATTTTCCATATACAGAAAACCAACACAAACAGACATAACAATACCAAATGAATCTTGTCACCACAATACACATAAAATAGCAGCATACAGATCATTAGTACACAGAGCTTTAACTATTCCACTAACAAAATCAGATTTTAGCAAAGAGATATCAACCATTAAACAACTAGCACATGCAAATCATTATAATCCGAACATGATTGACACTTTAATTAAACAAAAAGATTATAGGTTAGCTATCAAAAGAATATATCCCATTGACAATAAAACAGAAGACACAAATTACATATCTATACCATATTTTGGCAAAATATCAGAAAAAATTGCACATATACTAAGAAAAACCAACAATTATAAAATAACATTTAAAACCAACACTAACACTTTTTCATTTTTATTTAATGCTAAAGACAGAACACATGATATCATGAAATCGGGCATTTACCGTTTAAATTGTTCTTTTTGTAGTTCGGTATATATTGGACAAACACTTCGAAATTTTGACATAAGATATAAAGAACACGTACGTCATTACAAAAATAAACATCCTGAAAAATCGAATTACGCCAAACACCTTTTAGAACAAAATCACACAATGACTCCTCAAAATAATATTAAATTCCTACATTTTTGTAATAACAAACGCAAATTAGACATTTTAGAAGCCTTTGAGATATACAAACACAAACTCAGGGTACCTTTAATGAATGAACAACTTGAGCTCAGTAATTCTCCGTTACTGGAAGTATTAGATGTTTAATTATGATTTTTATTATTAATTTTTATTATTATTATTATTATTTTATCTAGTTACCTATTTTGTATCTACCTTAGCGACGTGTTTGTTTATAATTATATTACCTTTGATAATGACAGCATAGCTGTCGAAACAATATTGTCAGGTATATTTTAATAAAACTGTGAAACTTTTAATAATCTTTATTTATTTCATGATTATGGAGTTCCACAAAATAAGGCTGGAAACAATAAACAAGATCGCTATTTAAAATCGGACATCCACTAAATTATGATTTACTACGAAATTTACTATAATTAAATAGTTTAAAAGATATAAGAATTGATTGTGATTTAGTATTTTTGGATAAATTAGTGAACGGCTTATCTTGATTTTTTTTTTCCTGTTGGTTAACACAAAAGATATCGATTCTAGGACGAGTCTTACTGTTTTCTTTAATGAGTAATCTGAATAAATGACCCTTTTTTCTCTACCTGCTGCAGATAAACTTTAGTATATTTTGTTAGTTTTGATAAGATGCAAGATTGAGATTTTTATGTTTTTATGTATGAAAGTATATACCGAGAGGATGTTATGATGAGAGATGTCTATATTAAACTCCTGGGGGGGGGGGTAGATGAGAGTAGCTAACTAACTATTCTGAAGCACTTTAATTAAATAACGTTTAAATTATTGTGTAGGTAAAAGGCTTCTCTAGTTTAATCTTTTTTAAAAATCGAAATATTTACTCTTAAAGTTATTGAAAGAGAAAAATGCAGCTAATGTGTAAAGCGTTTCTGAAAACCTGGGAGGCAGGTAGTTTCTCTTTTAAAATCTAATAATTTATATGAGACACCTACTAAGAGAGGAGAATTAATTTTTTTTTGGGGATTTTGTTAAAATGTTAAATGTTTTATTATTATTAATATAATAGATAATTATTAAAAAGATAATATGAAATTACTGTCGTGTGTCTGGACGAACCGCGGAATGTGTAAAGCGATGACCTTGATCGCGAGTCGGCGCACTATCATTTGTCACGTTTTCGGCGTTTTGAACCTTCATAAGAAATAACATGGGATTTTGCGCTAGAACTCTTGTTGTCTATCTACTCTAATATGGCTACCAAAATGCAAATTTAGAGTTAGGATTCATTGACAACCATGACTACTAGTTCATTGATTCATTGACCCTGACATGACCTTAACTAGACTACTAGTTAACGTCAAACAGACGTCGTCCTAGACGTTTTTTCGACGTCAAAAGGACGCTGACATTGTGACCTATAAAAGACGTAACATCGACGTCGTTCGAGACGTCAAATAAACGTCTGGGGTGACGTTAATTCTACGTTAAAATGACGTAAGTGCTCTAGCTAGGAAATACTACACACGTGTTTGGTGCTTAAAGTTTGGCAACCGTTAGCGCGTAGAAGTTACTAGATTTTTATGGAATTTAGTGAGAATTTCCTTCGTGCACCAAAATCATTCCCTTACACTACAGCCAGTACAGGATCTATTAGTCCATCGTGTTTGACACCGGGATTATTTTGGTGAAACAGAGGACGGATTGAATCCGGAATTAAATGGCGAGTCAGTGCTGGATAACACCTCGTTGGTGAAATCGGGCATAAGGTTCCGGTTCCAGAATTTTTAAGCAAAAGGAATGACGTCACATTTTATGTTGGTATATAGCTCCAAATATTTCCAAACAAATATGACATTGATAACAGACAGTCGATGCATGTTAGGTTAAAGTATTGTTTATAACATGGGTGATAAATGCATTTGCTCTTCGGTATTTCAACTCTTTTTACTCTGAAAGCATTGCTATAGTTACAATTATTTACAACAATGGATACCATAGAAACTGAGCTCTTGTAGTAAACGGATATGAAATACCGAAATTTTTTCAAGATGCAGTGGAATTCTACTTATTATCGGGGATAATATAACTAGTGTTATGATTATCATCGGTGATAGCCCGAGTTAAAACCGACGAAAATTGTCCGAGTGCGAAGCACGAGTTCAATTTTCTAAAGGTTTTAACGAGTGGTATCATCGTTGATTAATCATAACACGTGTTATATTTGGTGAGAGAATATAACGAACGTTGAAAGAAAATAAACACTGAAACTTTCTGTCACTTTGACAGTAAACAATTTTATTTATTAAAAACAGGTGACAGTCAACATGCGGTGATAGAATTATCATCGATTTGATAGCCTATTCTGCGAGTTTGTTTTTATACTTTTACCAATGAAATTAATAAAAAATGTACCATGTGACACGTGAATTATATTCTCGGAAAGATAGTCGATTTTGTCGCAATTAAAATGGCGGTACATGTAAATTTTACTTGTTTCACATTCTAAATTCAAAACATGTAATAAGTGTTAAATCAATCGTAAACATTTCGATCGTAGATGTAACGTTGGGATTAAATTGTCTAATGAGTTGAAATGTTCAATTTAAAAATACACGTATCTTTGGGATTAAGCACTTAAAAGTTAAAAAAGTTAATTAATTAGCGTCTTCGACAAGTGCGAGTTGTTCCACGGGCAAAAAAGCAATAAAATATATCGATTTTCCGAAGTTTCACGATGGTTATTTCAAATTATAACAGAATGGAAAAGTGACGTTCGAATCGTATTCCGAAGTAAAATCCCGATCATGTTAAGAATCCCTGGCGAGATTTGTTTGGAAATATTCAGAGTTACCAACATAAAATGTGACGTAACACTTTTCTAGTCAATTCACAGACTACTGGACAATTAGTAGTGTAAGTGGATCAAGTATCAACATCAACTCAGTAAGAAATGGTTATGGTAGCGCTGTTGGGAGAATGTCTGGAGAATGTTGAACTATTTTTGTATTTACTAGTACAACCGAAATGTGGAACCAAAAAATACCGGTTCCTTCGAAAATATGAAACGGTTCGGGTTCTCATCTTAACATTAACACGGATTTTAGTAAGGGTTCCAATTCCAGTTTCGGTTCCATAAAGGTAATCGGTTCCGGTTCTTTTGGGTTCCTGTTCCAGTCCCTGGTTAAAATACGTTTATCCGAGGTAAAACTATATACAGCAACATGAGTTGCAGTGTAGAGAATCTATAAATTAAATGTGTTGTTCAATTATTCACATACTCATCAAAAACATGTGAAGGTTATGGTAAATGACTAAGACATGAAAAGGTCGTATTCTTTACGTAATAATCTCAAGGTGCCAAAGATATACCGCGAGGCACGTAATTATTACGTGCCATTGAGCATAGTTTTGGAATATTAACTTGCGGCATTAAAAGAGAATTAGAGGCACGTAGTTTTTACATGAATTTCTATTCCAGCGCTACTTGGGTATGATAATATTAAATGGGTATTTAACTTAAATATGGAAAGGTATAATATAAATATTTATACATTATATCCAAAATCTGTTATTAAAAAACAGTCAATCTGAAATCACAAAATGAACAGAACCTAACATGAGCGAGCTCCAGCCCCTGCTCCCGTTGGTTTGGTAACTTTCGGTAGAAATCAAAATCCAATCCCTTACAGTTTGTTTTGCGTTATGCAAATCTTAGTTGGTGGTATCTGCTTTGTAATTTTATTTTTAAAATGGCAAGTGCAACTACAGGTACAATTCGAGACATGATAAACAATAAAGCAGGCATTGTATATTATGTGTTGAAGAATAAGTTCAGCAGTTTTATGAATAAAACTTGTATTTACAAATTAAAACCATGTCGGAATATTAAGAATTTAGTGGTATCTAACAATCACGGCAATAGTAGGGCTTTCAGTTCAAATTGGTACAATAAATAGAATTGGCTAACAGGAAGTGAAACAACAAATAAATTGTATTGTTAAGATTATGTACTTTTTTGATTCCGTAGGACCATCTGGATATTGGGTGTTATAAATTAATTTTTGAAGCAAATTTGCTGGGTACCCATTATTAAAAAAATATATTGAATCAAGTCTTTAGATTGTTTTTAATAAACTTATCATCACTTTTGTGACAGACTCGATGTTGCATTGCCAAAACACTGTTTAGATTTTGATTTAAAGGATGATAAGAATCATTTATGTAACGGCCAGAAAAAGTAGCTTTTGGTTACCAATCGAACATTATTTTATTGTTGGAATCTCTAATTACTTATGTATCTAAAAGGAAACGCTTTAGTTGTTTCCTGTTTCCACGATGAACTGGCTATGTTGATTGTAATTGTTAAAAATGTGTACTGTATCTTGTGACTAGGGAACACTGTGATTAGGTCACCTACATATTTAAAAATGAATTTATTTGGAAATCTAAATTCGGAAGAAGATTGTCTAAAAGATGGTACATTTTTTGTAATATTATTGGACTCAAAGGCAATTAAAAATTTATTTATTTTTTATCTTTGTGCTTCCTGAAGGCCTCAAAGAAAAATAGTTCTTGTATTGATATAAAGATTGCGTGGACTTCAATCACACAAGTTAATTGTAGCATGGGTTGTACACAAGCTAATAGTAGGATGACGACAAAAAAGTAAGCATGTGGTTTTGTAAACTTCATTTTACTGATCATTTATAACTACAAATATTAGACACATGGTTTTTCACCACTATGTATGATAATGTGCTTTTACAAACTTGCTTTTAATGAGTATCTATAAATAGAAATAGTTACTTACCACTATGAGTAAGCATGTGCCTTTTAAAATTTGCTTTTACTGAGCATTTATAACTACAAATATTACATTCAAATGGTTTCTCACCACTATGAGTGAGCATGTGCTTTTGCAAACTTACTTTCTGTGAACATTGATAACTACAAATATTACATTCAAATGGTTTTTCACCACTATGAGTGAGCATGTGCCTTTTCAAATTTGGTTTTACTGAGCATTTATAACTACAAATATTACATTCAAATTGTTTCTCACCACTATGAGTGAGCATGTGCTGTTTCAAATGTGTTTTCTGTGTGCATTTATAACTACAAATATTACACCCAAATGGTTTCTCACCACTATGAGTGAACATGTGATCACGCAAACTTTGTTTTACTGAGCATTTATAATAACAAATATTGCATTCAAATGGTTTCTCACCACTATGAGTGAGCATGTGCTTTTGCAAATTTGTTTTTAGTGAGCATTTATAACTACAAATAGTACATCTAAATGATTTTTCACCACTATGAGTGAGCATGTGCTTCTGAAGAGTTGCTGTAAGTGAACATTTATCACTACAAATATTATGCTTGTTTGGCTTCTCACCGCTATGAATGAGCATGTGCTTTTTCAAACTTACTTTCTGTGAACATTTATAACTACAAATATTACATCCAAATGGTTTCTCGCCAGTATGAATGAGCATATGCTTTTGTAAATTTCGTTTTTGTAAGCATTTATAATTACAAATATTACATTCAAATGGTTGTGGCATATTTCGTTTGAAATTTGGTTTTTAAAAGAAAATTTACAAGCACCTGTATTACATTCAAAATTTTGAGGTGGTTTCTATTACTAATTTTTGTTGTCGCTAATAGCCATCAACTACAAACAAACTAACAATTAATACATTACATGCATTTTCTATATTAATAATCTTTCTTCTTACTTTTCATCCTCTTCTTACTATAAATGCCCTATGGGATAGAGTTGTGCCATAACACATTACATTTAACACTTCAAACGAAATATATTTTAGAATTTATATTATTATACGGATTATATATAAATTCTAGTAAACTTTATATATATTGTATGATTAGCGTGACAAAACTACTGTAGTCGTTTTGTGCTAACGTACTGTTGAATGGTACTGAGAGTTGAAAAGACTTTCAAGCACTTCCTTATGAAACTGCAGCAAAATAATTTAGACTTAGAGAATCACAGAGTACTGCAAGACAGCGTTATATTTCCATACAAAATCTGACGTTGGACACCTCCATAGATTATAATAATATATTGCAGTGCCTTTGACTAGTAAGCACTCTGAGGTAAAATATTTTGTAACATTTACAAAAACACTGAATTCATTGAGATGAAAAAGCAAAGCACAAAAATTTTCTAACCTTTTTATAAAATCGCACCAACGTTGTATTGTACTTAATACTGTTATTACTGTACGCTATAGATTAATAATAACAATATTATACTGAAAGACGCGTTAGTTTCTAATTGGTTCTTGAAAGCAGGGTTCACCAACTAAAATATTATTATTAATACTAATATTTCTGCAACGAGCACTGACGCTGCATGAAAGCCGAGAGAGAGGAAGAGGAATCGATGGGGTCACTTGTCCTTGTCGTACAGTGCGTTCAGAAAGTATTTATCACGTAACACACTTGGTTCCTATCTAAATGTTATATTACAGTGATGGCGAACCTATGTCACGCGTCTCAGTGCTGACACGCGAGCTCATTTTTGGTGACACGCATCTTCAAAGATACAAAATTTCACAATTCAAATGTTTGTCTCTCATAACAGCCAGAGTTGGTTATTAATAATAATATTATTACTTACGTTAATAATAATTTAATTCTGAAACCAGACGAGCATGTACAAGTACAATAATATTTCGTAACAAATATACATATTAAAAACATTTAAATACATTGTTTCAATATTGATATTAACCTTTTGTGTGCCATAAGCGCCATTTGGCGCTCTAACTGGCCGGCACAGCAGGCCTTCAAGCGCGCACATGTTCTCTGTTCTAGACAGGAGCTGTACGTTTTAAGTAATTTAAGTGGTTCAAGATGCTAAGAATTTTCTTCCATATTTTAAACACTCATTCAAATACCTTTGTACGGAATATTTTGCATTAAATAATTCGTTTATTTTTGCGAAAAAAATTCGCAAAAAGCTTACAAAAATTATAAATATTTCTATTTTTTAGTCTTTACCTTTGTCATGTGTGACACGCCACGAAAATTATGTTACGATTTTTAAAAATTTTGACACACCGCGCTCCAAAGGTTCGCCATCACTGTTATATTACATTATGTTATCTAACATGGGCTTATAACGGTGGTTATGAAAAACTTATTCTGTAAAGTGTATGTTCACGGTCCCTGTAGCGTAACAGCAGAAGCGGATGTTTATAGGTTTATATAGTAGAATAAAACGTTAGGTTTGCGATCTTTATTATATTGGCTCTTGAATTCATTCGTTGTTATCAGAGATGACAGACCTCCTGTCTTAGCAGCAGATCTACTGTTTTTATCATCAATCTACTGTTCTACTGTTTTTACTCTGAAATTTTCTGTTACAATTATTGAGTACAAAATTAAGATATTGTTCTTAACAAATTAAACAATTAAAAGTTGTATGAATTTTTTGTTTTGTACAATAATTCTATATTTACAAATTTACACTTACAACCTGCAGACAGCAGCGCAGCCGCAGCAGCACGTCAGATTAGGTGAAGCGAATGCGGTGAATCCCGTCCGTAACGGGGGAATCCCTTCATTTATTATTTCTCTTACGTTACGTATAATTGCATTCGCATCCGGTATTGTATTTATAATATGCGGTAGTTTTTCGTTTTATTAAAAATTGTGTGTAGTTTCTAAATATTTGCTGTTTTGTTAATATGATGAGCAGGTAATTATCTTTATTTACTCTTTTATTAGAATATAGGTAAATCGAAATGTGAATTGTAGTTCGTAGGATGCTTTAACATGCGGGGAAGGCACGTCTACCCAAGGAAAGCGTTCAGCAAAAGCAAAGAGAGTCAAGTATTCGCATAAATACACGCAAGATTGGGAAAACAACGAAAATTTTAAAGGCTGGTTGAAACAAGGGAAAACAAGTACTGGAGGCTTATCGCACTGTCTCCAATAAAAACATTAATATAGGTGCTACTGGGAAAACGATTCTATTAAGACATAAAGAAAGTACTGCTCATTTGAAATTATCCAAAACTACAAAAAGCAAGTAACATTGACCAGTATGAGCAGCTTTAAACAGGTAGATTCCCTTGACGAGGCAACAAAAAGGGCAGCTTGACATTTAGCAGCTTATGTTGCTCAACATAATATACCATATAAGGCTATGGAGTATCTACCAAAATTAATAAAACAAATATGTCCCGACCCACAAATTGCTAAGAAAATTAAATATGGACGTACTAAATGTTCAGACATTGTTAAAAACGTTATGGGGAAACAAAACGCATTAGATATTTTAACCATCTTAAGGTATAATAAATTTCCACTTATGATTAGACGAGTCAACTGATAGATCTTGTACGAAACATTTGGCATTGGTTTGTAGGTCCTTTCAAGGTGACAAGTAAGTTATTTTAACCCCTTTTGTCATTATATTTCAAATATTGATATTATTTTAGGATTCGCGACACTTTTCTTACGTAGGCGCCTATGAAAGATGCCAAAGCACAAGATATTTTTGGGAAAATTGTCTGCTACTTTGAGGATAAAAAAATCCCTATAATAAGAATTTAATAGGATTTACTTCTAATGGAGTGAATGTTATGACAGGGAAGTATAATTCCGTTATGAGTCGGTTAAAATAAGAAATTCCCAACATATTTTTAATGCGCTGCATTGGTCATAGCTTTCATTTATGCGCATCAGCTGCTTGCGCAAAAGGGCAGAAGATATAGTGAGGATACATACAACTACTTTTCAAATAGTCCTAAACGCATTGAAGTGCTTAAAGAGTTTCAAAACTTTACTAATACAAAGATACATAAAATCCTCCACCCTGCGCAAACTAGGTGGTTATCTTTAGAAAATGCTGTGGTAAGATTGCTGGAGCAATATGATGCTTTAATTTTATTTTTACTGATGCAGTATCTACTGGGCGACTTCTTGCTACGGAAGCAATTTTAACACGTTTACAAGATCCAACAACAAAATATTTTTTGCAATTCTTCGAATTCGTATTGCCATTTTTTAATAACATGAGTAAAGAAATTCAATCATCTCAACCAAAAATTCATAAAATATATGCACGTTTGTCTGCACTATATAAAACAGAGTGTTTCATAAAACAGGAAATAATCAATATAACAGCTCTTGAAAAAATTAATTTTAAAAATCCTGAAAGTTATATTGAACTAAATGACATTTATTTGGACGCTAAAGTGTCCTTATCTGAAAGCAGATTAACAAGGGAGCAAAAACACATTTTGCGTGGGAGCAAAAACAAAATTTAACTTCGATGTCAGTGTTCTAAAAAAACTGGAGGTAATAAATCCTCATCATGTACTCGAAGGTACCACCCCTGCCATAGTTCCCTTAGCACAGCTCTTTCCGAATCTAGTTGAGGGACATGAATTGCAAAAATTAGATAATGAATGAAGGGTATTGCGAAATACTAAAATCAACTTTGATCCTGCGGCCAGCATAGAAGACTTTTGGGTTTCTGTTAAAACCATGTGTTTTGCAGACAATACACCTATGTTTTTAACTTTAGCTAACTTCTTAATTTATTGTCCTTGCCGCATTCCTCTGCAAATGTTAAGCAAATATTCTCGCAAGGAAATTTGCTAAAAACCAATTAACGTAATAGGTTTTCTTCTGCTAGTATTGTAGAGTTGCTCTATAGCAAAAGTTATTTGCATTTAAAAGATGAGTCATGTTATTCTTTTGATTCTGAATCTAAAGAGTCAATTAAGCTACATAACTCGCAAATGTATAAACATATATCAGAACTAACCTTAGGAACTGATTGACTCATTCACTGACTTGAATCAGAATTTTTAATTTTATTTTAGACTGTACTATGTTGATTTTTTATTTGTGTTTTAGTGCCAAAGTTTAATTTTATTTATTTGAATACAGTTAATAGGTGTCCAGAATTTCAGGGGCGTACAGTACTTTGAAAAATAATAAGTCGTATGAACATAGGTCCGGAAATGCTTCGTTTTCGAGTTACAAGGTATCCAAGTTTTAATATTTCTTATTTATTTTTTATGCACCATGTACATTTCTAGAGATAATTTATTTAAATTTGGCACTTAGCTACAACGAATAGGTAAGTTTGATGTTTTTTAAGTTTCAAATTAGGAAAAAATGTTAAAATTGTTAAGTTAATGCATTTTGACTGTAAAATTTCCAGTGCATGGACCATTCTGGTAAATAACTTTAAAACGGTAGAAAATATCGAATCAAAGTAAGATACCAAAGAGTTAGAGAACAGAATGAAGAGTCTGATTTTCTAAGTGAAAACAGCGGGTGACTTCGTAGTAAATAATTCGGGGGTGTTAACGGGGTAGGACCCGGAGAAAAGAACACCCTGTAGATTTTTCTAAAATGTATTGTACCCGTTTCGAAGATATTGGTCACCGTATACCGTGTGCCAAATTTAAATAAATTATTTTTTGTTATATTTTAAGTGTTTTATTGGCAGAGTTTAATTTTATTTTTATAGGTATGTGTTTTGTGACCTATATATTTAAATTTTTTTAATATTTCTTTTATATTTTGTATGTTTTTTATAAAAAAATACCTTTATTAAAAATCTACTGTTCAGATGGGCAAATCTACTGTTCGTTTTTATCCTATCCTACTGTTTACAGAAATATCCATCTGTCATCACTGGTTGTAATTTTTGTTGTTACGTGTATAGTAATAGCCCAAGAGCTGGCGACCAAAGAGTGTAAGAGTTTTGTAAAGGCTAATATTTTAATATTAGCTTATATTTAGGGTGTAAATAAATATCCTACACAAAATAAACTCGGATATGGGGACACTCACCGTCAGCGCAGTTTGAAACTTCTAACAAGAAGTACTGTCATTTAAGTGTTTTCTAAAAGCTGAATATTGATCACTAAGCAGTTTATGTAATGAAAAACTGGAAAACAGTCGTTAAACAGCGTAATGATCGAACGCGTTGCATCAGCACCAATGCGGTGGTCGCATGTCTTCAAAATGAGGTCAATTTAAAAAGTGATTTGAAAAAGCTGAAATTTGGTACAGTGTTAATTTATTGAATATAGTTTCTCAAAAAAACAGTCAGACTTATTTATTGTTGTTTATTGTTTCCAGCCTTATTTTGTGGAACTCCATAATCATGAAATAAATAAAGATTATTAAAAGTTTCACAGTTTTATTAAAATATACCTGACAATATTGTTTCGACAGCTATGCTGTCATTATCAAAGGTAATATAATTATAAACAAACACGTCGCTAAGGTAGATACAAAATAGATAACTAGATAAAATAATAATAATAATAATAAAAATTAATAATAAAAATCATAATTAAACATCTAATACTTCCAGTAACGGAGAATTACTGAGCTCAAGTTGTTCATTCATTAAAGGTACCCTGAGTTTGTGTTTGTATATCTCAAAGGCTTCTAAAATGTCTAATTTGCGTTTGTTATTACAAAAATGTAGGAATTTAATATTATTTTGAGGAGTCATTGTGTGATTTTGTTCTAAAAGGTGTTTGGCGTAATTCGATTTTTCAGGATGTTTATTTTTGTAATGACGTACGTGTTCTTTATATCTTATGTCAAAATTTCGAAGTGTTTGTCCAATATATACCGAACTACAAAAAGAACAATTTAAACGGTAAATGCCCGATTTCATGATATCATGTGTTCTGTCTTTAGCATTAAATAAAAATGAAAAAGTGTTAGTGTTGGTTTTAAATGTTATTTTATAATTGTTGGTTTTTCTTAGTATATGTGCAATTTTTTCTGATATTTTGCCAAAATATGGTATAGATATGTAATTTGTGTCTTCTGTTTGATTGTCAATGGGATATATTCTTTTGATAGCTAACCTATAATCTTTTTGTTTAATTAAAGTGTCAATCATGTTCGGATTATAATGATTTGCATGTGCTAGTTGTTTAATGGTTGATATCTCTTTGCTAAAATCTGATTTTGTTAGTGGAATAGTTAAAGCTCTGTGTACTAATGATCTGTATGATATTGGACAAACACTTCGAAATTTTGACATAAGATATAAAGAACACGTACGTCATTACAAAAATAAACATCCTGAAAAATCGAATTACGCCAAACACCTTTTAGAACAAAATCACACAATGACTCCTCAAAATAATATTAAATTCCTACATTTTTGTAATAACAAACGTAAATTAGACATTTTAGAAGCCTTTGAGATATACAAACACAAACTCAGGGTACCTTTAATGAATGAACAACTTGAGCTCAGTAATTCTCCGTTACTGGAAGTATTAGATGTTTAATTATGATTTTTATTATTAATTTTTATTATTATTATTATTATTTTATCTAGTTATCTATTTTGTATCTACCTTAGCGACGTGTTTGTTTATAATTATATTACCTTTGATAATGACAGCATAGCTGTCGAAACAATATTGTCAGGTATATTTTAATAAAACTGTGAAACTTTTAATAATCTTTATTTATTTCATGACTTTATTTAGATAGAACCGAGCTAGTCAGCAGTCGCTACAAGCAGTCTTTACTTCTAGGGACTGCTGACTAGCTCGGTTCTATCAAAATGAAGTCCAACTGTTTTTTTGAGAAACTATATTCAATAAATTAACACTCTACCAAATTTCAGCTTTTTTAAATCACTTCTTTACATTGACCTCATTTTGAAGACATGCGACCACCGCATTGGTGCTGATACAACGCGTTCGATCATTACGCTGTCTAACGACTGTTGTCCACTTTTTCATTACATAAACTGCTTAGTGATCAATTTTCAGCTTTTAGAAAACACTTAAATGACACTACTTCTTGTTAAACTGCGCTGACGCCGAGTGTCCCCATATCCGAGTTTATTTTGTGTAGGATATTTATTTACACCCTAAATATAAGCTAATATTAAAATATTAGCCTTTACAAAACTCTTACACTTTTTGGTCGCCAGCTCTTGGGCTATAAGTGATTGTTATTTATTAAGTAAGTAGTTAATTACATTAATTTCAAAAAACGTACATAAAAAGGTTACACAATTTACAGATTTATAAAGTTAATTTAGAAAAATTACTTTCATTTGCTGAGGTTTATTTAATATGATTAAATCCATATTAATACCTACATGTAATAATTATACTTAAGGGTTCATCCTACTAGGAGTATATACCATGGCAATTCAATAGACAATAACACTCGCGTACACCTGAGTTGATGAAAGCCAGAGTACACACTTGGCGATGCCGCTGCACTTTATCCTCATACACCCAAAAAATCGCATAGGTTAAAATAAATAAACAATATTGTAGTTTAACATATTACAAAATAGGGTATGATTAAATTAGGATGTAAGCAACTTTTACTTTAGTACATTGTTAAATTAACTATTCTGAAGTTGTTAAATAACCATGAAATATAATATAAATACAAAGATTAATTAAAGTTTCACAAGTTTTATTAATATCTTAACCTGCCAATATTGTTTCGACACTTTGTGTCATTATCAAAGGTAGATAAGATTGATAAACAAACACGTTGCTAAGGATAAATACATACAGAAAATAGGTAACTAGATACAATACATAACAAAAACTAAATATCTAACACTTCTAATAAAGGAGAATTACTAAGCTCAGTTTGTTCATTCATTAAAGGTACTGTGCGATTATGTCTGTATATTTCAAAAGCTTCTAAAATGTCTAATTTGTGTTTGTTGTTGCAAAAATGTAAGAATTTAATGTTGTTTTGAGGTGTCATTGGGTGGATCTGTTCCAAAATGTGTTTGGCATAATTCGATTTTTCTGGATGTTTAAGTCTATAAGAGCGTACGTGTTCTTTGTATCTTATGTCGAAATTTCTAAGTGTTTGGCCAATATAAACCGAGTTACAAAAAGAACAATTCAAACGGTAAATGCCGGATTTCATGATATCTTGTGTTTACGGGCAATAAAGAAACGTCAATTAAATGTCAGAAGTTTTTTTGTAGAACTTGATTGGTTCTCAATATAATTTGTAAACTTCTCACTAATGAAAATAAGCTGAAATTAAATATTTTGCAAATAGTAACTATAGTAACGTACTTCGTATAAGCACATAAGTATACGCACAGCGACTTGATGTATCTACGTACTCATTTAATTATATTTTTACACAATAATAGATTTGACATAAAAACTTAATCTGTGCATAAAAAAGTGTATGTATAGCGGGCATAACTTGCTTTTATGGCCCCACAGCCTTTTCCTAGCCCTCGGCTGACGCCTCGGGCTAGAAATAACGCTTCTGGCCATAAAAGCTTTATTATGCCCTTAATACATAAATAACTAACTACGCAAACTCAGTGCCAACGTAAATCCCCGTAAAGCCATTATAAGCCGCCATTCGATTTTCGGTATTTGTTCTCATCGTTTTTGTCTTGCAGTTTCTGTTTGAACCAATTATTTATATATGCTTTTTTAACATCTGATTAATCAGTCTTTTACGTTATGTGTTTTTAGTAAATAGTTTGAAGTGCAAGGGTGATTATTAATATTTTATCACATTCCTTTCATTCGTTTATTATTATTGTGCAGTAATAACGCTAATAAATAGTTGAATGAGTAACTCACCAGCAAGATATTCATGGTAACCTGCAGTATTATAGTATTTTAGATTGTTTAGTAATAAGAATTTATTATTATTTTCAGAATATCTAAATCAAATTATATGAAGGTTGAACATGACTGAAATAATAATCTCTTAACTTGAAAAATGAAATATAAGGTATATAAAAAACACAACATAATGAAGAAATCAGAAAATATATGGGAAAACTTGAATTTACCTTTACTATGTGAAAATAATGAACTTCTACTGGAAGTTGAACAGTTTTTGGGAGATGCATTAAATATGCAAAAATCTGTAAGTAATACTTTTTAGAATATCACTGTACAAAGTCAATAGAAAAACTCTCTGGATAGCATTTATGACAACCAGCAGTTTTTTTGAAAATCTATGTATATGTTACTTGAAAAAAATTGGAAAGTGGAAATCGTTCATTGGTGTAAAAACAAGTGTTTTATGCTTATTTTGCCGTATATGTCGTATGATACTGAATTTGCCTTCGAGGATTAATTCCTTTTGTAAATTTTACTTTCTGCAACGTTGCCGAAATATTACTCAAAAAATCAATGCACAATGATATTATTAGTGAGAGTTTGATGTGTAGGGTGTCTTATATTTTTTTATGTTCGCAATATCATGTCATAACATCCTGCACATACAGACCTTTTAGTTCTTCTATAATTCTTTTTTCTTTTTAGCACAAATTTATTTAACACTACTGAATGTCTGATTTTTTTAGACTGATCTGCTTTCCAAAGTTGGAGGAGACAATGTGAACGAATTTGTAAAAAGAGCTTTGAAAAGATTGCTGACAAATCATGATAAAAAATGAAATATCTCTGAATAGGCTTCAAGCATAAGAACTTTTCTGTTCTTTCTATGGCCACGCTAATTAAGGGTAACATTTTTAATGTATGATGATAAGAGGGAAGCGTAACCTTGCTAAATGTTGATGTTCAGTTCTGTGCAGTCGCACGTATAAAATCTTGAAGAGCGACCATCACATCATAATTTTATAGACACAGCCGCACAGGATAGCGTAGATAACTGCCCTTTAGCAAGGTCTGCCTCGCTCTGTTTATGATCAAAGATGATAATAAATGTACAGAGTAGATGCTAAGCAGTTATTAACATAGAGAATATGCATATTATTGATTTCTAAAAGATTTAAATTTTTAAAATTTTCAGTTTTCTCAGAAATCCAAGGTAGAGGTAAGAGAATGTTACTTCCCTATCTCAATTTTCTATTCACTTGTGCTCCTTTCAATTTAACTAAATATAGTATGAAAATTTAAAGTTCTGGACTGACTGGAAATTGGCACCTGCCAATAGAGGATTAGAAAAGCTAGGAGAGGGGCATTCATTTCCCTATGATTCAACAGTTTTCTCTTTGTGGTCGTTCAAAGATCGTAAAGTAGGAATTCAAAAACAAAATAATATACAGGGTAACTTATTAACATTAAAGTGCAAGTCTGTGTGATATAACAGTAGCACACTGCTCAATCTTTTTTTATTATTGTAATCTAGCATGAAAAAATAAAAGTATTTGCGAATTTAATGGATTTCATATTTTTAATAATAACAAAGTTGCCAAAAAAAAGTTACGGATCTAAGATTTATGTTTTTCAAATAAAACATCTGAGTTTTACATTGTATTTTTGGATTTTATATAAATCCATGTATGACCCGATGCCAGCAGAGGTTACTATGTACTGTTTTGGATATTCTGTTAGCATCACGGATGCAACCCGTGTAATCGGCTGCTAAGCAACCAGTTAATATATACTTGCCGTCTGCCAACAGAACATCCAAAAGTGTACAAACCGTCACTGGTTTAGGCATATGGCATTTTTCAATCTTGAATGCTGGTATTGCATTGATAAAAGCTATGTGCACAATATATTAATTATATTTGCATTTATTTTTAGGTGCTGCTTTAAAATCGTTGCTGAAAAGTTTCACCGAAAAGAAAATAGAAGACACTTTCAAAAGATACTTGAAAAGAACCTCTGAAGTGGCTAAAAGTGAAGATAGAAGAACTTGGATTTTTTAAATTTTGATAATGATTCCAAACAGTTGAATTTACTTTTTATTTTAAGTTTTTATGCTGTATGTTTACATCATATAATCTATGTAATAATTATATTATTGTAGAAAAAGGATTTATATTTGTTAAAAGATTGATTTTTACCAATAATTAGCTTGCCATTAATTAGATTCTTATATAATTCGAAACAGCCTGAAAGTTTTGCAACTTTGAGAGTTTGTAGATTTTGGTGTTCTAAATGAAATTGATGGAAAAACTTGGAAAAACTTGATTTTTCCAACGAAACCCGTGCTTAAATCCCTTTAACAGTTTTATAATTTTTTATTATTATCAAGTACATATTGTAACATAGATAAGTTTATATTATGCTAAAAAAAAGGATGTATACTGATAAAAAACGTAGTTGGATAAATCGAAAAATTATTCAATTTTTAAAATATTTATTACCTAAAATCTATATACTAAAATCCAAAATTTGTTTGTCAGTATGTTTGTCCCTTCATAAAGTCGCCCCATGCAGGTCTCACTCCCCAAACCACATATGGCTCAAGGCATGAATCAGAGTGGTGCAATAGATAATTATTTAATTACTATTAATTATTTAAAACTATTAAAAAGTATTTTTGAATCATATAAGAATTTATCAATGAGGAAAGTTGAAAAGCATTTCCAAAGTACAGTCTTTTAAAAAATCAATTTATAAATCAATTATCTACAATTATTCGTTATTGGAAAGTATTTTGAATATAAAAACAATATTTTATTGTTAATTAGCCAAATTCATCGCATATATTTTTATTTTTGCTAGCTTAGGTGGGAGAAAATCAAAACTTATTCTGTTTAGCCAAAGTCACCGCATATAAATTTGTCGCTGCCAACGTGGGGCATTTGATTAAAATTAACTTTGATTACATATTTGGCATTGATTATTAATAGGTTTTGTTAGGTTATTTGGCTTTTATTAGCTTATTAGGCTTAGATTAGAATTTTTGCAATTATATTAGGGCCTTACTAGCATATTTAAATATTATTAGAGTAAATTTTGTTTAGTGATTAATGTATGACGTCGGTTAAAAATATTTATTCTGCTGCAAAAAGTAATTTAGTATTAAAAAAGAAGTATACAGATAAAGAATTAGTAGTGTCTGAGAAGCAGAAAGCTTTAACCATTTCAGTAATGGAGGGGAACGGTGAAGAAGGAAAAACAGTAGAACCTACACTTGCGCAACTTATGCAACTTATAATAAACCAAACAGAAAAAATTGACAAACAGTCTGAAGACATGAAAACTAAATTTGACAAACAGTCTGAAGACATGAAAGAAATGAAAAAAGACATGAAAGAAATGAAAGAAGATGTGAAAACTAAATTTGACAAACAGTCTGAAGACATGAAAGAAATGAAAGAAGACATGAAAACTAAATTTGACAAACAATCTGAAGAGATATCAAGAAATAAAATAAAAATGGATGAAATAACAAGCAGTATAATAAATCTAAAAGAGGCAATAATTAGTAAATTAGAATTTAGCAAAGAATATAAGAAAGATCAGGAAGTTAAACAAATTAATAACGATGAAGTACATTCAACAGAATTAGGAAAAGTAGATGTAGGGAATACTAATGATAAAACTATAGAAGATGAGTTAGAAATGGTAGATGTAAATTGTAATATTAATGAAGATGAAATTTTAAAGAAGGGAAGTTTTGTCAAGGTAGATTATAGTAGAAGAGATAATAAAGAGGTTATTATAGGCAAACTAATTAGGAATAAAAAAGTGAAATTAAAAGGAACGCTAAAGAAAGACAGGAATAAAATTATATTGTGTAATTTCAAGACAGAAGGGAAAGATAGAAAGTTTGTTACAGGCAGTAGGGAAAAGATTAAAATTATAAATAAATTTTGTAAAAGACAAATATTACCATTTAGTAATTTCCATCTATTAAATTTTAAAAGCAGACGAAAGAAATACAGATCTTTTTAGGATAATTATATTAAATTATAATTATATAACCGATAGTGACAATGAACCCAAAAGTATGATAAATTAAAATGATTTAAACTTTATGTAACGATTTGACTTTATATAATAAACAGGCTTATGGAATTTTATACCCAATTTGGACTTATGTTTATGTAGGTATTATGTTATTGAAAATAAAGAAGGGAATAGTTTGAATATGATTGAAGAAAGATAATTGAAATATTTATTAAAATAGGGGAAAATGGGGTTTAAAGTATGATAATTATATGATGAAATGATGAATGAGGAGGATGAATTTGATTATGATAAATATATTATTGAAAATAAAATAGAATTGTGGTAGAAGAAGTTAGAAGGTTAGACGTTTTTAGAAATGAATTAAATTGAAATTATGATGAACTATGATATTGATGAGGAAAAGTTTAGTAGATTTATTAAGAGCGCATTTATTAATAAAAATGAATATGGAAACTTGATGATTATGATAGAAAGAATTAAGATTTGTGAATATACAGAGAAAAAGGATTATAGAATAAATAGAGATTTTTGATAAATAAGATGAGAATAAGATGTTATTATTATTGTAAATATAGTAGATAGCTTGTTATGATAGATTAGACTAGGGAAATTTATTGGGGATAAAATATTAAAATACAAAAAAATGAATTGGTGTTTAAGAATAAAATTATTTTAACATTTGTTGTGTTTAAAAGTAAAATTGCATTTACAATTTTATTTCAAACAGGAGGGGATAAATGCTGTGGATTTTAGTGTCAAAATTTTGGTAATTTTGGAAATTATTGTAAAATTATAAAATCTTCGTTGAAAACTAACACTTTAGGAATATTTCATTAACTTTTCCTGTTAAAGATATTTTTAAGTTATGTAATGGTGTGTCATTGATTATACAATCAATGTGTATACTTTTTAATAAGGTTAAATAATACATGTTTCTTTATTTATTATCAAATAGCTTACTCACCGATTACTTAAGTGTACGTAACATCCAGTTGTTCGCAAGTTATTGTTATTATATAATTGTTATGATTAATTTTCAAATGTGTTTATCGACGGGTTATGTGATTCTTTTAAGGTTTTTGTTCATGTAAATAGTTCATTGTTATTGTAAATGTTGTGTAATAATGTGTAATAGATGTGTCACTTTTATAAAGAATATTAATCTGCTATTATGTATTATATGAGTGTACAGTTTGTATTAGTTCGTAAGGTGACGTCAAATTGTGTAATATAATTATGTATTAAAGAAATAGTATATAAGCTTAGAAAATTATAATTTAAAGACTTGATGGTAAACAACGACAGAGTGAAGTCGATATAAGAAATATTAATAAAAATGTAAATTGCACTTCTGAACGTAAACCGACGCAGTAAAGTCGTGTTAAAGACAATAGTACTAATGTAAAGAGACTTCCTGACATAAAGCGACGCAGTAAAGTCGTGTAAAAGTTACAGTACAAATGTAAATAGATAGTTAAGTTAATTGAATACGGCGAAAATGTAAAAAGTATAAATTGTAAAAGTGTGTATAAGTTTAAAAGAACCACACCCTTTTAAAAGTAAATTTACTTGCTAAGTAAGCAAGATAATAAATCTTCGATTAGAACTATTGATTGGTGTTTTATTTATTTAAACATAAAAACAAATACAAGTTCTTCGAAAAAGGGAAAAAAATACCCGCAATTAATAAACAAAAGTGAGTTACCAAAATCAAGTTTTGGATGATTATTATATGGGAAATCCAGGAAAAAGGAAGAAAGTCAACCGGAATTGGAGACCAGCCCTGGTTTAACATCAAGTGACCTACTCTGCTAATGGTTTTGGAAAGAGGACATCTATAGCAAAAGGAAGAACCATCGTTATACAAGAAGGTAGGAAGTTATTTCCTTCTGTTTTGGTATCTGCTGAAGAAAAGACTATTGTTTGTGAGGTGTAATTAAGTGATTTGAACAATTTAGCTATAATTAAACTTAATTAAGATTTCAATTTTAAAAAGTGATTTCAATTTCAATTTGTTTATTTTTTTAAAACCACAGGAATCCACATTCGCCCTGAGATGAGTATTTCTTATTAATATAATTCAGTTATTTTATGTTACTTAATTGGCGCCCAACTCTCTTACGTAAACTTGAGTTAGTCAAGAACTCACATAACATTGTTATGTAACTAGTGCATTATTTAAAACTATTAAAAAGTATTTTTGAATCATATAAGAATTTATAAATGAGGAAAGTTGAAAAGCATTTCCAAAGTACAGTCTTTTAAAAAATCAATTTATAAATCAATTATCTACAATTATTCGTTATTTGAAAGTATTTTGAATATAAAAACAATATTTTATTGTTAATTAGCCAAATTCATCGCATATTTTTGCTAGCCGAGGTGGGAGAAAATCAAAACTTATTCTGTTTAGCCAAAGTCACCGCAATATATATATATATATATATATATATATATATTGCTGTAATATCTCAATTAAAAAAAATATAGTATTTTGCCCCATATTTACAAATGCCCCGCGTTGACAGCGACATAAATAAATGCAGTGATATTGGTTAATTAAAAATAATAAATTATTTCAAAAATAATTATTATATATTTTGAAACTGTGAATAATTGCCGTTCGATCGTAGATAATTACTTTATAAGTAAATTGATTTTTAATTTAACTGTGAACTTTGGAAATGCTTTTTAACTTCCCTCTTTTATAAATTCTAATATGATTTGAAAATACCTTTTAATAGATTTAATAATGCAATGGTTATATAATATTAATGTTACGTTAGTTCTTGACTAACTCAAGTTTACGTAAGAGAGTTGGGCGCCAGTTAAATAACTTAAATTAACAGAATTATATTTAATAAAGACTCATCTCAGGGTGAATGTGGATTCTTGTGGTATTAAAAAAAATTATACAAATTGAAATTTAAAAACACTTTTAAAATTGAAATCTTAATTAATTTTTAACTATTACTAAATTGTTCATATCACTTTACTACACTTTACAAACGATAGTCTTTTCTTCAGCAAATGCCAATACAAAAAAGGAAATAACTTCCTACCTTTTTTTTATATATTTCTTCTTTCCCTTTACTATAGATGTCCTCTTTCCCAAACCATTGGCAGAGTAGATCACTTTATGTTGACCCAGGGCTGGTTTCCAATTCAGGGTTGACTTTCTTCCTTTTGCATGGATTTTCCATATAATATCATCCACACACTTGATTTTGGAACTCACTTTTGTTTATTAACTGCGGGTATATATCCCTTTTTCGAAGAACTTGTATTTGCTTTTTGTGTTTAATTAAATAAAACATCGATTGATGGTTTTAATCGAAGATTTATTATCTTGCTTATTTAGCAAGTAAATTAACTTTAAAAGGTGGTTCTTTATACACTTTTACAATTTACAACCTTTTTATACTTTCGCCGTATTCCATACATCAACCAACTTAACTATTTATTTACAATATTATCAGCCACGACTTTACTGGATTTACTATAATATCTTTACTCTTTCGTCGTTTTAACAGTAAGTGATTATTTACATATTTACTATATTTCTTACACGACTTTACTGCGTCGCTTTCTATCAGGAACTCTCTAAAATTATGATTTTCTAAGCTTAAATACTATTTCCTATTTACATAATTTGACGTCACCTTATGATCTAATACAATGACTACACTATTTACAACATATAATACATAATAGCAGATTATTACTCTTTATAAAAGTGACACATCTATTACAGATTATTACACAATACTTTTACGCAATAATAACGAACTATTTACATAAACAAAACCTTAAAAGAAATACATAACCCGTCGATAATGCTCATTTGAAATTATACATAATTGAATTACATCATAACAAAAACTTTCGAACAACTGGATGTTACGTACACTTAAGTAATCGGTGAGTAAGCTATTTGATAATAAATAATGAAACATGTATTATTTAACCTTATTAAAAAGTATACACATTGATTTCAAAATCAATGACACTCCATTAAATAACTTAAAATTATTTTTAACTGGAAAAGTTGATAAAAATATTCCAAAAGTGTTAGTATTTAACAAAGATTTTAGATTTTCACAAAATTTTCAAAATTTTCCAAAATTTTGAAACTACCATCCACAGCATTTATCCCCTCCTGTTTCAAATAAAATTGAAATATGCAATTTTACTTTTAAACACAAATAAGTTAAAACAGCAATACTAACAATATAAGTTATACAAATAAATAATTTTATATTTTTAAACACCAAAAATCTTTTTGTATTTTAATCTTTTATCCCAATAAACTTGCCCTATTCTAAATCTGCTAACTAAACTATCTACAATATTTACAATAATTACATCTTATCAATCCATCCCAATCTCATCTCCATCCTATTCATCTAATTATTTCATAATCCTTTTTCAATGTATCATAATCATTCTATTTCCTACGTCATTTTTATTAATAATCGCTCTTTATAAATTTACTAATCTTTTTGCTTATCCTATAATAATATATTTCAATCATAGTTTCCATTTCATCTAGACAATCCTACTTTTATTTTCATCAAGATTTATATTTATCATAATCAAATTCATCACTATTCACCTTATAAACTTATATCTTCTCATTATTCATTATTCAATACACCTTTATATCCTAATCCCCATTTTCCCCTATAAACATTTCATAAACATTTTTCATCTAAATTTTAATTTTCATTTTATTCATACACTTTCCCTCTTTCATTTTTAATAACATAATACATAAGTCCTAATTGAGTATAAAATTCCATAAGCCTGTTTATTATATAAAGTCAAATCAGTTATTAAGTCTGAATCATTTTAAATTACGTCATATCTGGGTTTCTTGTCACAAATGGTTATGTAAATTCTAATTACAATAATCTTTATTTCTTTCTTCTGCTTTTATAATTCTTTAGATGAAAATTACTAATTGGTAAAATTCGTCTTTTCCAAAATTTATCTGTAAATCTAATCTTTTTCCTATAATATTTATGAAACTTTCTATTTTTACCTTCTGCCTTTAAATTACTTAACATAATTTTCCTTCTGTTTTTCTTTAGTCTGTATTTTGATTTTCCTTTTTTATTCCTAATTTGTTTACTTTTACTAACCTCTTTCTTATCTCTTCTACTATAAACTACGTTGACAAATTTTTCCTCCTCTGAAATTTCGTCTTCATTAATATTACAATTTACATCTATCGTTGTTAACTCATCTTCTACAGTTTTATCCATATTATTTCCTACATATACTTTCCCTAAGTCTGTTAAATTTACTTCATCATTATTACTAATTTGTTCATTCAAAGATGGTAACAAAATAGGTGCGAATGAAGGTTGTCCTAAACCTGATTCAGTATGGATACTTTTTAATTCATTCTCCTGAACAGTAATTTGTTTTAAATCCGCTTCTATACATTCGGATCTTTGAATGCAATTTCCTTGAACTTCGCCTATCTTATTTTTAACATATACTAGATGAGTATCTTGAATTCCTTTTACTTTTGTTATTTCTTGTAAAACGGATTCATGTTTTTGTTCTAATTCTTTAAACTTTTTTTCATTGTCTACCTTTAACGCTTCTATCTTTTTTTTAATCGTCTCCGTATAATTTTTTAGTTCTTGTTTTATTGTCTCCGATACAATTTTTATTTCTTCAGATTGTTTGTCAAATTTTGTATTCAATTCTT
This sequence comes from Agrypnus murinus, assembly GCA_929113105.1. Classification (NCBI taxonomy): domain Eukaryota; kingdom Metazoa; phylum Arthropoda; class Insecta; order Coleoptera; family Elateridae; genus Agrypnus; species Agrypnus murinus. The sequence goes on along the minus strand of OV816027.1, from coordinate 102,193,098 downwards.
CTGATTGTTTGTCTAATTTAGCACTAAATTCCTTCATTTCTTTACCACGTTTCTCTTGATCTTGTTTCATTTCTTTATCACGTTTCTGTTGATCTTGTTTCTCTTGTTCCCTTTCTTTTTTTCTTTCTTCAGATTGTTTGTTCATCATTTCCTGCATTTGTGCCAACATTTGCGAAAGTTCAGATTGCGCTGGCTTGCCTTCTTCGCCGTTCCCCTCCATTACTGAACTGGTTAAAGCTTTCTGCTTCTCAGACACAACTAATTCTTTATCTGTATACTTCTTTTTTAATACTAAATTACTTTCCGCGGCAGAATATATATTTTTAACTGACGTCATACATTAACCACTAAAAATCTTTTCTATTTCTTTTAATTAAGCTATTATAATCTAAACAAGCTAAAATAATCCTAATCAGCCAATTAAATTACTATACGCAAAATAACCTACAAAAATTAAATAATCTCAAAAGCCAAATAATCTATTAAAAGCTACTATAACCTACTATTTTTCAAAAGATTATATAAACCACAAAAGGCTATATCTACCACAAATGTCCCACGTTGTCGGTCGCCATATATAAATGCTGTAATATCTCAATTAAAAAAAATATAGTATTTTGCCCCATATTTACAAATGCCCCGCGTTGACAGCGACATAAATAAATGCAGTGATATTGGTTAATTAAAAATAATAAATTATTTCAAAAATAATTATTATATATTTTGAAACTGTGAATAATTGCCGTTCGATCGTAGATAATTACTTTATAAGTAAATTGATTTTTAATTTAACTGTGAACTTTGGAAATGCTTTTTAACTTCCCTCTTTTATAAATTCTAATATGATTTGAAAATACCTTTTAATAGATTTAATAATGCAATGGTTATATAATATTAATGTTACGTTAGTTCTTGACTAACTCAAGTTTACGTAAGAGAGTTGGGCGCCAGTTAAATAACTTAAATTAACAGAATTATATTTAATAAAGACTCATCTCAGGGTGAATGTGGATTCTTGTGGTATTAAAAAAAATTATACAAATTGAAATTTAAAAACACTTTTAAAATTGAAATCTTAATTAATTTTTAACTATTACTAAATTGTTCATATCACTTTACTACACTTTACAAACGATAGTCTTTTCTTCAGCAAATGCCAATACAAAAAAGGAAATAACTTCCTACCTTTTTTTTTATATATTTCTTCTTTCCCTTTACTATAGATGTCCTCTTTCCCAAACCATTGGCAGAGTAGATCACTTTATGTTGACCCAGGGCTGGTTTCCAATTCAGGGTTGACTTTCTTCCTTTTGCATGGATTTTCCATATAATATCATCCACACACTTGATTTTGGAACTCACTTTTGTTTATTAACTGCGGGTATATATCCCTTTTTCGAAGAACTTGTATTTGCTTTTTGTGTTTAATTAAATAAAACATCGATTGATGGTTTTAATCGAAGATTTATTATCTTGCTTATTTAGCAAGTAAATTAACTTTAAAAGGTGGTTCTTTATACACTTTTACAATTTACAACCTTTTTATACTTTCGCCGTATTCCATACATCAACCAACTTAACTATTTATTTACAATATTATCAGCCACGACTTTACTGGATTTACTATAATATCTTTACTCTTTCGTCGTTTTAACAGTAAGTGATTATTTACATATTTACTATATTTCTTACACGACTTTACTGCGTCGCTTTCTATCAGGAACTCTCTAAAATTATGATTTTCTAAGCTTAAATACTATTTCCTATTTACATAATTTGACGTCACCTTATGATCTAATACAATGACTACACTATTTACAACATATAATACATAATAGCAGATTATTACTCTTTATAAAAGTGACACATCTATTACAGATTATTACACAATACTTTTACGCAATAATAACGAACTATTTACATAAACAAAACCTTAAAAGAAATACATAACCCGTCGATAATGCTCATTTGAAATTATACATAATTGAATTACATCATAACAAAAACTTTCGAACAACTGGATGTTACGTACACTTAAGTAATCGGTGAGTAAGCTATTTGATAATAAATAATGAAACATGTATTATTTAACCTTATTAAAAAGTATACACATTGATTTCAAAATCAATGACACTCCATTAAATAACTTAAAATTATTTTTAACTGGAAAAGTTGATAAAAATATTCCAAAAGTGTTAGTATTTAACAAAGATTTTAGATTTTCACAAAATTTTCAAAATTTTCCAAAATTTTGAAACTACCATCCACAGCAATATATATATATATATATATATATATATATATATATATATATATATATATATATATATATATATATATATATATATATATATGTATATTATTATTATTTATTACTACTTATTATACTTATTATTATTATTACTTCTAATCATGATATTATACTTTGGGATCGGTTGTCTCACGGTAGTGGCTTTAGCTGCCTCCGTAGTGACGTTTGTTGTTGCACTGAAAACTCAGTGTCTTCAGGCCGATACTGCAAATGTGCGGTTGGCTGCTATCAGTGAAACCTTGTGTTGTTACATCTTTCTGAGCTAGTTGCTTTTATATTTATTCCATCTGCTATGCCGTCCTGATGATCACTAATAAGTGTGAAACACGTGTAGACGGCTGCAACTTATTTTTTCTTTCTTCTCCGTTGCGCGATATCCCATTATTATAACTCTTTCTTGTGTGTGTGTGTGTGTGTGTGTGTGTGTGTGTGTGTCTATATATATATATATATATATATATATATATATATATATATATATATATATATATATTGTTGAATAATTTGATTATACAATCAAACCAACTATAATCATTAGATTAATAATGATGGAAAAAAGCATAATTATCAATAAAAAACAAAACATTACACAAAGTAAGACTAATACTCTGATATCCCCTGTATACTAAAAATTATGAAATAATGAAAAAAAAACAATGTTGGGCGCCAGCTAAGCTTATCTTAGCACGAGACTGATACTCACAGGGTCTTTTAAAATTATCGAGGTTCAAAAATACGCAACTCTACAACACCTCAAAATTCAGAACTAAATTTTGATCAAATAACAAATGAAACAAAGAGATTCGTATATGGTGCAGTTTTGTTTTACAAAATATCTGCCTTGCCTTTACATGAATTTTAATGGAGTAAGTATTCCAACAAAATAATTATCTATGGTTACTGTTTATTGCGGATAAAAGAATGTTCAAATTTTGATTGCAAATGTTCACAATTTATTTCTTACCGCCACCAAAAGCGCTGAACTGATGTAGTCACGTTCCCCCAAGCGGTTGCTGTTGGATGCAGGTAGATGATTGACTCCTTTCCCCTGGGTGTCGAGAAGCTAATAATAATCCAATGGTAAGTGTACTTGGATAAACTGTTTTTATAAAACTGTTTATTTATTATTTTATAAATAATTCTTTTCTTTTGTTTCAGGTAGGAACAATAATTACTTCTGAGGATTCTTATATTTCTTGATGTAAATAATGCACTCCTGTTAGAACCAAATTAACATTTATTTGCACACATTTGTAAATGACCTTTTTTACAATTTTCAAAACAATAAATTTTTTAAACCAGTGTGATTTTTCTTAACTTGAGCATAAAAAATAAAGAAACTGTTGATGTCCAACATAATCAGTTTTTGATTATATTAAAAAAAATATCCCCGGAACCTTTTCCTTTTAACAAAAAAACAACTCCGCACTTTATCTTTCTTCAAAACACTTTAGTTTAAACAATACACTGAATACCCTTCTTGCTATCTTAACTTATAATTTTCCTTTTTAATCAACTATTTTTAATACAATAATCTTCTTACATACTTTTAAATCATAATTAACACTTTTGCATTCATTTCTAACCATAAATAAAATAATACATTTGATTTTGCGTGTGTACACTCAGCGACGTGCACCTGCATGGCTTTCAAAAAACATACTCCCGCCACAACTGGCTCAAAACAACTGCCAACAATTTTATTTATTTCTAAGTAAAGGCACTCTTTTAAATTCTTATCAATTCTAACACATTTTCCCTCAACATAAAATATCATCATCAAATCCACACTTATACGAATTTCTTATTAAATTTAGCATTAATTACTTTAAAACAAATGTCCTGCAGAGCTTAGTATTTTCTTTATCAACAAAATGATAATATTTTAAACAAAAATAAAAGTTTCTTGCTTAAATAGCTTAGCCTTATTCACCTTTAAATTCGAAACATGTATTTAAATAAAATTTATGCGTTATACGAGGACCGTTCAATAAATAGTTGGCGCTCAAAATATTTTCTTACTTTATGTAGCTAGAAAAACGAAATTACTCGCTGTATTTAATTTAAATAAAGCAATATGATACCGTTTGATTATATAATGTTCATTAATTTTGGCTAAATCCTGTTTACGACAAAATAATACAACAATATATATTAACCCAAATTAATCAATCCTGGAATAATTAATTAATCCAGTAATTCCGTAAGATGTTCCGTAATTCGAGTTTTTACTAGTGTTAAATAAACCCTTCTTAGATCTGAAAATTGCAATACACCTTTCAATTCTCAAAACCGGAATAAAATGCTTCTGAGATTATGAACCGCGTTAATAAAATGTTTATCTCAACGTAAATGTCTGTCCATGATGACACCCAGATATCTTATTGTTTCTAATTCCTCAATATTGGTTTAAAGGTCAATTAATAGTTTATTATAATGTTGTTATTTATGTTTATAATTAATAAAATTATAATTGTCATGTCTTGTTCTGCCTCTGCTTTTAATGTTGACCACGTAGTACTCTGATAAATTATAGCAGTATCATCTGCAAAACTGATTATGGTACCTGAACTATTCAATTTAAGTAAATCATTGATATAAATACTAAAAAGCAGATGACCTATTACCGTTCCCGGTGGTACTTCAAACTCAATTACACTTTCAGAACTTTTGGTAGAATAAATTACAACAATTTGTTTTCTGTTTGACAAATAGCTTTTTAATAAGTTGAGTGCAACTCCTCTAAAACCTATATCTTACAGAGACTGTAACAACTGCAAGTTGTTTAATGAAGGTTTGCTAAATTCTAGTGATTTATTAATTAGGAAACTTAGATATGCTATAGCATCTTGTATGCTACTATTTTCCTTAAATCCAAACTGTCTATGTGATATAATTTTAAAATTCATTAAATAATTATTTATTCTTTCATTCAGTATCTTCTCAAAAATTTTTGTAAAATTTGTTATTACCGAGATAGGCCTATAGTTTGTTGTAGCAGCTCGATCCCCTTTTTAAATATCAGTTTAACCACTGCAAACTTGAATATCTCTGGAACAATACCGGTTTCTAATATTTTGTTAATTAATATTGCAATTCGTTTCACTATGTCCTCGGTAACGGTTTTTAAGATCGCTGCTGTAATATTATCAATACCTGGAGAAACATTATTTTTTTAATGAAGTGATAATATTTGTCACTTGATTCTTATTACTGGGTGAAAGATAAATGGTCGATGGTAATGAAGATAGATCTAGGTGATGCCATGGAAGATACAGTAATTTCCTAGCTAACTCTTTACCAACGTTAATAAAATAATTATTAAAAGTATTAATTATTTCAGATAAATCTGATGTTAATACTCCGCTTTCCGATTTAATTTCTTTTATATGAACATTTTTACTTTTTTGCGAATTTGTAATTTAGTTGACAGTATTCCGTAAAGCTTTGCTATCATTTCTATCAATTTGATGAACTTTTGAGGCAAAATAATTTCTTTTTGTTGTTTTGATTAAATTGTTCAGCGTATTTCGATATACCTTAAATTCATTTCCTAAATTAACGTTATAAGGATGTTTTAGAAGATTTTGATACATTTTGTCTCTTTTGTTTACAGCCTTAACTAACCCATCAGTTATCCAAGCTTTTCTTTTAAAATCTTTATGATTAATTATTGTAGTAGTTGTACAAGAATTTACTGCTTTTGCTATCAAATCTGTAAGTTCATTAGCCATTTCATCCACATCAATCTTTAACATATCATATTTAGATAGCGTTCCCAATTTAATGTCTTTAATGTGTATTTTTAACTGCTTATGATTTACAGTCTTCCCATATTTTAAAGAAGTATTGGAATTACATAAAACTTTATTACTGTATAGGTTTTTTAGAGAAATAGGTAATAAGACCGAAAAATGATCAGCAGTGCTTTAAATATAACAGCTGATTTAATGTCATTAAGATTCTTTTTCGTTTTCAAAAATATATGATCAACACATGTTTTACTATTTTTTGTATTCTGGTGTATTTATTGATCATGTAAACAAAACCAAATTCTGCCAATATATTTATTTTCGGACATTAAGTCGATATTGATGTCTCCAATAATATTAATATTATAATCATTCTTTTCTTTTCTAATAGAATTTAAATAAATATTTAAATCTATTAAAAATGATTCCACTCTTGTAGAGGGTGATCTATAAATAACTGTAATTAGTATATGTTTATTCTGACTTGTTATTTTGATTTGAAATATACGGTTATGTTTTAAATGCATGACTGAATATTTATAATTAACTAGCTGACCAGGCGAACTTTGTTCCGCCTTAGAGGCAATAAATGAGCATAATTTGGATTTTATTAAGTTCAATTTTTTATTAGGATAATAAATATAAATAAAAAAATCAAGTATTTTAATGATTCTTTATCGGCCATGTATTTTAGTGCATGGGTTGCACTCTTCAGTAAAGCACCTTGTGATAGACGACATTTTTCGTTTTATTATCAGGCGCAAGAACAATGAACGCAGATGGTCTTCCGACCCGTAAACATGCCACATATAATTGAGAAGCACGAAGTCGAGCCATACTAACGCGGCGCGATCTTCATGTGCAATTTCTTGTTCTTCAGTCCTTTCATTCGCAATGTTTCGAATCCTAGTTGCAGTACGGCTTTGTCGAGAAAGATTTGATCGTCTTGGTCGCGGCATGGTATTGTTAATGATAATATCGGCACAATAAGCTAATTGAAACTCGAAACAAACACGTCAACCAGTCAACTCCAAAATTTCAAATTATAAAATTTTCAACCATACTTAACCATAGACAACATTACGTATAGCTGTCAGTTGTGTTTTATTATTCCATGTCGGTTGCGTTTTGTTATACCATTTTTAACAAATGAACGGCTATGTTTTGACTGATTAATTTTTTGTTTTGCTTTCAGTTTCGTTTTGTTATACCACGTTTTATGTCACGTTCCACGGGAACGGGATAAAAAGTATCCTATGTCCGTCTCCTGGTTCTAAGCTACCTCCCCACAAATTTTCAGCCAAATCGGTTCAGCCGTTCTTGAGTTATAAATAGTGTAACTAACACGACTTTCTTTTATATATATATAGATTAGATTTTTTAGGGGTACTACAACCCCATCGCATCGTCTTGATTAAAATCCCTTTCATTATAAATTATATCATATTCTTTCAGACAAAAGAATTCTAGATTATGTATTTTCCACGTTTCCGTTAAAATTAAACAATCTAATTCTGTTTGTAATTGACTTAAATATATTTTTAATTCGTCGAAATTTTTATTTATGCTATGAATATCCATATGATATAAATTAAATTTCTTAGTATTTGGAAATATATTATTAAATGCTAATGGATCATAGATCTCAATTGCTTCAATTGATACCAACACACAAAAAAATAATTAGTTGATCCAAATAGAAAAGGTTTAAAGCAAGCTTATAATAAGTTCATATATAACCAAGTATATCTTAACATTCTTCTAAATAAATCTGTAGATTAAATTTTAAGGCAATGATATAACTGAACTAAATATAAGAAGTACTTAAATTTAATTGTTTAAATACATTTGGTTTAAACAGTTGCGTATTGCATTTTTAGTTACACTTTAGTATTTACACTAAAGCGTTCTATTAGTTGATATAAATTTCTGATAACTTTAAATTAACCTTCTTTAATGATTAAATGTGTGTTGCATTGCTTAAATTTACCTTTTTAAAGAATTAATGTAACATTATTACAATCATCATGCAAGTTGAATGAATGCTTAAACTTACCTTATCAAAGAATCAAGTTTACAATTCTTATATTGTTTATTTAAGCATATTAAATATTTCAGTTTCCTTTATGGATATGCCATTTGTAGAAAACTATATAGGAAACAGGAATTTGTATGTGAAACTGTGTAATATTAAAAATTGGAATGCCAGTTAATTAATATCCAAAATGCCTTAATAAATGATTTGTAAAGAATTAAACGTTTTGTCGTGTTATCAGAAGCATATCAGTTACATTTTTAAATACATTTTTCTATTTATTGGAAAAGGCAATTTTCACAAATTTTGTAAAATCTTCCAATCGATTCTATCCATCCGCCAATGGATAGAAACTTTACTTCCAAAAATATAACTATTATTGCTTCTGATAAGACTTAACTGTCGGCAAATTATTCATCATTTTGATATTAAATTAATATTAATTTCAATTTTTAATACAATTTTACATTAAAAGATACTTGTTCCTAAATAATTTCTACACATGGTACATTTGTTTGGTATTCTTTATGTTAATGTAATTAAAAGAAATACATAATGTAAAGATATTTTATTAAAGCATAAACTTAACAAACAATTTAACAAAAAAAATAAGAGATTCTATATAAAATTCCACAATACATCCTAAAGTATTATTATTAGGTATCACTGAGAAAGGCATTTAGTAGAACCAATTAAATTTATTTAATTCAACTAAATATTTAGTTAAATAAACTAAATTTTATTTGATTTAACTAAATATTTAATTGAATTAATTGATCCAAGTAAATGTTTTTCTCATTGATAATAAAACAAAACATTGTATTGACACATACAATTTGTCTATTAAGAACGAACAAAAGTAGTTATAAATATACATATACATTTATACATAAATAATTTGTGGTGTTGTAGAAGAAATATCGTTTAATAATATAAATATACTTATTTTCACTATAAAGGGTATCACGTTTAACTATAAAAGATCTCAGAAAAAAAAAACTGATTTAGAATCTTTAGAAATTAAAATATATTTACACATTACATATATTATACAAAATGTAAGAAAAAATATACAAAATTTCTTGTCATCGTAAAATAGCACGCTCTTATTACAATAATAATGATAATGATTCCAGGTGATACAGGAAAATAATAATTAAAAACATTTACTGTTGTCTCCAGCCTTTCATAATAATTAAAAATATCAATTTCTTTTCAATATGATCATTTCGGATATTTTTTATTTAATAAATCCTTCTTCAGTTGAAATTGCATTATAATAGTTAAAAAAGTTTGTTGTTTATAAGATTAAATTATTTTAAATGTTTTAATATTTTGTGGTGGATTAAACACACCACTTGATTCTTGTTATTCCATCGCTAAGTAACAGTTGTTATTGTTTTTATTTAAAATGAATTTATAATTATTTGATCTGAACTATATTTTTTCGAATATGTGTTCTTATTGAAGAAAGTTTTAAGTGTAACTATTAGAACGTATTTTCAACTGAAGAAGGATTTATTAAATAAAAATAATCCAAAATAATCATATTTAAAACAAATTGATATTTAATATTAACAATAAAAACGACTCATTACTAATTGCTCTTAACTGATTCCATTTATTTCATAAGTAAAGTAGTTAGTTTTACTACTTTTTTTTAAGTAAAGTTTTTAAGTAAAATATTGATACTATTACACCGAGAAAAACATTTATTAGGACCAATTAAATTTATTTAATTCAACTAAATATTTAGTTAAATAAACTAAATTTTATTTGATTTAACTAAATATTTAGTTGAATTAAATAAATTTAATTGGGCCAACTAAATACTTTTCGCAGTGTAGCATGAAACAATAATCGTTTTATTTAAATACACAGTTTAGTTCAAAACAATGAAAGTTTGTCTTAACTAAACAGAACATTTATTACAACGATACAGTGTGTTTCATCAAAACTATTCAACCTTTCAATCAATCGTTACGTTACTAGCATTAAATAATTGTATTTACTTAATCCAAGACTTAATTTTTTTATTGAACTGTTTCTGAATTGCTTGATTCAAGTAGTCATACTCTTGCTATGTAAAATATTTATTTGTATTTACTACAAGAAAATATTATTCTCATTCTAAATATACATTTATTTGCGTATATATAAAACAGATTGTTTTGTTTGTAGTTAAATTTATTTGTCTAATGCAACTTTTTCTGTGCATGATATCAATATTTAAATTTTTGAAAATATGAAATTATTCAATTCATGTCAAACAATATGGCTGACACATGAGACATATTCTATTGCTTAAATGATTATTTTAATCACATATTCCACAAACTAAGCACTTTGTCTAAACACTTCACTTTCACTAAAAACTTTTACACCTTTTTGTCGAGTCCCATCAAAGTCAGATCGGACGATGCAAGATTATTAATTAATCTATGGATGCAGGAGTGAAAACACGCTTCATCTATAAACGCATCTAGTGTATGCTTCGAACAACGCATGTCATAATCATCACGTGATTGGCCAATTTTAACAATGGTATAACTGAAACGATTTGATAGTTGCTTTGGAACAATCCTTTGAAAAGATTGGCTTTTTGTAATGTTAATTTAATTATTGGTATATATTGCAGCAATGCAAGGTTAGTTAACATAATATTTCCAAAAGAATTAATATTCCCTCTTTATAAATACTTCAGTTAACTGTATAAACTTTAATTTAACATCTGCAATATTCAACTTAAGCCTACTTTTTAAACAAATATAAAACTTGAAATAAATAAAACAGTCTTATTAATTTACATTTACCATATTTAAAATAATCAAATATTTATTTAAAACAATAATTTGTCTTTAAACAAATACATAAGATTAAATTAACGATTCTTTTTTTGTGTGTAATATAAAACAACAGTCCCTAATATAATAAAAAGTCAAAAATCAACTACCATTAATATTTTCATGGTTCAAATATTTCTTTATAATACTTCAGCAAGAAAAGGCAGGTAAAATGAAAGCTACTGTTTAGAGGTCAGAACAAATACAAACCCTCGAAATCGTTTTACAACCTTTCTGACATGTATTTATTGCCTTTCACACATTTCTTCAAGCGAACTTTTAGAATTTTAAAATAAATCATATTTTATAATATTACCACATAATAATAATATAATCTAATAATCAGAGCTAATAACAAAATCAGTACATTAATAATACTATTTTTTTGAGTGTTCACTCAATATAATTCAGTATATACCATACTGAACATTTTTTTTAAACGCCGTACCAACACAAGAATAAAAAGTAAGACTCGCTATTTCTTTCATTTGTACTTACGCGTATTGTAGCATCTTAAATTGATTCTAAATTCTAATAGATAAATTAAAAATTAGTGTAAGTATATTTTATTATAAATAAATGCATATACAATAAATAATAAACCTATGTGACATGTTATATAAAAGTTTTTTGACATGATAGCTTTCTAATGATTCTCTGAATTGTTAATCAAAACCCCAGCCCCTACACTGAGAAAAAGGTTTATTTCCAAATACAAAATCTATTTACTTAGGTACAATTGAGAGTTCTTTAATTAAAGCTAACAAATGTTTTTAGTTTAATATTGCTGTTTTTAGAAGAACGAAACAAGATATTTTGCTTCAAGTTGGTACTTTATTTGAGTATAATTTATTTCAGTGTTGTAAATATTTTTTGACTTAACGCTATCAGTTTAGTTGACCAGCTCTTCATTTAAATAAAATGAATTATTATAATGAGACTGATTTAATGTGAAAGGTGCAACAAATGTTTAATAAAGTTCTCAGAACTAAATTATGAATTGCTGATATTCTATCTTTATTTACTGCAAGCTTGCGTTCCGTGCAGAATATAAAATATTTATTTAAATGAATTGCAGTTAATTTAGTTTTACGATCTCTTTGTTCATCAAATGTACGTTAAGATGACGCTTCCAAAAAGATTACATCACAACATTTCGACCTTCACCAAGTTTGGAAGTTCTATTACACGGGTTGCAGTTGTAGTTAATTGTGATTACTGATTAAGTGTTTATTATTTCAATGAGTGACCAAAAAAGTTAAAATTCTTTTAATGTTAATGGGAACTGGAAAGAACAGCTAATTGATTATTTTAAAGGTAAGAAAAATTTGATTGATTAGTGCAATATTTAAGTAAGTCATTATGTAATTTTTATTAGAAGTACCAGTAACTAATCAAAGTACTAACTATATATTCAATTAATTTTTAAATAGTTTTATATTACACTGAAAGAAGGAAATTGTTAAATCAAAGAAGAAATCAGCATATTCTAAACTTTAAATATGTGCAATGTGTGCAAAATAAAATGTTAATTTTGGTTTGTTTGTTCAACAATCTGCATCTTTTGGTTAAAGGTTTAAACTGTTTTAACATTCGTTTTAAACAAAATTAACATTGTTGATCTTATATTAAACAATTTCTAATGTTGTGAAGAATGTTTTTACCTCTTCGCTTTAAGTTTTAAGAAAATATAAATATCAAACAAAACAATTATATTTAATTATCATTAAAACTTCATTCAAAGCAACATTGGTAAGTGGTAGTCTTTTTGTTGTGTCAACAATAAATAATTTTTGAATAAGAAATTTTTGAATCAACATTTTTATTTTTCTCAGTGTATACATTTATCATGTTTGTTTAAATATTAAGAGTTTGCAGATTTGCGAATAGTGATGAAATTATCACTTATACGAGTATCATCGTTGGTTCCACCGGCACCAGGAGAAAATGCAGTTCAAGCCAAGCAAGATAACAGCAATTTTGGAATCCTACCACTCATGAAGCAAAGGCGGGGATTATTTTACAGGTGAAGGTACAAATTATTGCATTAAATCAAAAAGTAATAAGTATCTTATTCATTATTTTTGTTACAGAATCCTGGTGCACACTGGATGTGTAAACATAAACAAGACTAAAATAAAATGTCCAAGTTTGGATTGACCTTTCAACAATTCATTATATGTTTGTAGTAGTGAGTCGTTCAATAACAGACATTCAAAAGGTTTATGTTGCCTATTTCAATAATACTTGATAAATATTATGTTGATGTTTCATTTATTCAATGATTTTCATTAATTATTGGCTAATTTCACGCCAAATCACCTAGAGCTATTTGCTTCAAGTCTTAAATTTTTTCAAATTTTTTTCTTGTATAGACACATAAATTATGAAATGACATTAAATTAATTTTTTCAGATTTCTTGGATGAAAACAGCCGAAGATTTTTGAAAATTTCGATATCTTTGCAAATACTGCTATCCTACGCTGCGCATCATCTGACTTATTGTCATTACTCTGTTTTTTCTGAGTTATCTGGCTCATCCAAGTGTCAGATTAAAAGCTAGTTTTTAGATCTTTCAGATTATATCAAGTAACGTTCAAAGACATGCACAGTAGAAAAGCAAATTTTAGTGTTTTATACCTTTGAATCTTGTTTTATAGAATTACCTTAGCATATACGTGGCTTGGTTAAAAAACAAAAAGGGTGTTCTTTGTAGTTTTAAAAAAATTACTTTTGAAAAAAAAAATGTTCTCAGAGCCTCCTCTTTTTCTACTGTTCAATGTCTGTTGCACGTTTCTTGATATACTCTGAAAGATCCAAAAACTAGTTTTAATCTGATACCTGAATTAGCCAGATAACATAAAAAATAAGGGAGTTATGACAATTTTAGCCTGATGATGTAAAGTGTGGGCAGGGACGAACCTAAGGAGTTTTTTTGGAGGGGGTTAACCTTAAAATTGCCAACTTATTAAGATGAAAATACCAACTACTAGTAAGAAAATATTTTTATTTGCACCTAACATTATATGAAGCAAAATTAGTATAAATCTTATTTTTATTTAAAACTCTCCAACGTGTTATGTATGGCAATTAGATTAAATTAAAAAAAAATAAATTGTTTTGGACACATTTTCTTATCTTCTCATTTTTCTCAAATTGTGAAATTGCCAACTCTCGCTCAAAATTATCAACTTTGAGGGGGGAGCTTCCCCTCCCACCCCCCATGGGTTCGTTCCTTAGTGTGGGATAGCAGTATTTTCACCCAAAAAATTAGTTTAATATCATTTCATAATTCAAGAGCATCTGATCATAGGGGCGAATTGTGATTTTTTGTTTTGTAAGACATTAATCTGGTCATACAAAACATTCGCCTGTTTTGAGAGACAAAAGATCACAAATTTGGTGATACGCCCCTCTAATCTGATGCCCTCGAATGTATCTATGCAAGGAAAAAATGTGAACAAAATCTGAGATATCGAAGCACGGTCATGTTTTAAAATTAGGTGATTTGGCATGAAATTAGCCTATTACTAATGTAGAAAAATGTTTTGTATCTGTAAATTTGAAATAAAACACATTAAAGGTAAATCAGATGTTTTATTGTCTAAAAAGAATGGTGAAGTTTTGTGAACAAAACATGATTTCATTCAATTTTTATAAATAATTAAAAGAAGTAACAATCAATTCTATTAACAAATTGATTTAGTTGTGACATGCATACTTTAATTATGAATATTTTGCTTGCCTTGAGGTAAATAATAATTTAATTTCTTTTAAACTAGCCAACCTTGCAATAAAGTTTTCATTAATGTAAAAGAACAAAAAATTTGGTTGTTACAAATAATCTCGAATTATGAAGAAATAATCCGAAGAATGAAACAATTCTGAAGCATACTTACGGGAAGACGGCCTACATTTCCTACAACCTAAGATTTAGTTGATCTAAATAATTAGTTCTATGTTACAACTATTTTACTTATGTTATGGCAAATAAGCCATAGGTTGTAGGAATTATATTTAGTTCTGTGAAACAAACAATATATTTGACTTAACTTTCCGCTTTGTTTCTTTAGAAACACTTTTATTTCAGTTACATAATTCTTGACTCTACTAAATTATTGCTTAATTGTAATATCGAACTTAAGCCTTTGGTTCATATAACTGTATCTTTCTTTCGCCGTATTCAACTTTAGTATTTGTTTACCTCAAATAAATTTTAGTTACATCTAATAAACCTTTTTCTCAGTGTAGCATTTTATCGATAACTAAAACTATACATAATAATATTAGAGTAAAAATGCGACATACATTTTATTTACAATCGCCCACTATCTCCTTGAATACTACCGTAAACTGTACACCTGTAATTCTTTTATCAACGGGCCGATCTTATTTGAATTTTTAGAGTCCTCTAAAGCGTGTTTGTCATTTTTGGGATTACCAACGTCGGATGAACACAGTAATCCCAACTAAGCAAATTCATTTGAGTACCCATTCACTGTTGAACCTGGTTACACAAGAGTTGCTAAATGTGCATGCGTCTTTTGTGGGAGCAGTACTTCAGATTACACTTGAACTTTTCGAAGCCGAATCTCATTTAGTATATTATTATGCTATTACTCGTATCCACCGTCCAGAGAAACTACAGCTCCACGTTTTCCAGAATTCTTCTCTGATTTCCTCCTAATTTCTTTGATTGTCCTAGTTTGAAAACGGCTGCTTGTTGTTGTTGAAAGTGTGAGTTTACCTTTTCCTAATCCAAAAACTTTTGGCATTATATCACATACTAACAGTGCATTGTCAAGAACAATGTGAAAACAAACTTATTCACCAAATTCTTGTTTAATTTTCTTGGCGCCCTCGAGCGGCCTAGACAGTCTCGTTAGTGGACTCCCTTTGGCTCTAAGTAGAGAAAAATGTTATAGAAGAAATTGATGATGCACTAAAAGAATCTACATAATGCGCGGGAATGGAATTTCTAATTAGCCCAGTAACATTAGCATTTTACTTCTGAGAGATTTGCACCAATGCAAACTTTCGCACACACCTTTATATAGGTTTTATAAGTAACGTGCAAAAAGTCGCCATCGATATCATGTTGGGTTCGAAAGTAATACAAGGTCAAAGGTCACGAAAACTGATTTCTATTGGTCGAACGATAATTACGGTTATTATGAAAGTCGTATATTCAAAATTACAGGAGTTATACAAAATCGCATTTCCTAACGTGTATCCTACAAGATTTGTTTCTAATTTTATTAAAAAATGGGTTTTAAACTTTAAACCAATTTAATCATTAGTTTCATTAATTGTATTAAACATCAAGTAGGTACCTACGTTTATTTTGCGTTAACTCTCTAGGAAAAAGTGTTTTTTCCGTTCACGAAGTGTTTTTGATCTGGGCTCCGCCATCTCTCCAGAATGGAAAATATCCCCATTTCTTAGCTTGTTGCACAAATAGCTATTTTGGTTTTAATCAGTACTCTGTTATGTTATACTATGTTACTCTTACTACGGCGACATGATAAAAAGTAGGTCCGCAAAAAAACCCAAACGCCGTGCTTTGATAAGGACATATGACATACAATTGTATTGTATTTTAACAACGACCGTCATATGCATTCTATAAAATATTGTTCGCATCCCGCGAATAAGGAATTTTACGTAAAGGAATCTACGTAACATATGAAATATGGGTATATTCCTACAAGTCAGAACATGAGCTGGTGTCCCTCGCCTGGCGCTGTATTCCAATTTAATGTTTCGCATAAATCGCATTGAAATCGCAAAACTTTTAAACAGTTTAGAAAGTCAGTATAGGTGGATCCATATAAAATAAGAATGAAAGTTAATAATTTTATAAAAGCTTTAGAGGAAAGTGCCCAACAAGAAAAACTAGAAAAAACATCAACAAAACTAACAACAGACAAAATAGCTTTTAGATGCAAGTATAAAAATATCTAGCATGAAAAGCTAAACCTAGACAAGACAGGATAAGCGATGAAACAAAGAAATTAATGTATAAAAGATGAGGACTTACTAGTAAAAGGAATCTGTTGATGCGGAAAACAGAATAAAATTATAAAGAAAAATATCAGAGAAGACATAAGGAAATATAAGAAGTAAAGATTGGAGATGAAGAAGTGATCGAAAATAATAGAGGTATGAAGGGCCTTAGATGAACGTCAGGAAGAACTAGCATAATTTCCATAAAAAATGAAAACGGAAAGGAAGAAAAAGATAAAAGTGAAATATCGGAGATAGTTATACACAACTACAAAAAATTGTATGCATTCAAAAAGCACCAGCAGTTTAATATACAGGAAAAAACTCACAAGAAACAGAAACGTAAATTCAAAAGAAATACCGAAATAGAAATCTAGGAAATAACTATAAAACAAATAAAAAACAACAAAGCACCCGCCCTAGATGGAATTCTAGAAACTCAGACAAAAATTTTTTATTAAAGATGTTTATTATTTATGTTTAATAATTAATTATTATTATGTTTAATTATGTGTAATAAATGTCTCCATAAAGCAGACTGATTGACATGAAAGTATAGATGTTTTATTAAACAAGAAGGGAAATAGCGACGAATTAACAAACTATCGAGGTATTTCTTTGCTTAAATCTTCAAGTTTTTCATAAAAATCATCAATAACCGATTAACACCTAAAATGGTTTCGTATCAACCGTCAAACAAGCTGGATTTAAAAAGTAATATAAGACGTCAAATCGTCTCCTACGCATCTTAAATCTACATGTTCTTTTATAAAAGTGAATAAATAACAGATTAATAGCTAAAGGAGATTCGTATCAACCGGTCGAACGAGCTGAGATTCAAGAAGTAATATAGCACGTCAAATCCTCTCCTTAAAGGCATTCTACTGCGTTGAAGTTTGGGTTGTGGAACAAGCCATGAATAACTGTAAAATAGATTTTCAAAACAGACAACTAATCCGTAACATCTATGGAAGAGCCGCAATGAAAATACAATTGGCGCTAAAAGCCAGTAGTAAGCTATTAAAAAGTGTGTCCGACAAAAAACGACTGCATCTTAGAGTGGGTGAATGAATACGTATATCTGAATCCTGAAAATCCTGAAGCCTTGAATAGAGAAAACAATCAACCGAAATAACTAGAAGAACACGATTGGAATGGGTAATGTTTAGCAAACTAAAATTGATTTTTAGAAATATCAAAATGTCACAATATTTAAAGGTCGCATGTTCAACCCCTCTACTTATTTGTATATGTATTTTATTGTAACAGTCACTAATGTTAAAATGGATAAAATCATTACAACGCAAAGATTCGTGAAAAGATCAGTTTTAGGAATAAAGTTAACTGAAAGGAAAACAAACACCTGGATCAGAAACAGTACAAGAGTTCAGGAAGCTGAAGAAAACATCACAACATTAAAATGAAACAGAACACAACACAATGCATGACAACAAAATGAAAGGTGGAACACTATTATTCACAAACACAGAACGAGTGGACGACCACAAATTCAAAACAGGGCAAAACATAAACCATTGGCGAGAATTCGGAGAATTTTCACCAAACGATAGAGGATGCTTTAGTAATCCCAAAAAAATTCAAAGAACAGGTGATACAATCGGACGTCCGATATGATATACGGACGTCCAATTACAACGGATATATATATATATATATATATATATATATATATATATATATATATATATATATATATATATATATATATATATATATATATATATATATATATATATATATATATATATATATATATATATATATATATATATTGTAATGATATTTTGACCAAGTTCAAGTTAATAAATGTTCATTATTGTTTTAAAATTGCTTGATGAACAGAGAAGAGGTAGTTGTGATGTTGAACATTCATAACATTGGCTTTCATATAAAATCATTAATGAAAACAGAGTTCAAGTTTAAATTTATCTATTTAGTTTATTGTTGTTACATAAAAGAAGTATTTGGGCTATATAGGTTATCACATCTGAAGCTCAAACCTGAAAAGAAAATTGTTATTAGAAATAAGGAAAATTTGTAAAATAGCTTTTAGTACATTTAAAAATAGTACAAACATAGCATTCCATTTTAAATATCAATCAAAATTTATCCATAACAACCATTCTTCAATAATAATGCATGGTTGCAATGGAGATATATAAATAATGAGAAACTAAATAATCACCTAAGAAAAGTTAATTTTGTATTTTAAATTATGAAACAAAGAAAGAAAAATATGAAGGTAATAAAAATGGTGGTTTCTAGGGAGGTTGTTAGAAAAAACATTTTAGAAAAAAGAGATATAATAATTCTTTAAAATGGAAGATTTAATAATTTTTGTTAATGAAAAATAAAGATTAAAAACCAGTTTAAAATATAGTAAAGATGTTATTTATTTAACCAACAAACATAATAAGCAGTCTACAGAAGAAGAAGTTTAAAATAGGGGAAAATACTCACTACAAAAAGATGTTCGAAATGAATACAGGCGCAAGATCTTCAAAGTTTCTCTTTGATCCTAGAAGAAGAGAATAGTTATTTCAATCATAAAGGTAACGACAAACAGGTACTCTTGACCTACAACATTTTTAGCTGTCTGGAAATTCTTCGTATCCCCAGTTACGCAAGTTCCTGAATCCAGGGCAGTTCGAGAGAGCAAGCGGCGTACCGGTTCCTGAGAAAGGGCTACAAGAAAGAAACATTATTAACTACATAACCAAAAAGGTTTGTGAAAGTGTTATTAAAAAGCAGAGCATTAGTGTACTTACTACAAGAGGTTTGAAGTGCAATTTTATAATATAATTCGGAGGTTAAATCAACGTACCATTATTATTGTAAAAAGGCTTCAAGCAGATGATGCATATAACCTATAAAGTAATAAAGAATTTAATTAATTTAATTAAAACTAAAATATTGATCAAACTTACCTCATTTTATAAAGTTGTTCACATTCATATGTGTGGTTATGACGAAACGTCAAAATATTAATTTTTCAAGGTTAAGCAAAGTTTCCCATTAAATAAATTTCTCAATAGTTAAAGATTACTTAAAATTCCATTGTTCTATAATATTTTTAGTTAAAATTTTAAAGATTTTCAAGAAAAGGAACCCATACTTGAAAATTCAATTATAATTATTTTAGTCTCATTGTGTAGAGAAAATATAGTAAAGGCAAATAAAAATTAGTAAAGGCGACCCTGAGAGATAACAATCTAGCGAGTGCAGTTCACAATTAAACTAAAACATAAAGGCATTCTATTTGCATAGCTGCATAACATCGCATAATTAATTATTTGTCACCCAACGCGGGGCTCAAAAGACTAAAAGAAATAAAGTGTTTGTAAAGGTAAAATTTTAAAAAGGTCAGATAAAACCGTCACAAAGAAATTGAAATCATAAAGTTTGACTGGGGCTGGTTTTATAAATTACAAATACATATAATAAAGTTGCAAAGTTGTTTTATTTTATTTGTTTTTGTTTGTGCCTTGTTTGTAAAAAAAATATTTCAGCAAATATGGAGGGAGATCGAAGAAGAAAAACAAGAGCAGGAAGAAGACAGGAAGAGCGAATCAGTCAAGAACGTGAAGAGGTTGAAGGTACAGAAAAAGAGACCACGTCAATAGAACAAGCAGGGAACAGCGAAGAAGAAGTAACACCAATAATGGTTGAAGAACAAGAAACGTTACAAGCGGTAGAAGAAGAGAAAGAAAAATCAGAAGTAACGCTCAACGATCTGATGAGAATATTGTTAGAAAGCAAGAAAGAACAACAGAAAAATAAACAAGAACTAATTGGTAAATTACAAGAAAGTAAGCAAGAACAACAGAAAAATAAACAAGAATTAATTGGTAAATTAGAAGAGAGTAAGCAAGAAGTAGCCAATAAATTTGAAGAAAATAAAACAGACATGGCAAAGTTAAGTGGAAAATTAGAAGAAAACAAGAGAAGTTTACTAAACACTTTAGAAACATACAGGCAAGAACTTACCCAAAGAATGGACGAAGAAATGAGAAAAACAGCTGAGAAGATGGAGAAGAAGACGAATGAGGAGATACAGAAAACGGCTGAAGGGCTGAACAGAAGTTTGGGGGAAAAAATAAATAAACGGGTTAACAACACGGAGATGAAAATTCAAGAGACCATCATCAATGTGCGAATGGATCTTGAAAAGGATATAACAGAAATGCAGGAAGAAATACAAACAAGACTTACGAGTACGATGGAGACTGGCCATGAAAATAGTCAAAAGATCATTTACATTAACAATAAAACTGACAAGATCATCGTAGAAGTGGAGAAAATAAAAGGTAATGTCGAGAGCAGAGATGGTGAAGGTTGCTGCAGGAATAACATGAATAGCAACAGGGCTGACATGATACCATATTTCGATGGACGCAAATATGAAGCACCGATGGTATTTTTAACGAAATTGGATGATGTAATGAAGAATATAAATAATCCAAATAACCAATTTCAAATTATTAATCAAGCACTCAGAGGGAATGCAGACGTATGACACAGCATAGTTAAAAATCAATATCATAGTTACCGGGAGTTCAAGAAATTATTCCAAGAACAATATTGGAGTAACTCACACCAAGCCAAGGTAAGGACTTTACTAACTACGGGAAACTACGATAAGAACAAGAATTCACGAGAAATGTACGTCATGCATCTGTATAACCAAGCACAATATAAAACGCCCATCATGTTAGAAGAAGAAATCGTGCAACATATATCGAGACATATGGAGACCGAGATAACCAGAGCTGTAGCAGTTCAAAGTGTCAAGACGGTGAAAGATTTACTGGAGATCGTTAGAAATTATGACATGGCCACGAACAACTTCGAAAACAAAAAAAAAGGGAAAGGAAGAGAACGAACTATTACACGACAAACTACTTTAGACAAAGAGGGAGGTTTGAAGAGAATAGAAAAGAAGAGAGTAGAAAAAGAAATCCAAATTGGTATCAAGAGACAAGAAACAGGACAAGCGACGAAAATAGAAATGAACAGCAGCCGAGACTCAATTATAATTATTATCCTCCGAACAGGAATAATTATTATGGCAATAATGATCGGTATAACAATAATAGATTTGGAAACAATGCAAGATATGGTAATAGACCGAACTTTAATAACCAATATTACAAGCGAAACAATAATAACAACGAGTATTTCCAAAAGAATCAACAAAATCAAGAGCGACAAGAAAAGAAACCAGAAAATGACAGATTTATAAATACCATGGAGATAACACGAAGAGATGGTAGGAATAAATGGAACCATGATGGAATAGAAGTGGTGGAAATACATGAAGAACCATCACTCGGTGAAAAAAAAACTTCGATGTAACCAATAATATAACCTTTCTTCATTTAGGTACACTTGATATCGGGGATCCAGCAGAATTTTTACTAGATGAAGAGGAAGAAGAAAAAGGATCAATATTACCATTTTTAAAGTTAAAGTTCAATGGGGAAGAATATTTTGGATTAGTTGATACAGGTTCAGAAGCATCCTTAGTGAAGAAAGATATAGTTGAGAAACATATGGATATTTTAAAAAATAGAATTTGTAAGATAAATAAAGTTAATTTAAGGTCAGCTGTTAATAAGATTTTGTGCATAAATAGTATGGTGAATATTCGAGTTCAAATTGGAGAAGAAAATATAGAAGTAAGTTTTTTAATCGTAGATGGTTTGCAGATAGATTTTGTGTGTGGAGTAGATTTCATTGAAGATTGTCAAGTGGTGATTGATGGGAAGATGAAGAGTATAAGAGTTAGGAATTTAATTAAACCTTGGATTGACCCAAAAGAGGCAAACAAGGAAATTGATAAGAAGCATGTTGAGCAAAATAGTAGCCCTCATGTGGATAATATAGATTTATGCATGAACCTAAATAAAGGCGTGCAAGAAATAGAAAAAGAAGAGGAGATAATGTTAAATTATGTTATGAAGAGAATGTTTAGAGAAGATCAAATAGGCGAGAAGAAGGAAAAGTATGCAAACCGATTAAATGAAATAATTATGGAAAATATAAGTTTATTCAATGAACAACCTGGACAAGCATGTACGTACGAGTACAAGCTGGAAGTTGAAGAAACGGTTGGTTTTAATAGAAAAATATATCCAATTCCATATGCACATCGACCAAAAGTCAAGCAAGAAATAAAGAAGATGCTAGAAAATGGTATAATAGAGTCGTCTAGTACAAATTATGTTAATCCGCTAGTGGTGGTACCAAAGAAGAATGGGGAGATTTTTTTTTGTTTAAAATATGAAAGAAAGTACTTTTCAAAATTCACAATTATTTTTCGAATAACAATTATTTAACAATTATAAAATTTATTATTTTTGATCAAATGGATGA
Source organism: Agrypnus murinus (assembly GCA_929113105.1). Lineage (NCBI taxonomy): Eukaryota > Metazoa > Arthropoda > Insecta > Coleoptera > Elateridae > Agrypnus > Agrypnus murinus. The sequence goes on along the minus strand of OV816027.1, from coordinate 102,169,754 downwards.
TAATTTAATTATGTTTACTAATATAAATTTTAATATTTTAGGAACGTTAAAAATTTTGAAATTGTAAAATGTAAAAATGTAAACGATGTTTGAAAAGGTAACCTAGAAAAAAATTAAGTTATAACCTACAAAGATGTTAATTTTGACATAATTCAAGTTAATAGTTTCAAATATTTTGAAAACTAACCTATGAAATTTTATGACAGGTCAATGATGACAGAATAACCTAAAAATGTGATTGTGTAAATATGTAAATATGCCTACTTATAAAATTTTGAGAAAAAAATAATTTAAATATTGATTACGATTTAGAAAGATAAATCGGAAGAAAATAAAATAAATCGAAAAAAAATGAATTTATGTTACATAAAGTTAATAATTGATACAATATGAAAATAAAATGATGATTAATTGATAAAATGAGAATAAAATAAATAATAATGAATAATAATAATTAATAAAAATGATGAAAGGATTATAATACAATGGTATGAAACCAAGATAATTAAATATAAATGAGAATATAATGATATAATAAAATAATAATATGATATATGATTATTGATAAAATAAAATGATAATAGAATAAATAAACTAATGAATCATAAATAAAAGAGTAAACGTTAAAATTTCATTAATCGTTAAAGTTTTATAATGTTGTTAATAGTTAAAGTTTTGTAAATATTGTTTATGTTTTCGATTCCAAAAAAATAATCGATCGCATAAACGTTGTGTTAAAGTTTGTTTAGTTTATAATTATTTTATTTTGAATCGAAACTGGGGCTTAATTATGTAATGATATTTTGACCAAGTTCAAGTTAATAAAAGTTCATTATTGTTTTAAAATTGCTTGATGAACAGAGAAGAGGTAGTTGTGATGTTGAACATTCATAACATTGGCTTTTATATCAAATATTAATGAAAACAGAGTTCAAGTTTAAATTTATCTATTTAGTTTATTGTTGTTACATAAAAGAAGTATTTGGGCTATATAGGTTATCACATCTGAAGCTCAAACCTGAAAAGAAAATTGTTATTAGGATTAAGGAAAAGTTGTAAAATAGCTTTTAGTACATTTAAAAATAGTACAAACATAGCATTCCATTTTAAATATCAATCAAAATTTATCCATAACAACCATTCTTCAATAATAATGCATGGTTGCAATGGAGATATATAAATAATGAGAAACTAAATAATCATCTAAGAAAAGTTAATTTTGTATTTTAAATTATGAAACAAAGAAAGAAAAATATGATGGTAATAAGAATGGTGGTTTCTAGGGAGGTTGTTAGAAAAAACATTTTGAAAAAAAAGAGATATAATAATTCTTTAAAATGGAAGATGTAATAAATTTTGTTAATGAAAAATAAAGATTAAAAACCAGTTTAAAATATAGTAAAGGTGTTATTTATTTAACCAACAAACATAATAAGCAGTCTACAGAAGAAGAAGTTTAAAATAGGGAAAAATACTCACTACAAAAAGATGTTCGAAATGAATACAGGAGCAAGATCTTCAAAGTTTCTCTTTGATCCTAGAAGAAGAGAATAGTTATTTCAATTATAAAGGTAACGACAAACAGGTACTCTTGACCTACAACATTTTTAGCTGTCTGGAAATTCTTCGTATCCCGAGTTACGCAAGTTCCTGAATCCAGGGCAGTTCGAGAGAGCAAGCGGAGTACCGGTTCCTGAGAAAGGGCTACAAGAAGGGAGAAGCATTATTAACTACATAACCAAAAAGGTTTGTGAAAGTGTTATTAAAAAGCAGAGCATTAGTGTAATACAAGAGGGAAGTGCAATTTTATAATTTAATTCGGAGGTTAAATCAACGTACCATTATTGTAACGAAGTTACTATATTTTAATTAATTATGTTGGGTATACGAGTGAATAGTTAATCTTCGCGTGCGATCTTATGCCGTCCGGATAAGAGACCGACTCGAGCGAGTGCACGCGTCCCTTCCCTAACCGATATTTGGCGTGCGCCGCTCTGATTTACTCCTACCATTGCGCTGGCAGACCTGGTTAAGGTTTTCTGCAGTTTCCCTTAGCTGTAACACAAATGTGGGATTTGCGCTGTTCCATCTATAAGTCGGCTGCAGTCGCACATTGGGCCTACATAATAATAATAATCGCCCCCTCCCTCCCGCACAAGCTTATAGCTTCTGGGGCCTTGGTTAAGGTTATGGGTTGTAGTAATTATTATTATTATTATTATTATTATTTCCCCCACGCTCCGAGAGCGCCTATATAAACAGGCACCGAGCGATGTATTATTCAGTCCACTTCCGGGACTCCCATCAGGACCAGCCAGCCGAACCAACTAGCCCAGCCAGACCAGCCAACCGAGCCGACCAGCCTAGCCAGACCAGCTATCCAGACCGACCCGGGGAATACAGGAGTAAGTCCTTTTGCCGTCTTCTGATACCTGCTTCCGCCCGCTTGACCGTACCTTTTCCGAGACCTCGCTGTGCGTAGCCTGGGGTCTCATCCTCTAATCCTTACCTTCTCCAAGACCTCGCTGTGCGTAGCCTGGGGGTCTTTTCCCTTTCTCCTCCCTGTCTTCCGAGACCTCGCTGTGCGTAGCCTGGGGGTCTCTCCCGTCATCCCTTACCTTCTCCAAGACCTCGCTGTGCGTAGCCTGGGGGTCTTTTCCCTTTCTCCTCCCCGCTTTCCGAGACCTCGCTGTGCGTAGCCTGGGGGTCTCTCCCTCTTTTTTTTTTCCTCACCCGTTCCGAGATCTCGCTGTGCGTAGCCTGGGGATCTCCTCCCACACTCCGCCTATTCCAGTCCGCCCCGCTACCCGACATCCTCTCTCCACGACCCCGTATTCACATGCTCGCTTATTATTGCACGCCGGATTGCACCCCGCTTGCTGTGGCTATTGTAGATAACCGTATGGTTGCTTTTAGATTTAGAAAAGGGAGCTTATTGGAAGGTAGAGTTTTAGTAGAAATAGATATTGTTTGGTTTAACAATTGTGTGTTTTATTTATTTGTCTTAACACCTTCTTGTTTTATGAAAGCTTTAGGAATAGGTAAAGTGATCCAGACTGGGCCGACCTCAGCAACCCCAGCAGTTCCCTGGATTATCCTTTCTCCACTAGTAGTTACCCGGTTCCGTGGAGCATACCACGTAAAAATAACTGGCGCCCGAGAGTACCGAGATCACCGAAAAGCAAACAAGCGCCACTTCGTAAGCAAGCCCCGTACAAGCACCGAGACCATTCAGGGGCACACCAAACCGGCTTACATTATTATTGTAAAAAGGCTTCAAGCAGATGATGCACATAACCTATAAAGTAATAAAGAATTTAATTAATTTAATTAAAATTAAAATATTGATCAAACTTACCTCATTTTATAAAGTTGTTCACATTCATATATGTGGTTATGACGAAACGTCAAAATATTAATTTTTCAAGGTTAATCAAAGTTTCCCATTAAATAAATTTCTCAATAGTTAAAGATTACTTAAAATTCCATTGTTCTATAATATTTTTAGTTAAAATTTTAAAGATTTTCAAGAAAAGGAACCCATACTTGAAAATTCAATTATAATTATTTTAGTCTCATTGTGTAGAGAAAATATATTTATTCCATCTGCTATGCCGTCCTGATGATCACTAATAAGTGTGAAACACGTGTAGACGGCTGCAACTTATGTTTTCTTTCTTCTCTTTTGCGCGATATCCCATTATTATAACACTTTCATGTGTATCTCTACGCGCATTATTACTTCTAATCATTGATATATATATATATATATATATATATATATATATATATATATATATATATATATATATATATATATATATATATATATATATATGTGCTTTTGTATCGTGTTCGCCTCCGTATACTGAACAGACGACCACAACTCCGCCATTAATAATGATTGTATATTAATTATTCTATTGTCACAGACTTTTTCTTGAACTAACACTCCTAAATCCACCAAGAGGGGTAATTTTATTTAATTTTTTAGATATACATGCTTCTGTATAGTGCGCGTTCGTGTCAGCCTCCGTACATAGACCGCTCGTATTCACCTCCGTGTATATAATTTTGGCAAATCAAGCGTTCGAATACGCCTCCATCAACGTTGTCAAGTTTACAAGGTATAAAACTATGGTACTTATCACTATTCAGCAGATTCTGTTTATCAAGTCCGTGTTTATGTCTGCTATAATTGCTGAGTTCGAAGACACCTGCTGAAAGTATGCCGTTAAACAAAACGGACCTTTAAATTTATACATATAAGATATTTCGAGATATAGTTCTGTTAGAAACGAATTTTCAGATTATAATAATGTAAATTTGTTTCGTTTATATTCTAATGGAAGAAAATCATATATGTTTAATGTTTTATTAAATAATATAATGCCACGCCTACATTTTTTTTGTATTTTTAAATAATTAACAAAGGATGACATTCCTTACTGTATAAAGTATGTGCGATGTGGTAAGTAGCTAGAATCATTTCAGAACTACATTTCTAACAACAAAGTGGTTCAAAACAATTAAACTTTATTCTTTAAACCCATTTCTTTGCTTTTGCTTTCTCACAATATATGTACAAGTCCACAGAATGAGAACGAGTTTTTGTAAAAAATACCTTTTTTCATTTCTCGACGTTATATGACCTAAATAACACGACAGACATCCCTGGAGGAAAAAAATCCTGTTGTTTTTGTCTTTGTCTGTACACCTGTTAAGTTTTGAAATTATTGCAAATATCAATGTCAAATTTGAACCAAAACTATTTGGTCTGAAAATACAGATCCAGCTCGTAAATAACCAAAATATAAACAGTGTAGCGTCAGGGTTTTTTAAGGCGTTTACAGCATTAAAAGGTCTGTTGCAATTTAATTTTAAAAACGACAATCAAATTTAACCGAAAAATTACATCAACCATTACCATTACATCAATCATTATCGTTGAAATACATATATTAAAAATAAAAACAAACAAACATGGACGAAGTTCCAAAAGGTTTTAAATCTAGATAGATAAACACATTCTCGTTTCAAACACATAAAGTATACCAGGGTTCAATCTTTCAAAGAAATATTGATCATTTATTTGTTAATATTCCCTGAGTTATCTGTTTTGGGATGGTATTTTGATATCTACGCCAAACAAAAAGTTACATATTGAAAGACTGTGTAAAGTTTTTGAAATTTTAGGAAAAAATAGGTATCGATAAAAGCATAATTCACGGGGAATCGAGAAAAAAGGCGATTCTGGAAGTGCCACTACCAAGTAATGTTACCTAACTCAAGTTGTTTTCCGCTATAATAAATCATTATCATCTATTAATTCCGAATGTACGAAATACTACATACATGAGCATTAGCTTATACCCATAAGTACTATTAAAATTTATTGGATGAAATTAAGACTAATCTTTGAAACTTGGCAAACAGGGTGGATATTTGCTTAATCTTTAAAGATTAGACCATCTAAGTGACCCTCGCCAACTTCAATATACTTTTTACGTCTGGATATAAAATTATTCATTACCCAGTGGAGTGAACCTTCATTTATTGCAGCGACTTCTCTATTGTAAATTTTTCTGAAATTGAAATTCTGGAAACAACATTTATTATGTTATATTTGTATTGTATTAGAAAAAGATACGTACTAGAAAAGATGAGATTTTGAAAGACATATAACCTCTTTCCAAAAAAAGATGAGGTATTGGCGAATGCAGCTTCTGGGAAGCTCGATCAAACAATACAAATCCTAGGTCAAAGATTCAATATTGCAATAAAGTATGGTAGCATTTACTACAAAAAAGGTTTGTCATTAGCAACTTAAAGATTTATATTAAATTACAATCAAATACCTACTAAAAGGTTTGTAAAAATACTCTTATAAACTGGTACAACTTTTTGACAATTCCATAAATCAACCAATAGCGTGAATATTATAAAAATCTCAAAGAAAAATTGGCTGTAAACATTAGAAGACCTCAAGACAGGGATTTTTAAAAAGAAAAAGTAACTAAAAACTCCGACAAACTCAACAAATTTGCCATTTGTAAGACTAGTAGGGAGCAAAGACAAAACATCGTAAAGAAATTGAAAATTTAAACTATAAAAGATTTATAACACCATTAACCCACAGTAATAATAAAATATCTAGAATTCACAAGTGATACTTCAGGGTAGACTGTTTCAAGTTTGTTGTACTCTCATCAGCTGGAGCTAAACATCTGTGAAACCTAAGCACATCCTGGCTTATTTACAAACCAATGACTAACATTAGCACCAAATGGTACCCGATGCGACACCTATAAATAAAAAGCCAACCGAACCATGCAGTAAAATTACAGTCTCTTTTGGTTGTGAAAAAGACGATAACCGAAAGTTTCTAAGGTGTTCATTCTGTTGTATGAACATCTCATCAGTTTAAAAATTTCAACTTATCTAAACTCAATAGTAAAGAAATTAGTTATCTTTCAAAGTTGTGCAGATTTCTTTCTCTCCACACACAATATGAAAAAATATTCTTGTACCCTGCTAAATGTATCGACAATAGAAATATATTTATAGTCATATCTTTAACGAATCTACGCTGAATGATGATGTCAAACGAATGCGTTTTCAAAACAGAATAGATTTTACATTGCATGCCCCCACGAATTGGCAAAATGATAGAATCAGATAAACAGTCGAGGTTTAAAAAGTAACTTTGCCTCACTACACTAGTACAGACAATGTTCCAGATTTTCTTTTAAAATATGGTATATGCTTTGTTTCGACTGCATCCAGATAAATCTGGGTGAACGGTCAAGCAGTCGTTTGAGATGTCGGACTTCATTCCTAGTATCCGAGACTAGCCCGAAGACAGAGGGAGGGCAGTTGTTAGAGGTGTCGGAAAGCACTAGGATTCGAGACTAGCTTGAGGGCAGACCACACGGCGTTCACCCTTAGAACTGATCGTTGTCTACCCCATCCCAGGCTTGTCTGGGTAACGGATGACGCGATCAGAATCAAATGTGTGGAAGAGTTATGCCGAGGTGTTGCGTTTACGTTTCACCGGAGTGTTTCTCGACGATGACCCGAAAACGTTGCAGGGGGAGCTCTGTTAACAAGGGGGTCCGGTGTGGGTGGATTGAGTCTTACCTGACGTCAGGTTCTTTTAAGGAGCTAAGTATCCCGCTGTCTGGCCTAGATCATTTATGGTCACCAAGGAACCCGCTGCTTGGCCGAGGGCAATCATGGTCACCAAGGAACCCGCTGCATGACCTAGGTCATGTAAGGTCACCAAAGGAACCCGCTGTTGCCCGAGGCCATTTATGGTCACCAAAGGAACCCGCTGTTTGACGGAATCTCTAGTGCGGTGACTAGAAGTGAGGTTCATCCATTGTGCTGGGAAAATGCAAGCCGCCAGGTAAATGTGCTTAGGAGCTGTCCTGGCCACCCTTTGATCCGGACTGCAGCTGGGTACGGTGATTGGGAGAAGCTCCGAAAGCCATTACACTTAAGGATAGTTGAAGCGAATATATAGCCTCTCACTATTAAGACAACTTCACCAATATCGGGTACGCACCGGGAGTCTATAACGTGTAGACTTTAAAGAAGCTCTGTCGAGGGCCCACCAAGCCTAAAATTGGTAGATCGGGGTGGCAAAACCGCTTAAAAACCAAGTCCTGCCACAATTGAGGTTGGATTCGATCGGGCAGTGGTCCCACTTTGCAAGAGCGCATAGCTGGGGAATAGTCCTATGCTGGACGAGGTACTTGACCCCGTATGAAAGAGGACGGGAGGGTGCCGGCGGGTGAGCAGCGCGTTAAGTCAACTGCTCGGTCACTAGTGAACGCTTAGCTAGTAGAGGGTGGATAGGCAACCTCACTCCTACCAGTGAGTTAATCTGGAAGCAATTGCACGATTGCCGGTTGTGCAACTTGCGCGCTGATTGGGCGTATCCCAATCACTTCCTCTTGGAAGGAACGTGGGGGTATGTTAACACGGGTACCCCACGTAAAACAATCTTGGATCCATGTCTGGCCTAGACGTTGGCCTATTGGGTGGACGGGAGACCACACGACGTTTACCCTTAGAACTGGCTGTCTTCTACCCTATCCTGCTGACGGGAAACGGATGAAGCTGTTAGAATAAAGCGTGTGGTAGAGAAATTCGTGAGAACTCTCGACGGTAACTCTGACCGATCAGGGGGAGCCCTGGTAGATGAGACCGGTGTGGGCGGATTCGAATCTCGCCTAAGGGACAAGGTCATTTATGGTCACCAATAGAACCCGCTGTTTGACCGAGGTTATTTATGGTCACCAAGGACCCCGCTGCATGACTGAGGTCATGTATAGTCACCAAAGGAACCCGCTGTTTGACTGAATCTCTAGTGCGGCGACTAGAAGTGAGGTTATCCCGCTTTTGGGCAATGTGAAACTGCAAGCCGCCAGGTAAATGTGCTTAGGAGCTATCCTGAACACCCTATGATCCGGACTGCAGCCGGGTACAGTGATTGGGAGAAGCTCTGAAAGCCATTACACTTAAGAATAGTTGAAGCGAATACATAGCCTCTCACTATCAAGACAACTTCACCAAATTCGGGTACGCACCGGGAGTCTATAACGTGTAGACTTAAAAGAAGCTCTGTCGAGGGCCCACCAAGCCTAAAATTGATAGATCGGGGTGGCAAAACCGCTTAAAAACCAAGTCCTGTCACATTTGAGGTTGGATTCGATCGGGCAGTGGTCCCTCTTGATAACAGCGTCAAGTTGGGGAATAGTCCTATTGCTGGACGAGGTACTTCACCCCGCATGAAAGAGGACGGGAGGGTGCTGGCGGGTGAGCAGCGTGTTAAGTCAACTGCTCGGTCACTATGCGCGACTTAGCTAGTAGAGGGTGGATAGGCAACCTCGCTCCTACCAGTGAGTCAATCTGGTAGCAATTGCACGACTGCCGGTTATGCAACTTGCGCGCTGATTGGGCGTATCCCAATCACTTCCTTCTGGAAGGAACGTGGGGGTAAGTTCACACAGGTACCCCACGTAAAACAACCTTGACATTTTATGTCTGGCCTAGACGAATGGAGGAGATTCACGTGAGGTTTATCTTGGTTAGGGAGTTCGCTCGCTAACCCATGAGAAACTGAAAATGAGAAATCGTCTAGAGACCTACACTTAAAGGATGCTGATGCGAAGATGCATAGCCTCTCACGTTCAAGACAACTTCACCTTAACGGTCACACACCGGGGTGCTACTTTGATGGGCCCTATAAAGTAGCCTCGAAGCGAAGCTCTATCGGGGGCATACCAGGCCTATAACTGGGAGATCGGGGTGGCAAACCCATTTAAAAACCAAGTCATGCCACACTTGAGGTTGGATTCGATCGGGCAGTGGCCCCAACTCTGGCTCGGTTGTACTGAACTGACTTAAGTTGGGGGAATAGTCCTATTGCTGGACTAGGTACTTAGCCCCGTATGAAAGGGGACGGGAAGATGCCGGCGCATGAGCACGTATATGTTAATCGCTCCGGTACTAGCCTGGTTAGCTAATAGAAGGTGGATAGGCAACCTCGCTCTGACCAGCGAGTAACTGGGAGCCATTGCTCTGCGATTGAGCGTATCTCAATTGCTTCCTCCTTTGGAAGGAACGTGGGGGTATGTTGATATGGGAACCCCACGTAAAACACATGCAAATCATGCATCCAGATAAATCTTATTTTAGTTTTTGGATGGCAATTCATCGCATCGTCTTTACAAACTCAAATTATCTCAAAATTATTTTACTAGAACATTATCATAATTTTATTTCAGCCCAACATTGTATTAGAATTGCTATTAATGTGTATTGTAACTATGTAGACTTTTAAAATTATGCTTTAGCGTTAAATTTTAAATTGCATTGTCGGTATAGGAAGCTCTAGATCTACAAAAAAGAGGTAATTTACGAATGTCTCAAAAGTTTTGGCACAATGTTTAGGACTTTGTAATTTATTTTTAACAGGTTGTTATCGGAAACGAAACAAGCTTGTTGTTACGTCATTTCAGTTTTGGGGTTTAAATTTGTCATTAAATTTTATAACTGTGATTTTATAAGATAGAAGTTTTATCTATAATCTTGTTGGACGGATGCCCAAACCTCAAACTATACTACTCTCTGCGAATTAATATATTACGAAGAACCTGTGGTAAACAGAATGATGAATAGAGCCAAAGGCAGGATCGTCATCTCAAGTAGTAAATGATTTCACCAATTCAACTAAAAGGTTTGTAAAAATACTCTTATAAACCGGTACAACTTTTTGACAATTCCAAAAATCAACCAATAGCATGAATACTGTAAACGAGAAATTGGCAGTAAAGATTAGGAGACCACAAGACAGGGATTGTTAAAAAGAAAAAGTAACTAAAAACTCCGGCAAACTCCAAATTTGCCATTTGTAAATCTAGTGAATCAGCAAAGACAAAACATCGTATAGGAATTGACAATTTATAATATAAAAGATTTACTAAGACTATTTAAGACTATTAACCCAGAAAAATAATGAAATGTGTGGAATTCACAAGTGATACTCTAGGACAGACTGTTTTGAGTTTGTTGCACTCTCATCAGCTGGAGCTAATCACTTGTGAAACCCACACACAGCATCCTGGCTTATATACAAGCTAATGACTAATATTAGTACCAAATGCTAACCGATGCGACACCTATAAAATTACGGTCTCTATAGGTTGTCAAAGAGAAGATAACCGAAAGTTTCTAAGGTGCTGATTCTGTTGTATGAACATCTCGTCATCTGTTTAAAAATGCAGCTTATCTAAACTCAATAGTAAAGGAATTATTCATATTTCAAATTTGTGCAGATTCTTTCTCCCCACACACTTACAAAAAATATTCTTGTACCCTACTAGATGCAACGACGATAGAAATATATTTCTAGTCGTATCTGTAGCGAATGTACATGTTTGGTAAGGTTTGTCATTAGCAACTCCAAAATATATACCAAATTACAATCAAATACCTACTAAAAGGTTTGTTACTCTTATAAACCGGTACAACTTTTTGACAATTCCATAAATCAACCAATAGCATGAATATTGTAAACAAGAAATTCGCCGTACAAATAAGGAGACTACAAGACAGGGATTGTTAAAAAGAAAAAGTAGGGGAGAGTCTGGAACATTGGCCATGCAGGAACAGTGGCCACCTTCCCGCCATTTTCTTATTTATTAGGTGCTGCTCAAGATTTAGGTCACCGGGTGAGGCTAAGGTACGAATCACACTGCTGTCGTAAAAAACCGGTCGACCGCTGATCATTAAAATATTCAAATCACACTGGTCGGCCGACCTCGAGCGGTTTTACGGTCGATGCTGGTTGATCGAGCAGTGTGATTCGTACCTTAGCCTCACCGGCGAGCCGCGCCTGACCAATAGGACACTAAGTATATTAACAAAGTATTTCCATTTAAATCTCGAAATTTTTATTTTAAAACAAACAACCTGAAATTTTGTACTTGAAGTAAAATACAACAGGCAAGTGAAATAAATGTTAGTGGCTAAATAAATAAACGTCGAAAGGAACTAGCGTTGGCCGCTTATACCTACTTCATGTAAATATTTATTGGTATAATAATATTTTGATTGTGTTGGATAGTTTTTGTTTTTCCCTACTTTTTAAAAAACATGAAGTTGATGTTAAAAACATTTTATTATTAAATGATTAAAAACATGTAGTTGGTACATAAGTGTAGGTACAGGGCCACTTCTTTGTTATGTAGGTCCCTGTACTATTATTTAGTACAATATTTTATTTATTTCAGATATTATTTCCTAGATGTTCCTGATGATTTGTACATTATTTATATCAACCTGTAAAAATAGGCGGCACTACTAGAACAGCAAATCTGTTTTTTTCCATTAATTTATCTATGTATAATGTTTGTTAGCTTTTGCCTGGTTTTTTAAATTTAAGTTGCCTTTTTTTCAATACAAACTATTTTTTACAAAATAAATCATTATTCTGTAAATGTCTGTGTACTTGTTTTTACTATTCCCATTTTCTACACAGTAGTGGCTACAGTACCATACTCTAATGGCCACTGTACCATCACTGTAGGTACAGTGGCCACTTTTACCTTAAATTCTTCCAACTCCAAAATCTTTGTTATAATTTTATTTTTTTCAGTTCTAGAATGCAATGGTGTAGAAGTAAAAACAGTATTTGTTATCTAATGGTAACAGATTCTATAAAAAAGGGTTAATTGTGGTTGTTATTGATGTTATTAAAAAAGGTGGCCAATGTTCCAGACTCTCCCTGCTCCTGATTCTAACTGAAAACTCCGGAAAACTCCAAAATTGCAATTTATAAATCTAGTGAATCAGCAAAGGCAAAACATCGTATAGGAATTGACAATTTAAAATATAAAAGATTTACTAAGACTATTTAAGACGATTAACCCAGAGTAAAAATGAAATGTGTGGAATTCACAAGTGATACTCTAGGACAGACTGTTTTGAGTTTGTTGCATTCTCATCAGCTGGAGCGAATCACCTGTGAACCCCACACACAGATTCCTGGCTTACAAGCTAATGACTAACATTAGTACCAAATGCTAACCGATGCGACACCTATAAAATTACGGTCTTTATAGGTTGCCAAAGAGAAGATAACCGAAAGTTTCTGAGGTGCTGATTCTGTTGTATGAACATCTAGTTATCTGTTTAAAAATCGCAGCTTATCTAAACTCAATAGTAAAAGAATTATTCATATTTCAAATTTGTGCAGATTTCTTTCTCCCCAGACACTTAGAAAAAATATTCTTGTACCCTACTAGATGCAACGACGATAGAAATACATTTATAGTCATATCTGTAGCGAATGTACATGTTCAATGATGTCAAACGAATGCGTTTTCAAAACGAAAACGATTTTATAGTGCATGCTCCCACAAGTTGCAAAATAGCATAATCGGACAAACAGTCGAGGTTTAAAAAGTAACATCTCCCTACTACGCTTGTAGAAACACCGAGTCAGGTTTTCTTTAAAAATTGTGGTATATGCTTTGTTTCCTGAAATGAACTGGTTTCTTGTAAATCTACAAGACAAGATTCAACAATGAAACTTTCATTAGACATTTACAACTTTTTCCGGAATGTGAACGACTGCACATAGATAAATATTATTATAGTTTTTGGATAGCAATACATCGCATCGTTCTCGACAAGCTTAAAGGTTCTCATAATTAATTTACTAAAACGTTGTCCTAATTTTATTTCAGCCAAACATTGGCCTTCAAATTCGCCAGACCTTAATTCTTTTGATTACTAAGTTAAAGCTTTACAGAGAAAAGTGAGCAGTATCCTGAAACCGTTTAAAAATAGGGAAGAATTGAAAGGGAGAGATTTAGATTTTCAAGAAACTATTCCGTGAGCTATTGTGCAGTGGAAAGCACGATTGACAATGATCATAACGGAAAATAGGGAAAATAGTGTCATTTTATTGGTGAAACTAATATATATAAACTCTAATACAATATATTGTATTAGAAGTGCTATTAATTAAATATGTATTGTAATTATGTAGACTTTTAAAATTATACTTTAACGAACGCCCAGCTATTTTGAAGTTGGTAACAATCGTCATTGAACTCCAAAGTATGAAGCGTTTCATCTAGGCCATCCGGTATATTTTTCAAAATTTTAAATTCTATTGATGGTATAGGAAGATATAGATCTACCAAAAAAGAAGTACTTAACGAATGTCTCAAGCTTTGACACAATCTTTAGGTCTTTGGAATTTATTATTAGCAAGTTATTATTGGAAACGAAACAAGCTTGTTGTTACGTCATTCTAATATCTTCTCAATTTTGGGATATAAATTTGTCATTATGTTTTATTAGATAGAAATTTTCAAGAGTTTCTTCAATCTTGTTGATCGGTTCCAAAAACCTCAAATTGTACTATTCTTTGCGAATTAGTTTATTAAGTTTTTAAGTAGTAGTTTCAACAACTCTTGTATTATTCAAACAATTATTTAAAAAAGTTAATAAAACTATACGTTGTTTTCTTGTAAATTGGAAAATCGCCAAAAAGTTTTATTTTGTTTTTTGATAATTTTAATATTTTGCAAAAATACCTACACCATTCAATATTATTAGAAAATATGCTCTGCAATTGTTGCCTTCCTACTCCTTTAAAGCATTTTTAATGATTTCAAAATAATCAGTAACGGGGGTGTATCAAAAAATGTTAAAATAGTATATTAAAGTATTAGTTTCATAAGACGCGTTTTAAGCGCACGCGTCCGAGTTTAGAAAACGACCCGCGAAGCGGGGAGTTTTCTAACGGACAAGTGCGCTAAAACGCCTTATGAAACGAATACTTTATACTATTTTTTATACTTGCGTCGTTATTTCGTTAATTATTAAAAAATAAATTAGTTTTAAATAGGATTTGTTAGTGAAATGTTGTCTTCTCATTAGGACACGCAAATGAGGACACGCATTTGAGTTCATTAGGACACGCAAGTATAAAAAAGGAATTTTTCATGTCGGGATATTTCTTCAAGCCCGGTTTGTGAACGTAAAATGTCATTAGGAATATTTTTTCTTAATAAGATTTTTCTATATTTTAACAAATAAGGTCATCTCGATTTAAACACCTATTGTCACTTGTAAACTTTGACATGGCGTATTTCAAGTATTTTTGGAAGCAGAAGTGATTGAACAACAAAGTTTTTTCCTTTAAACAAAGAATATTAAAATGTTTTCCCATATGGATCGAACTTTATGGCACACACTGTATAGTTGACCACCTGCAAAATCTGCCGTTTCTCTTCATAATCATCAATTTTCTTAATTTGTAAGAGAATCCTTTAAAATAAGATATTTTGTTAATTTTGTTTGCTGTAAAAATTTGTGTATCCTAATATTGTTTATAAAAATATCATATTTGATAAAAACATTTGCTTCGTATTGTATATTTCTTTATACAGAGATTTGCCGAAAAACATTGATTTAAATGTTTGAGTATCTTAAAAACGAGTGTTTTCCTGAATCGTTGTGTAGAAACGTTACTGTTCATAACTCTCAATAAATCAATAATTTTATAAAATCACTAAGCATTAGCTGTCGTTAAATTGGGTCCACTTCACGAATTTTGTCCCAAATCTAAGATTTATGCATTAAAAATAAATTCTTATTACTGTAATAAGTCATAATTACGTAATAATTTGCAAGAATTTCAAATAAGAGTACAGTTTTAATATAATATAATCATTCTTTCCATTTAAAAAGATGTAATTATATTTACTAAGAAATACAGACAGAAACTTGATACCTTAGATAAGGAAATGACTTGGGCTTCAGCAAAACAAATCACGAATATAAACTAAAAATATGCTAGGCAGTGTTGCCGCGAATTCGGAGGCGAAAACATCCTTTGAATGCGGAGGTAAACACAACCGCGTGGCGTATACATGTATATCTCGCAGCGACTCTGCGGCAATCGCTGGAACTAAAATGTATATAAGTATACGTAAATAGGTCCCGTTTGACTCCGGCTGAAAATAGGTGGAAAATGATCCTGGAGGTGTCCTGATGCCGAATAACATGGTTAGCGCGTTCGACTCCGATACCGACGAGTTGCCTCCGGATTTTGAGTCCGACTCGTACGCTGTATATAGCGTTCGGAGGTGTATAAGTACTAAAAGCATATATATATATATATATATATATATATATATATATATATATATATATATATATATATATATATATATATATATATAATATATATATATATATATATATATATATATATAATATATATATATATATATATATATATATATATATATATATATATATATATAATATATATATATATATATATATATATATATATATATATATATATATATATATCATTATTGTTTTAAAATTGCTTGATGAACAGAGATGAGGTAGTTGTGATGTTGAACATTCATAACATTGACTTTCATATAAAATCATTAATGAAAACAGAGTTCAAGTTTAAATTTACCTATTTAGTTTATTGTTGTTACATAAAAGAAGTATTTGGGTTGATAGGTTATCACATCTGAAGCTCAAACCTGAAAAGAAAATTGTTAATTAGAATTAAGGAAAAGTTGTATATGAACTTTTACGATGGCCTACCAACGTTTAAACAACCATCTTAAAATCACCGCTTACAGATGTATGCATACATACTGTAATGATATTTTGACCAAGTTCAAGTTAATAAAAGTTCATTATTGTTTTAAAATTGCCAGATGAACAGAAAAGAGGTAGTTGTGATGTTGAACATTCATAACATTGACTTTCATATAAAATCATTAATGAAAACAGAGTTCAAGTTTAAATTTATCTATTTAGTTTATTGTTGTTACATAAAAGAAGTATTTGGGCTATATAGGTTATCACATCTGAAGCTCAAACCTGAAAAGAAAATTGTTATTAGAAATAAGGAAAAATTGTAAAATAG
Source organism: Agrypnus murinus (assembly GCA_929113105.1). NCBI lineage: Eukaryota > Metazoa > Arthropoda > Insecta > Coleoptera > Elateridae > Agrypnus > Agrypnus murinus. The sequence continues at coordinate 102,153,268 of OV816027.1, read as the reverse complement.
CTTTTAGTACATTTAAAAATAGTCAAAACATAGCATTCCATTATAAATATCAATCAAAATTTATCCATAACAACCATTCTTCAATAATAATGCATGGTTGCAATGGAAATATATAAATAATGAGATACTAAATAATCATCTAAGAAAAGTTAATTTTGTATTTTAAATTATGAAACAAAGAAAGAAAAATATGAAGGTAATAAGAATGGTGGTTTCTAGGGAGGTTAGAAAAATCATTTTGGTTAAAAGATATAATAATTCTTGTAAAGGGAAGATGTAATAATTTTGGTTATTGAAAAATAAAGATTAAAAACCAGTTTAAAATATAGTAAAGGTGTTATTTATTTAACCAACAAATACCAGAAGCAGTTTACAGAAAAAGAAGTTTTAAAACATGGAAAAATACTTACTACCAAAAGATGTCCGAACTGAATACAGGCGCAAGACCTTCAAAGTTTTACTTTGATCCTAGAAGAAGAGAATAGTTATTTCAATTATAAAGGTAACGACAAACAGGTACTCTTGACCTACAACATTTTTAGCTGTCTGGAAATTCGACGTATCCTGAGTTACGCAAGTTCCCGAATCCAGGGCAGTTCGAGAGAGCGAGCGGCGTGCCGGTTCCTGAGAAAGGGCTACAAGAAGGGAGAAGCATTATTAACTACATAACAAAAAAAGGTTTGTGAAAGTGTGATTATAAAGCAGAGCATTAGTGACAAGAGGTTTGAAGTGCGATTTTATAAGTTAATTCGGAGGTAAAATCAACGTACCATTATTATTGTAAAAAGGCTTCAAGCAGAGGATGCACATAACCTAAAAAGCACTAGTTTAATTAATTTATTTAACTAAAATATTGATCAAATTTACCTCTTTTCATAAAGTTGCAGTTCATATGTGTGGTTATGACAAAACGTCAAAATATTAATTTTTCAAGGTTAAGCAAAGTTTCCCATTAAATAAATTTCTCAATAGTTAAAGGTTATTTAAAATTCCATTGTTCTATAATATTTTTAGTTAAAGTTTTAAAGATTTTCAAAGAAATGAACCCATACTTGAAAATTCAATTATAAGTATTTTAGTCTCATTGTGTAGAGAAAACATAGTAAAGGCAAATAAAAATTAGTAAAGGCGACCCTGAGAGATAACAATATAGCGAGTGCAGTTCACAATTAAACTAAAACATAAAGGCATTCTATTTGCATAGCTGCATAACATCGCAATATATATAGATATATATATATATATATATATATATATATATATATATATATATATATATATATATATATATATATATATATACAGTGAGAATTTTATTTCACTGAACATAGGACTATTGACATTCCCTATGTTCAGTTTTAAAAAAGCCAAGTCAATGCATTGCGAGCAATTAAAACATATCCAAGCAACCTATAAAACAATTGCTATTCGTAGTGTCATTAGAAAGTGTCAAAACTGTGTTTTTTTTTCAAAGTTTTTGCCAAGACAGCTGCAGATCCTGACCTGACCTGAAGCTGTCTTTGGCATCAGTGAGGACTTTATGCCTTTATTATGATTAATTAATGAATATTCGTGTCGATAATTATTGTCAAGGATTACAATCATGTTGCAAACATTGTCGCTGGGTAGGCAACCAAACTTGCAGGTCTGCTGGTAGCTGGTGTTTTTTTTATTGTACATTCTTTTGACACAACTGAAATTATTTAGTTTTAGGTTAAGTATAATTACATCCAAATAACAAGTTTAAACAGAAACTTTTATTTAAATTACTTTAACAAATGTTCAAAGTGACCACCCTCCTGTTCCAAACAATATGCTAACCGATTGTAAAATCCTTGTACACTATTTCTAAAAAAATTTGGATTTATTTCGTTGCAGGCGGTAAGTATTCTATTCTTTAGCTCTTCTGTATGCTCTATTACTCTATTATTGTAGACTTTGGATTGGATATAACCCCAGAGAAAGAAATCATTTGGTGATAAATCTGGGGACCGAGGTGGCCAAGCTATGGGGCCAAATCTTCCAATCCAGCGATCCTGGAATGTTTCGGTTAGGAAGCGTGTAATAGGGCCCGTGGAATGTGGTGGAGCGCCGTCCATTTGAAACCATGGGTTTTCAATATTTAAAACTTCTAGTCGTGGTATAATGTTTCTCCGCAGAAGTTCCAGAAATTTGGCAGCGTTTAGGGTGCCATCGATAAAAAATGGACCAATAAGGGTACCGTCAACTATTCCAGTCCAAACATTAACACTCCTATTGTATTGAGTGTTTGTTAAATTTTGAACGTGCTTGTTTGTACGTGACCAATACCTGTAGGAATTAGCAAAGAAGGATAAGGAGAAAGGAGAGAAAAGTGTTAGATACAAACCGATAATTCTGTTTATTGACAGTGCCATCTAAACAAAACGACGACTCGTCTGTGAAAACTATTTTTTGTAGAATATCTTCATTTTCATTTAGTAAATTAAATACTGTTTCACAAAAATCTGTTCTTTTAATTTTGTCAATAGGAAAAAGCTGCTGGTGATTGGAAAATTTGTAGGGTTTGTATTTATACTTCTTGAAAGTTTTAAGCACAGAGTCTTTCGAAATGCCAAATTGCTGTGCTACTATCCGCGAGGGGGTAATGGGATTTTCTTCTGCATAACATAATATTTGTATTTCTCGTTCTTCTGTTAAAACGGGGCAAGCTTTTCTTCTTTTTTTATGTGAATTTATTACACAACCTTCACCATTAAATTTTTTAATTATGCTATGAATAGTTGCGACAGATGGTATCGGTCTTTCGGGATAACTTACGGAAAACAAATCGCGCACTTGTCTCATACTATTATTGGAATTGTACCAGTTTACAATGGCAATCTTTTCATCTTTTGAGTACATATTGCAAAGCACAAGTTGAAAAACTTTTTAAAAAAACAGTTTTGACTTTTTAATGACATTAATGGCAATTGTTTTATCAGAGGTTGCTTGGATATTATGTTGTAATTGCTTGTAATGCATTCCTATGCATTACCTCTGATAACACAATTGACAAAATTAAATGAACAGATTTTTGTGAAACAGTATTTAATTTACTAAATGAAAATGAAGATATTCTACAAAAAATAGTTTTCACAGACGAGTCATAGTTTTGTTTAGATGGCACTGTCAATAAACAGAATTATTGGTTTGTATCAAACACCTCGCTTCCCTTTCTCCTTATCCTTCTTTTCCAATTCCCACAAGTATTAGTCACGTACAAACAAGCATGTTCAAAATTTAACAGTCCTCTGGAACTTCTGCGGAGAAACATTATACCACGACTAGAAGTTTTAAATATTGAGAACCCATGGTTTCAAAAGGATGGCCCTCCATCACATTCCACGCGCCCTATTACACGCTTCCTAACCGAAACATTCCAGGATCGCTGGATTGGAAGATTTGGCCCCATAGTTTGGCCACCTCGGTTCCCAAATTTATCACCAAACGATTTCTTTCTCTGGGGTTATATCCAATCCAAAGTCTACAATAATAGGGTAATAGAGCATACAGAAGAGCTAAAGAATAGAATACTTACCGCCTGCAACGAAATAAATCCAAATTTTTTAAGAAATAGTGTACAAGGATTTTACAATCGGTTAGCATATTGTTTGGAACAGGAGGGTGGTCACTTTGAACATTTGTTAAAGTAATTTAAATAAAAGTTTCTGTTTAAACTTGTTATTTGGATGTAATTATACTTAACCTAAAACTAAATAATTTCAGTTGTGTCAAAAGAATGTACAATAAAAAAAACACCAGCTACCAGCAGACCTGCAAGTTTGGTTGCCTACCCAGCGACAATGTTTGCGACATGATTGTAATCCTTGACAATAATTATCGACACGAATATTCATTAATTAATCATAATAAAGGCATAAAGTCCTCACTGATGCCAAAGACAGCTTCAGGTCAGGTCAGGATCTGCAGCTGTCTTGGCAAAAACTTTGAAAAAAAACACAGTTTTGACACTTTCTAATGACACTACGAATAGCAATTGTTTTATAGGTTGCTTGGATATGTTTTAATTGCTCGCAATGCATTGACTTGGCTTTTTTAAAACTGAACATAGGGAATGTCAATAGTCCTATGTTCAGTGAAATAAAATTCTCACTGTATATATATATATATATATATATATATATATATATATATATATATATATATATATATATATATATATATTCTTACAGCATCTAAACAACATACACCAGAAGATCAAATTCACAATGGAGGTGGAAAAGGACAATCAACTACCTTTCCTAGATGTATCTATAATCAAGAAGGAAGACGGCAGCCTGGGATACACAGTATACCGAAAATCAACTCACACAAATCGCTACCTGAACGCGCAGTCACATCACCACCCAGCGCAACTACAGTCAGTAGTCAAGACATTAATAACCAGATCACAACGATTGACTGATGACGATAATAAACATCGAGAACTAGAACAGGTGAAGTTGGCATTAAAACAAAATGGTTTCTCGTCCAGAAATATCAAGAAAGCGTTAGCACCAAGGGACCCAAAGCCAAAAGAAGAAGAAGCATCGGTATCCAAAGCACACTTACCGTACATCAAAGGGACCACGGACAAAATAAGTAGAGTGCTGTGAAAACACAACATCGATACCATCTTCAACACCGATAAAAAGATTGGAAACATGCTACCATCCGCAAAAACAAAATACCACTAGAAAGCCAAGGAGTATACGAGATCCCATGTAAAGACTGCGGGGAATCCTACATAGGGCAGACCAACAGAAGAATTCAAGTAAGAAGAGAAGAACACCGAAATGCAGTCAACAAAAATGAGAGAACGTCTTCACTAGCACAACATGTAAGTGGTACATCTCATAACATAGATTTCGAAAATACAAAAGTTTTAGCGAATATACAACATAAGACCCGACGAACCATAAGAGAAGCCATTGAGATCGAGAAACGTCCCAACAATCTTAATACCAGGGACGATACACAGCGACTACCATCAGCTTGGAAACCAGCTATAACCAGTATCACCGTCAAGAAGCGAAAACCAGCACAGCAGAACGATAAAAGGGAAAGCGAGAGAAAGCCACCGGATCAAGCGAGACCAATGACACGCAGCCGCGCCAAAAACCAGCCGACCGCAACCATGCGCAACACCGTAACCGTATATAAAGACCAACCGCTGCAGCAAGACGTCAGTCTACATCGTGTAACCACGCGAAGCAGAAGGAAGTTAGAAGTGACCTGAAGATGGCAAGTCTGATCTTGCCGAAACGTCGTCAACCATTGTCTGGTTCCTCTAGGAGCCGAATAGTGAATACGCGGAGTGAAACCCGGAAAAGTGGTAAAGTATCATATAATATCCGCGGAAACTTAAAATGTAACATATATATATATATATTGTACTGTACAAGTAATATTTAACCTTGTGCCACGTTAGGCCTCATTAATTATGTAATGTAGTAATGTTATTTTGTTCAAATATTAGATAATTTATTTAATTATAAAAGGTATATTTCTATTATGAAATTAACAAAATTTATTCTATGAAAAGCCGGGGTTCTACCTTTTCATGAATGAATGCAATTTCATTAGTTATTATGGGTTTGTGTATTACAATATTAGTTCCCTCTATTTTGACTAATAATCAATATCAACATTAAAATTTATCATCTAACCTCAATTTTTTTATATATCTGACAGGTAAGTCAAATTTTATATGACAGGTAAATCAAATTTTATTCTTTATGAATTTTATTTAAATTATAATTTATTTCCAGAAAAGATTTTATATATGGAATTTGCAACTTGCCTTACAAGCTTTTATCCAAAGGTAAAAACTATCTACAGCTCCAAAAAAACAAATCTATTGTAAGTAACATTGTTTTGGTAAATTTTACTATGTAGTCATGTGCTTTTTATTTTCTTTCTTTTAAAACTTAGTAAACACTTTTGCTCTGCTATTAACACTCACTAATATCACTGGAGATGTTATTTATACCTAAAACTCCTTTTCTTTACTTCTAACTTTTATATTCCAGGAACCTCTTCTTTATATTAATGGTACTCTTAATATCTCCTGTAGTAACGTTTGATGGACAAAATCACCTTTACTTCCCATATGCTATCACCACCATGCACTCTACAACAAATAAATAAAACGGGACCACTTTATGGGTAAGTTGGTTTATTTTTCTTCTCAATTCGGTTTATGGTAAATCTCTTAATCTTGTACACATGTCATAATTATTCTATATATATTCCACACGTTTTTTATCTATAGTACAATTGATAAATTAATTGATTATAATTTTCTATTAGAGGAAAAATTTTTTTCCTCTCCAAAAAAATAACACCACCTTCAATTATTTTATTTTTTTTTTTCTAGCTTGCTGCAAACTCAATGAAAACCATGAAACAACGTTCATAAAGAAAACATCTACATGACCCTTCATCAACAACGATTATGTCTGAATGTTTAATATTATAATTTATAATAACCTGTCTTATAAAATAATACCCCTTCTTTTTATTTTGTTAAATTTTAATGTATCCTTTAGTTTTTTATTATATTATACCCTTAATTCTTTTATTTTATTCAAAATATCATCACATAAAAGCCCCACTATTTAATAAATAAAAAAATTAAATCACATGAACAACTTTAATAACATTTTTAACAACTATCATAATATGAAATTTAATTTTTTTCTTTCATTAAATAATTTTATAACCAATCAAATTGATTTTGAATCAATTATATGTAACAGATCAACAATAAAATAAACTATCAACTAACAACATCAACAAATTAACATTTTATCCTTTGAATGAATTCTTCCATTCCTTTTATGAAAAATTATCATTATACTGACTCCCATTATAAATAAAAATTTTATCCTTGCATTAACATTTTATATTTCTTTCAAATGTCATATTAATTTAATAAATGTCATTATTGCTATTAGAGGTTATAAAAAAATAGATTGTCAATATTTTATGAATATTCATCATACTCTAACAACTGATTATTTTCATCTTTGTATTTATATATTTGTGATATGTGAAATCTCCCTTTTATTTTACCCTCTTCATCCATTAACTCATAAGTATTCCCTTCTGTAAATATTTTAGAAATTGAAAAAGGTCCCTGAAATGGGAGATTTAACTTTTTACATTTTTTTCTTTGTCTATCTGCTACTTTTAAAGTTTTAACTATAACTAAATCATTTATCTTAAATTCTGTTTTCTTTTTAATTCTTTTATTCATTTTTTCTTGTATCCTTTTCTGGTTCTTCTTAATTCTTAATCTTACTTCTTGCAATAATTCAGTGACATCTATATTTTCTTCCCATTCCCTCCAAGGTCTTTCAGGAATAATACCTTTCATTAAAGTAATTGGGCATACTTGAGTTGTCACGTTTGGGATTGTGTTTAAATATTCTTCCACTTGACATAAATATTTCACCCATTGATTATGTTGACGATATGTTAATAATCTCAAATACTTTACCACTTCTTTTATGTATCTTTCTGATAAATTTCCTTGTGGATGTCTAATACTGGAATAAATTGTTTTTATTTCTTGTTTTTGCAATTCATCTCTAAATCTTAAATTGTTAAAATATGTAGCATTGTCTGCTAAGACAGTATCCATTTTTCCTACATGTTCAATAAATTGATTAATAAATCTTACTGCATGCACAGTGTTACAATTTTTTGCCGGAAACAGTTTCACAAATTTTGTAAATACATCTACCATTACTAAGATATGTTGATATCCAAATTGTCCTGGAATCAAGTTAGAAATATAGTCAATTGCAACTAGTTGTAAAGGATATTTTATTTTAAAACTCATATATTTGTTTTGGTTTTTATAATTTTTCTCTTTTCCAAATAAACAAATTTCACAATTCTTTATAATTTTCTTGATTAACGTTATATCATTCTTTATATAAAATAGTTCTCTAAAAACCAAAAATGTTTTTCTCACCCCAATGTGACCATAATTCAAATGAATCATAACAATGATTTCTTTAGCTATACCATTTGTGAGTACTACCATTTCTTTACTTCCAATCCGTTTCATCAATAATTCTTCCCTTATTACATAACCTTTCCATACTTCAACTCCCAACATTAATATTTCCCTCTTTATCCTTTGTATCTCTTCTTCTCGTTGAATCTCTTGAAATCTTTCTTTAGTAAAATCTCCACTCACCATAAACTTTTGTAATGCTATCATAATTTCATTTGACTTACCATACTCCGGAGAGTTATTTCTACTGAAGAAATCAGCCGTCACATTTTCAGTTCCCCTTTTATACCGAATGTCAAAGATATATTCTTGTAATATTAACGCCCATCGGTACAACCTATTGTTTAAGAATTTTTTATTTTTTAAGAATGATATTGCAGAATTATCTGTTTCTATTACAAACTTATTTCCAGTTAAATAAAACTTCAGTTTTTTTACAGCAAATACAATGGCTAACATTTCTTTCTCTGCAACGGTATATCTGGTTTCACAATCCTTCAATACCCTCGATATGAAGCATATTGGCACTTCTTCTCCCTGTTGCTCCTGAACTAATTCTGCAGCTATCGCAAAATCAGAGGCGTCTGTTCTTAATATGAAGATTTGATTAAAATCTGGATACCTAAGTAATAATTCTGTATAAAAGACCATTTTCAGTTTTTGAAATGCTTGTTCCTGTTTTTCAGTCCACTTCCATTTTATATTTTTTTTAATAACTCTATTAAGGGTATACATAATTCTGAATAGTTTGGAATAAATTTCTTGTAATAATTTAATACTCCAAGAAAACCTCTTAATGTTTTAAGATTTTTAGGTCTAGTTAAATTTTTCAATTCTTCTAAACGTTGTTCGTTGATAAATACGCCTTTTCTGCTAATCCCATAACCTAAATATTTTACCTCATCCTTAAAAAATTCACATTTGCTATTATTTAGCTTTAAACCATTTTCATCTAAATTTTCTAATATTTTCTTCACATGCTGGAGATGTTCTTCTTTACTTTTTGAAAAAATTAAAATATCATCAATATAATGCGCGCAGAATTCTTCATACTTATTTAATATTTTCTGCATAGCTCTAACTAATGCAGCTGAAGCAGTGGATAATCCAAATGGTACCACTTTGAATTGATATACTTCTCCTTCTATACTAAAACCAGTATATTTTCTACTTTCAGGATGTAAAGGAATAAGCCAAAATGAATTTTTCAAATCTAACTTACTAAAATAACTTTTACCACAGATTCTACTTAACAGGATGTCCAATGATGGTGGTTGTTCATATTGTGGTTTCGTTATGGCATTTAACTTTCTCGCATCTAGGCAAATTCTCATTTCCGTTTTATTTTGTTTGGGTACAATTACTATGGGATTGATAAAATGTGTTTTTGAAGTTTCAATAATTCCATTCTTTAACAATTTTATAATTTCTGCTTTAACAGCTCCTCTATAAGCAAATGGTATTGGATAAATTTTAGTGTTAAAACCTTCTTTATCATTAACTTCTAATTGATGTTGATAATTTTCAGCCACCCTTGGTTCATCATCTAATAACCTAATATGTTGTTGCAATATGTTACTTAATTCTCTTCTTGTCTCATCATCTATTAATCCAATCTGTCTTTCTTCAAATATCCTTTCAAACAAATTATACAAAACTATCTCATCTTCATATTCAACTTTACCATCCATTAACTCTTCTGCCTCTAAAACTTCTTCTTTCCCAATTGATACATCCATCTTACTTAATTCTGTTCCCAATCCAATCCATTTCTTCTTCCTATTCTTCAATATAATACACTTTTCTTCTCCATCAATTATTAATCCATATTTCTCTATCAAATCCATACCTAAAATAAAATCCAAACTCAATCCTTTCACAATTAACAAACTTGCATCTTCTAAACAATCTTCTCCAATCTTCATCTTAATTTGAACCATTTGATTTATTGTTGATATTTTTTTCTTCATAGCTGAAACAAGATTAATGTTTTTTATTTTATAAATTCTATTCTTCAACCCGTCCCAATTTCTTTTCACAATCTCTTCATTAATTAACGACATTTCCGAACCACTATCTACTAAAGCATAATATTTTTGATTCCTAAATTGTAAATTAATAATAGGTAAATTTCTTTTACTAACCAAACTTTCTTCTTCTAAATTTTTAAATGATTCTTCTATCAACCCCGTACCCATATTTAAAATTATTGTTATATTATTGGAGTTTTTTTTTTGGCTATTCGAAGTTTCGTCATTGATTTCTACGACTTCGATAGCATGGAGTTTTCTATTTCTCTCTTCCTGTAATTTTGTATTTTCATTTTCATTGAATCTTCTGTAATTATATCCATTTTCTTGGTATTTTTTTCTTTCTTCCTGATTATGGTCATTGTATCTTCTAAAATCTTGATTTCTGTTGTAAGTGTTATACTGATTGTTACCATTATATGCTCTATATTTTGATTGTTCCATATTTCTGTAACCATTGTTTCCATATCCCCTATTAATTTGTCGACTTTGATCATACCCATAATTTCTTTGGTTTCCCCATGTCTTTTCATTTCTAAAATCTGGTATGAATTTTCTCTGCGTCTCTTTCTTCTGCTCTTCTTTTTGTTTTTCATAATTGGTGGCTATATCATAATTTCTGATTATTTCCAAAAGATCTTTTAACTTCTTTATATTTTGCACCGCAATAGCTCTTGCTATCTCCTTCTCCATGTGTCGAGATAAATGTTGCACAATTTCCTCTTCTGTCAGTCTTGGCATTAAATATTGTGCTTGGTTGTACTGATCTATAACGTAATTTTCTCTAGATCCTTTATAAGCTGCGTAACTTCCAGAAGTTAGATTTGTTCTAATTATAGCTTGTTGCGAACTTCCCCAGTATTGTTGTATAAATAATGTTCTAAATTCTTGATAAGTTTGATATTGATTTCGTATGATACTATGCCATTTTTCTGCATGTCCAATTAAAGAAATATTTATAATTTGAAATTTTATGTTTTCTGAACCTTCATTTTTCATCATCTCATCTAGTTTATTCAAAAATACCATAGGTTGTTCATAATTTCGTCCCTCAAATCTTGGAATCATTTCTGGACCACATCTAAAATTTCCATTAGCCCCACATAAATCCCTTCTATTTCGTTCTAAATTATTTACATTATTTTTACCCTGGTCAATAGATTTCCCTATCGTTTCTAAATTTTCACTCACTCCTTTACCAAAATGCTCCAATTTCTCATTAACTTCTGTTGTCTTCTGCATAACTTCTTCTGTTCGCTTTTGATGCTCTTCATTCTGCCTTTTTAAAACTGCCATAGTTATTTTCTGATTCTCCTCTCTCTTCTTCTCTCCTTCTTGTATTTTCTTGTTTACTGCTTCCATTCTTTCTTCTGTCTGTTTGTTTGCTACGTCCACCTTTTCTTGTATTTCTTTGCTCACCTCTTCTCTTGCCGTTTTTATCTTCTCTTCTACTAATTGACTGTTTTTTTCAGCAAACTCAATAAATGTCTTTTCAACCCTCTCCTCTAACTTCTTTATTACTTCTGCAGATTTTTCTATTTCCTCTTGAATTTTATCAATTTTCTCTGATGATTCTTCAAATTTTCTTTCCATCTTTTCCCTTGTCTCTTCATTTGACCTTTTCATTTCTTCTTTCAAATCTTCTTGATTTTTCTCCATCTTTTCTCTCATCTTTTCTTGGTTCTTTTCCATCTTTTCATTAGACTTTTTCATTTCTTCATTTGATTTTCTGATGTATTCAAACAATTTTTCAAATTGACTACTCTCCATTGATGTTCCTTGTTCAATTCTTGTCTCCACTAATTCTTCCTCCATCCGTATCATTCTTTCTGTTTCTTCAGGATTCTCTTCTTCTATGATTGTTTGTTGTTTTTCGTCGGATCCTGTTTCTCTTTCATACATATTTTTTTATTTAGTGAGAATTAATTGCAAATTAATTGCGCTAAATAAAAATGTATAGCTCTTATTTAAAAAAAAATCATGGCTGACCTGGCAAAAACTATATGCTGGCTCAATCGAAAATAAAAGGAAATACATAATTTTTGATTTAGTGACAATTAATTGCTAATTAATTGCAAATTAATTGCGCTAAATAAAAATGCATAGCTCTTATTAAACTGCATAAAAACGGCGGTTAAGGCCGTCATATATGTTAAAACAGTGGGACTGGCATAGAAGCGGTAGAATAATTAATTGCTCCAGCACAACACACTAAAGTGTATTCTACCAAGTACCACCAACATTAGAAAACTGAAACACACACTCATTAATTTAATTGCTACCAGAGAACTGCAGAGAAACGGCGGATAAATCCGTCATATGTAGTTAAACAGCGGGACAGGAATAGGAGCGGTAGAATAATTAATTGCTCCAGCACAACACACTAAAATATGTTCTACCAAGTACTGCTAACTCTAGAATACTTAAAAATAAACTCTTCGATTTAACTGCTACAAGAAAACTGCATGAAAACGGCGGATATGGCCGTTATATAAGATTAAACAGTGCGACTGGAATAGGAGCGGTAGAATAATTAATTGCTTCAGCACAACACACTAAAATATATTCTACCAAGTACTACCAACTTTAGAATACTCGAAAATACACTCTTTGATTTAATTGCTACCAGAGAACTGCAGAGAAACGGCGGATAAAGCCGTCATATATGGTTAAACAGTGCGTCTGGAATAGGTGCGATAGAATAATTAATTGCTCCAGCACAACACACTAAAATGTATTCTACCAAGTAATACCAACTCTAGAAAACTCAGAAATACACTCATTGATTTAATTGCTACCAGAGAACTGCAGAGAAACGGCGGATAAATCCGTCTTATATGGTTAAACAGTGCATCTGGAATAGGTGTGGTAGAATAATTAATTGCTCCAGCACAACACACTAAAATGTATTCTACCAAGTACTACCAACTCTAGAATACTCGAAAATAAGCTCTTTAATTTAATTGCTACCAGAGAACTGCAGAGAAACGGCGGATAAAGCCGTCATATATGGTTAAACAGTGGGACTGGAATAGGTGCGATAGAATAACTAATTGCTTCAGCACAACACACTAAAATATATTCTACCAAGTACTACCAACTCTAGAATACTCGAAAATACACTCTTTGATTTAATTGCTACCTGAGAACCGCAGAGAAACGGCGGATAAAGCCGTCATATATGGTTAAACAGTGGGACTGGAATAGGTGCGATAGAATAACTAATTGCTCCAGAACAATACACTAAAATGTACTCTACCAAGTACTACAACTCTAGAATACTCGAAAACACAGTCCTTAATTTAATTGCTACCAGAGAACTGCAGAGAAACGGCGGATAATTCCGTCATATATGGTTAAACGGTGCGTCTGGAATAGGTACGGTAGAATAATTAATTGCTCCAGCACAACACACTAAGCTGTATTCTACCAAGTACTACCAACTCTAGAATACTCGAAAATACACTTTTTGATTTAATTGTTACCAGAGAACTGCAGAGAAACGGCGGATAAAGCCGTCATATATGGTTAAACAGTGCGTCTGGAATAGGTGCGATAGAATAATTAATTGTTCCAGCACAACACACTGAAATGTATTCTACCAAGTACTACCAACTCTAGAATACTCGATAATACACTCGTAGATTTAATTGCTACCTGAGAACTGCAGAGAAACGGCGGATAAAGCCGCCTTATATGGTTAAACAGTGGGACTGGAATAGGTGCGATAGAATAATTAATTGCTCCAGAACAACACACTAAAATGTACTCTACCAAGTACTACAACTCTAGAATACTCGAAAACACAGTCCTTAATTTAATTGCTACCGGAGAACTGCAGAGAAACGGCGGATAATGCCGTCATATATGGTTAAACGGTGCGTCTGGAATAGGTACCGTAGAATAATTAATTGCTCCAGCAAAACACACTAAAATGTATTCTACCAAGTACTACCAATTCTAGAATACTCGAAAATACACTTTTTGATTTAATTGCTACCAGAGAACTGCAGAGAAACGGCGGATAAAGCCGTTATATATGGTTAAACAGTGCGTCTGGAATAGGTTCGAAATAATAATTAATTGCTCCAGCACAACACACTAAAATGTATTCTACCAAGTACTACCAACTCTAGAATACTCGATAATGCACTCTTAGATTTAATTGCTACCTGAAAACTGCAGAGAAACGGTGGATAAAGCCGTCATATATAGTTAAGCAGGGGACTGGAATAGGAGCGGTAGAATAATTAATTGCTCCAGCACAACACACTGAAATGTGTTCTACCAAGTACTGCCAACTCTAGAATACTTAAAAATATACTCTTCGATTTAATTGCTACCAGAAAACTGCATAAAAACGGCTGATAAGGACCGTATATAAGATTGAATAGTGCGTCTGGCATAGGAGCGGTAGAATAATTAATTGCTCCAGCACAACACACTAAAATGTGTTCTACCAAGTACTATTCTTTAAAAAGAAAAATCTATGTGTGGTCAACAATTTTTTAATAAATCAAAAGCTTCAACAAAAGCAAATTCATGTAATTGTTGCTTCAAAGGAAGAATGTACTCCTTTCCAGAATTCCAGAATTTAATATCCTTTTGAAAATTGTTCGAATATTTCAGAAATTATGTAGATTTGAGAAAACATGTGACCACTGTACATAAAGTGGAAATTGGGTATAATGAGTTTCAGTTTGAATTTTCTTCAGGTAAGCTCCTTCATTTGATAGGTGTATGATGAATGTATATGAATGCATGTATTATGAAACATAATTTTATAGCATTTCATCGATGGAAAGATCAAATCCATCAAAGAAGGGTTGATAAATCTGTTTTTTGTACATTGATAATGCAAATTGAGCTTTTTTAACGAAAAATCAGAATGAAAGTAGCACTTTTTTTAATTATGTTTGTAAAAAAATTCAATCTCCTCTGAGGTTATTGTTAAAGAATTCTACGTTTTGCTGATTTATTTAACATTTCCATAAATCCTTTTAGGACCAATTTCTCAACTTACCATATGCAAAAGCATATCGTGCACAAAACGTTAGAACGTCTCTTTTTTTCACTCATTTGCCTGTTAAACCCGGACTTCGTCCTTCTTTAATCAAAACTGCAAATTCCTGAAAAAAAGTATTTAAAAATTGGCGCCATTATTGTATGTTTGTGTAGGATGTGGCGCAAGACGCTCGTACTGAAACTGGTTGCGAAAGTTCAAAGGAACCGCGCGAAGTTTCGCCTTTTATAATAATCTACTCTTTGGTAACATGCAACAACGCTAAGAAAGAATTATACTCTGGCCGCTCAACAGAAATAGTAATAAAAGTAAGGGGGCGTAGCCACTTCATCAGATTGGCTACAAAAACCTGAAAACACTGAAACATTTTTGTATTCTACATGAACATAACCTCAAAAGACATAAGATTTTAATAATAAACTACTTCTAATGAATATTTTTGATATTATTTCAATTAAATTATGTATTATCAACTTTAAAATATTTAATAGTACATGAAATGTTCAAAACTAATCAAATAATTATTTGATAATGCTGATCTGCATCAAAGTGACGCTATCTGTCAGTTTGCAGTGTGAAACGGACTCCACAGTTTCGCGCGCTGTTTCAATTCGCCCAATAGCAAAGTAGTTTTTAAATCGCTCGCTCTTTTGTGGGCGTTTTTATTACTATCTGTGTTGACCGGCCCGAGTATAGGCATTAATTTAGTATTATATCTCTGCGCGCGCATCTCTTATTTCTCTTCTTATCTCAATAAACAAATCAGTATATTTATTGCTTTAGATAGATAATCTTGAAGATTAAATAACTATTTTTAGTGTACATTCACTATTCTAAATTTCGCGCCATTCATATTGCAGCGACCGTCGCGACTTCTATTGGCTCTTAATTCAACGCCAATCATATTATCATGTCCATGTCCGTCGTCAGCGAATATGAATGGCCATGATATTGTTGCGATTGTTGCGACATCTAGCGCCTCAGGAGAAATTAGACCGTAAAAAGCACGGCCTCCTCGATTTGTGAGAGGCAAAGTTCGTCTCCAAATCGAGGAGGCCGTGGTAAAAAGATACTAGCGTCTAAATGTAAAGTTGAGCTCACCAATCAGATTGCAGAAAATCAGTAACCAATAAGATACCAGTGTTAACCCGCTCAAATTTCAATCCGTGTGTGGCACCTAATAAAGCGCAATTTCGTTATTGAATATTATTTATTAGAAACAATTTACTCGATCATGTGCTTTCACTAATAACCTATAAATTTGAAACGTTTTTTTCCTTTTTACGGTATAAAATTTACGGTAAAATAACGGTCTTGTTGATAAATCTAAGATGTAACACAGCGTCAGTTGTTCTTAAATCGTAGTTGCATTGAAACGAGCCGTTTTTGTAAATGAATGTTATCCTATACATAATACTTCTCGTATACTGTTTTTTCAAATAAAGGTTTCCACTGTTTAAAATTCCAATTGAGTAGAAAAACACAACTCCATAACGATTATTTGTATGTACCAAAATGCTGGTAAGACGAATTGAGACAGAATTATATTGTTTTGCCACTCATCAATTCAATTTATCTCTTGTATATCTCGGAAAATTGCATTACCTATTCCTATTCATTATATTTGTGCTGATTTCTAATTGTTAATTATTTTTAACGTACACAGTATATTCGATGTAATAATGATTTATTTATCAGATTAATACATAAAATACATTAAAAAATTTTGTTCCTACGACCCCATACAAAAATGAACAATAACAAACGCTGCCGACTTTAAAGTGAGTCATATACCACGCGTGTATTAGGAACACGTGTGTGTTAAGTAACCACAGATTAGGCTCCGCATTCTGGTCCACGACGTGAACCTAGGTTCTCGTCCGGGACGTGAACTGGATAATGACCGGAGGTTTACATTTGGTGTGTTTAATAAGAGTTTACATAAGAGTGTTTTCGAGTATTCTAGAGTTGGTCACTACTTGGTAGAATACATTTTAGTGTGTTGTGCTCGAGCAATTAATTATTCTATCGCACCTATTCCAGACGCACTGTTTAACCATATATGATGGCTTTATTCCCCGTTTCTCTGCAGTTCTCTGGTAGCAATTAAATCAAAGAGTGTATTTTCGAGTATTCTAGAGTTGGTAGTACTTGGTATAATACATTTTAGTGTGTTGTGCTGGAGCAATTAATTATTCTACCACACCTATTCTAGATGCACTGTATAACCATATAAGACGGCTTTATCCGCCGTTTCTCTGCAGTTCTCTGGTAGCAATTAAATCAAAGAGTGTATTTTAGAGTTTTCTAGGGTTGGTAGTACTTGGTAGGACATATTTTAGTGTGTTGTGCTGGAGCAATTAATTATTCTACCACACCTATTCCAGATGCACTGATTAACCATATAAGACGGGTTTATCCGCCGTTTCTCTGCAGTTCTCTGGTAGCAATTAAATCAAAGAGTGTATTTTTGAGTTTTCTAGAGTTGGTATTACTTGGTAGAATACATTTTAGTGTGTTGTGCTGGAACAATTAATTATTCTACCGCACCTATTACAGACGCACTGTTTAACCATATATGACGGCTTTATCCGCCGTTTCTATGCAGTTCTCTGGTAGCAATTAAATTAAAGAGTGTGTATTTGAGTTTTCTAGAGTTGGTAGTACTTAGTAGAGTACATTTTAGTGTGTTGTGCTGGAGCAATTAATTATTCTACCATTCCTATTCCAGTCGCACTGTTTAATCTTATATAACGGCCATATCCGCCGTTTTTATGCAGTTCTCTGGTAGCAGTTAAATCGAAGAGTTTATTTTCAAGTATTCTAGAGTTAGCAGTACTTGTATAACATATTTTAGTGTGTTGTGCTGGAGCAATTAATTATTCTACCGCTCCTATTCCTGTCCCGCTGTTTAACTACATATGACGGCTTTATCCGCCGTTTCTCTGCAGTTCTCTGTTAGAAATTAAATTAAAGAGTGTGTGTTTGAGTTTTCTAGAGTTGGTAGTACTTGGTAGAATACATTTTAGTGTGTTGTGCTGGAGCAATTAATTATTCTACCGCTCCTATGCCAGTCGTATTGTTTAATCTTATATAACGGCTATATCCGCAGTTTTTATGCAGTTTTCTGGAAGCAATTAAATCGAAGAGTGTATTTTTAAGTATTCTAGAGTTGGCAGTACTTGGCATAACACATTTTAGTGTGTTGCGTTGGAACAATTAATTATTTTATAGCACCTATTCCAGACGCACTGTTTAACCATATATGACGGTTTTATCCGCCGTTTCTCTGCAGTTCTCTGGTAGCAATTAAATCAAGGAGTGTATTTTCGAGTATTCTAGAGTTAGTAGTACTTGGTAGAATATATTTTAGTGTGTTGTGCTGGAGCAATTAATTATTCTACCACACCTATTCCAGATGCACTGTTTAACCATATAAGACGGCTTTATCCTCCGTTTCTCTGCAGTTCTCTGGTAGCAATTAAATCAAGGAGTGTATTTTCGAGTATTCTAGAGTTGGTAGTACTTGGTAGAATACATTTTAGTGTGTTGTGCTGGAGCAATTAATTATTCTACCACACCTATTCCAGATGCACTGTTTAACCATATAAGACGGCTTTATCCTCCGTTTCTCTGCAGTTCTCTGGTAGCAATTAAATCAAAGAGTGTATTTTCGAGTATTCTAGAGTTGGTAGTACTTGGTAGAACATATTTTAGTGTGTTGTGCTGGAGCAATTAATTATTCTACCGCTCCTATTCCTGTCCCGCTGTTTAACTACATATGACGGCTTTATCCGCCGTTTCTCTGCAGTTCTCTGGTAGCAATTAAATTAAAGAGTGTGTGTTTGAGTTTTCTAGAGTTGGTAGTACTTGGTAGAATATATTTTAGTGTGTTGTGCTGGAACAATTAATTATTCTACCGCTCCTATGCCAATCGCACTGTTGAATCTTACATAACGGCCATATCCGCCGTTTTTATGCAGTTTTCTGGTAGCAATTAAATCGAAAAGTGTATTTTTAAGTATTCTAGAGTTGGCAGTACCTGGTAGAACACATTTTAGTGTGTTGTGCAGGAACAATTAATTATTCTACCGCTCCTATTCGAGACGCACTGTTTAACCACATATGACGGCTTTATCCGCCGTTTCTCTGAAGTTCTCTAATAGCAATTAAATCAAAGAGTGTATTTTCTAGTATTCTAAAGTTGGTAGTACTTGGTTGAATACATTTTAGTGTGTTGTGCTGGAGCAATTAATTATTCTACCGCTTCTATGCCAGTCGCACTGTTTAATCTTATATAACGGACTTATCCGCTATTTCTCTGCAGTTCTCTGGTAGCAATTAAATCAAAGAGTGTATTTTCGAGTATTCTAGAGTTGGTAGTACTTGGTAAAATACATTTTAGTGTGTTGTGCTGGAGCAATTAAGTATTCTACCACACCTATTCCAGATGCACTGTTTAACCATATAAGACGGCTTTATCCGCCGTTTCTCTGCAGTTCTCTGGTAGCAATTAAATCAAAGAGTGTATTTTCGAGTATTCTAGAGTTGGTAGTACTTGGTAGAATACATTTTAGTGTGTTGTGCTGGAGTAATTAATTATTCTACCACACCTATTCTAGATGCACTGTATAACCATATAAGACGGCTTTATCCGCCGTTTCTCTGCAGTTCTCTGGTAGCAATTAAATCAAAGAGTGTATTTTCGAGTATTCTAGAGTTGGTAGTACTTGGTTGAATACATTTTAGTGTGTTGTGCTGGAGCAATTATTATTCTACCGCTTCTATGCCAGTCGCACTGTTCAATCTTATATAACGGACTTATCCGCTATTTCTCTGCAGTTCTCTGGTAGCAATTAAATCAAAGAGTGTATTTTCGAGTATTCTAGAGTTGGTAGTACTTGGTAGAATACATTTTAGTGTGTTGTGCTGGAGCAATTAATTATTCTACCACACCTATTCCAGATGCACTGTTTAACCATATAAGACGGCTTTATCCGCCGTTTCTCTGCAGTTCTCTGGTAGCAATTAAATCAAAGAGTGTATTTTCGTTTATTCTAGAGTTGGTAGTACTTGGTAGAACATATTTTAGTTTGTTGTGCTGGAGCAATTAATTATTCTACCACACCTATTCCAGATGCACTGATTAACCATATAAGACGGCTTTATCCGCCGTTTCTCTGCAGTTCTCTGGTAGCAATTAAATCAAAGAGTGTATTTTCGAGTATTCTAGAGTTGGTAGTACTTGGTAGAATACATTTTAGTGTGTTGTGCTGGTGCAATTAATTATTCTACCGCACCAATTACAGACGCACTGTTTAACCATATATAACGGCTTTATCCGGCGTTTCTCTGCAGTTCTCTGGTAGCAATTAAATTAAAGAGTGTGTATTTGAGTTTTCTAGAGCTGGTAGTACTTGGTAGAATACATTTTAGTGTGTTGTGCTGGAGCAATTAATTATTCTACCGCTCCTATGCCAGTCGCACTGTTGAATCTTATATAACATCTATATCCGCCGTTTTTATGCAGTCTTCTGGTAGCAATTAAATCGAAGAGTGTATTATTAAGTATTCTAGAGCTGGTAGTACTTGGTAGAATACATTTTAGTGTGTTGTGCTGGAGCAATTAATTATTCTACCGCTCCTATGCCAGTCGCACTGTTGAATCTTATATAACATCTATATCCGCCGTTTTTATGCAGTCTTCTGGTAGCAATTAAATCGAAGAGTGTATTTTTAAGTATTCTAGAGTTGGTAGTGCTTAGTAGAATATATTTTAGTGTGTTGTGCTGGAGCAATTAATTATTCTACCGCTTCCATGCCAGTCGCACTGTTGAATCTTATATAACGGCCATATCCGCCGTTTTTATGCAGTTTTCTGGTAGCAATTAAATCGAAGAGTGTATTTCTAATTATTCTAGAGTTGGCAGTACTTGGTAGAACAAGTGTTAGTGTGTTGTGCTGGAGAAATTAATTATTTTACCGCTACTATGCCAGTCGCACTGTTCAAACTTGTATAACGGCCTTATCCGCCGTTTTTATGCAGTTTTCTGGTAGCAATTAAATTGAAGAGTGTATTTTTAAGTATTCTAGAGTTTGTAGTACTTGGTAGAATACATTTTAGTGTGTTGTGCTGAAGCAATTAATTATTCTATCGCACCTATTCCAGTCCCACTGTTTTACCATATATGACGGCTTTATCCGCCGTTTCTCTGCAGTTCTCTGGTAGCAATTAAATCAAAGAGTGTATTTTCGAGTATTCTAGGGTTGGTAGTACTTGGTAGGACATATTTTAGTGTGTTGTGCTGGAGCAATTAATTATTCTACCACACCTATTCCAGATGCACTGATTAACCATATAAGACGGGTTTATCCGCCGTTTCTCTGCAGTTCTCTGGTAGCAATTAAATCAAAGAGTGTATTTTTGAGTTTTCTTGAGTTGGTATTACTTGGTAGAATACATTTTAGTGTGTTGTGCTGGAACAATTAATTATTCTACCGCACCTATTACAGACGCACTGTTTAACCATATATGACGGCTTTATCCGCCGTTTCTATGCAGTTCTCTGGTAGCAATTAAATTAAAGAGTGTGTATTTGAGTTTTCTAGAGTTGGTAGTACTTGGTAGAGTACATTTTAGTGTGTTGTGCTGGAGCAATTAATTATTCTACCATTCCTATTCCAGTCGCACTGTTTAATCTTATATAACGGCCATATCCGCCGTTTTTATGCAGTTCTCTGGTAGCAGTTAAATCGAAGAGTTTATTTTCAAGTATTCTAGAGTTAGCAGTACTTGGTATAACATATTTTAGTGTGTTGTGCTGGAGCAATTAATTATTCTACCGCTCCTATTCCTGTCCCGCTGTTTAACTACATATGACGGCTTTATCCGCCGTTTCTCTGCAGTTCTCTGTTAGAAATTAAATTAAAGAGTGTGTGTTTGAGTTTTCTAGAGTTGGTAGTACTTGGTAGAATACATTTTAGTGTGTTGTGCTGGAGCAATTAATTATTCTACCGCTCCTATGCCAGTCGTATTGTTTAATCTTATATAACGGCTATATCCGCAGTTTTTATGCAGTTTTCTGGAAGCAATTAAATCGAAGAGTGTATTTTTAAGTATTCTAGAGTTGGCAGTACT
Source organism: Agrypnus murinus (assembly GCA_929113105.1). Lineage (NCBI taxonomy): Eukaryota > Metazoa > Arthropoda > Insecta > Coleoptera > Elateridae > Agrypnus > Agrypnus murinus. The sequence goes on along the minus strand of OV816027.1, from coordinate 102,131,027 downwards.
TGGCATAACACATTTTAGTGTGTTGCGCTGGAACAATTAATTATTTTATAGCACCTATTCCAGACGCACTGTTTAACCATATACGACGGCTTTATCCGCCGTTTCTCTGCAGTTCTCTGGTAGCAATTAAATCAAGGAGTGTATTTTCTAGTATTCTAGAGTTAGTAGTACTTGGTAGAATATATTTTAGTGTGTTGTGCTGGAGCAATTAATTATTCTACCACACCTATTCCAGATGCACTGTTTAACCATATAAGACGGCTTTATCCTCCGTTTCTCTGCAGTTCTCTGGTAGCAATTAAATCAAGGAGTGTATTTTCGAGTATTCTAGAGTTGGTAGTACTTGGTAGAATACATTTTAGTGTGTTGTGCTGGAGCAATTAATTATTCTACCACACCTATTCCAGATGCACTGTTTAACCATATAAGACGGCTTTATCCTCCGTTTCTCTGCAGTTCTCTGGTAGCAATTAAATCAAAGAGTGTATTTTCGAGTATTCTAGAGTTGGTAGTACTTGGTAGAACATATTTTAGTGTGTTGTGCTGGAACAATTAATTATTCTACCGCTCCTATTCCTGTCCCGCTGTTTAACTACATATGACGGCTTTATCCGCCGTTTCTCTGCAGTTCTCTGGTAGCAATTAAATTAAAGAGTGTGTGTTTGAGTTTTCTAGAGTTGGTAGTACTTGGTAGAATACATTTTAGTGTGTTGTGCTGGAACAATTAATTATTCTACCGCTCCTATGCCAATCGCACTGTTGAATCTTATATAACGGCCATATCCGCCGTTTTTATGCAGTTTTCTGGTAGCAATTAAATCGAAAAGTGTATTTTTAAGTATTCTAGAGCTGGCAGTACCTGGTAGAACACATTTTAGTGTGTTGTGCAGGAACAATTAATTATTCTACCGCACCTATTCGAGACGCACTGTTTAACCACATATGACGGCTTTATCCGCCGTTTCTCTGAAGTTCTCTAATAGCAATTAAATCAAAGAGTGTATTTTCTAGTATTCTAGAGTTGGTAGTACTTGGTTGAATACATTTTAGTGTGTTGTGCTGGAGCAATTAATTATTCTACCGCTTCTATGCCAGTCGCACTGTTCAATCTTATATAACGGACTTATCCGCTATTTCTCTGCAGTTCTCTGGTAGCAATTAAATCAAAGAGTGTATTTTCGAGTATTCTAGAGTTGGTAGTACTTGGTAGAATACATTTTAGTGTGTTGTGCTGGAGCAATTAATTATTCTACCACACCTATTCCAGATGCACTGTTTAACCATATAAGACGGCTTTATCCGCCGTTTCTCTGCAGTTCTCTGGTAGCAATTAAATCAAAGAGTGTATTTTCGAGTATTCTAGAGTTGGTAGTACTTGGTAGAATACATTTTAGTGTGTTGTGCTGGAGTAATTAATTATTCTACCACACCTATTCTAGATGCACTGTATAACCATATAAGACGGCTTTATCCGCCGTTTCTTTGCAGTTCTCTGGTAGCAATTAAATCAAAGAGTGTATTTTCGAGTATTCTAGAGTTGGTAGTACTTGGTTGAATACATTTTAGTGTGTTGTGCTGGAGCAATTATTATTCTACCGCTTCTATGCCAGTCGCACTGTTCAATCTTATATAACGGACTTATCCGCTATTTCTCTGCAGTTCTCTGGTAGCAATTAAACCAAAGAGTGTATTTTCGAGTATTCTAGAGTTGGTAGTACTTGGTAGAATACATTTTAGTGTGTTGTGCTGGAGCAATTAATTATTCTACCACACCTATTCCAGATACACTGTTTAACCATATAAGACGGCTTTATCCGCCGTTTCTCTGCAGTTCTCTGGTAGCAATTAAATCAAAGAGTGTATTTTCGTTTATTCTAGAGTTGGTAGTACTTGGTAGAACATATTTGAGTTTGTTGTGCTGGAGCAATTAATTATTCTACCACACCTATTCCAGATGCACTGATTAACCATATAAGACGGCTTTATCCGCCGTTTCTCTGCAGTTCTCTGGTAGCAATTAAATCAAAGAGTGTATTTTCGAGTATTCTAGAGTTGGTAGTACTTGGTAGAATACATTGTAGTGTGTTGTGCTGGTGCAATTAATTATTCTACCGCACCAATTACAGACGCACTGTTTAACCATATATAACGGCTTTATCCGGCGTTTCTCTGCAGTTCTCTGGTAGCAATTAAATTAAAGAGTGTGTATTTGAGTTTTCTAGAGTTGGTAGTACTTGGTAGAATACATTTTAGTGTGTTGTGCTGGAGCAATTAATTATTCTACCGCTCCTATGCCAGTCGCACTGTTGAATCTTATATAACATCTATATCCGCCGTTTTTATGCAGTCTTCTGGTAGCAATTAAATCGAAGAGTGTATTATTAAGTATTCTAGAGCTGGTAGTACTTGGTAGAATACATTTTAGTGTGTTGTGCTGGAGCAATTAATTATTCTACCGCTCCTATGCCAGTCGCACTGTTGAATCTTATATAACATCTATATCCGCCGTTTTTATGCAGTCTTCTGGTAGCAATTAAATCGAAGAGTGTATTATTAAGTATTCTAGAGCTGGTAGTACTTGGTAGAATACATTTTAGTGTGTTGTGCTGGAGCAATTAATTATTCTACCGCTCCTATGCCAGTCGCACTGTTGAATCTTATATAACATCTATATCCGCCGTTTTTATGCAGTCTTCTGGTAGCAATTAAATCGAAGAGTGTATTTTTAAGTATTCTAGAGTTGGTAGTGCTTAGTAGAATATATTTTAGTGTGTTGTGCTGGAGCAATTAATTATTCTACCGCTTCCATGCCAGTCGCACTGTTGAATCTTATATAACGGCCATATCCGCCGTTTTTATGCAGTTTTCTGGTAGCAATTAAATCGAAGAGTGTATTTCTAATTATTCTAGAGTTGGCAGTACTTGGTAGAACAAGTGTTAGTGTGTTGTGCTGGAGAAATTAATTATTTTACCGCTACTATGCCAGTCGCACTGTTCAAACTTGTATAACGGCCTTATCCGCCGTTTTTATGCAGTTTTCTGGTAGCAATTAAATTGAAGAGTGTATTTTTAAGTATTCTAGAGTTTGTAGTACTTGGTAGAATACATTTTAGTGTGTTGTGCTGAAGCAATTAATTATTCTATCGCACCTATTCCAGTCCCACTGTTTTACCATATATGACGGCTTTATCCGCCGTTTCTCTGCAGTTCTCTGGTAGCAATTAAATCAAAGAGTGTATTTTCGAGTATTCTAGGGTTGGTAGTACTTGGTAGGACATATTTTAGTGTGTTGTGCTGGAGCAATTAATTATTCTACCACACCTATTCCAAATGCACTGATTAACCATATAAGACGGGTTTATCCGCCGTTTCTCTGCAGTTCTCTGGTAGCAATTAAATCAAAGAGTGTATTTTTGAGTTTTCTAGAGTTGGTATTACTTGGTAGAATACATTTTAGTGTGTTGTGCTGGAACAATTAATTATTCTACCGCACCTATTACAGACGCACTGTTTAACCATATATGACGGCTTTATCCGCCGTTTCTATGCAGTTCTCTGGTAGCAATTAAATTAAAGAGTGTGTATTTGAGTTTTCTAGAGTTGGTAGTACTTGGTTGAATACATTTTAGTGTGTTGTGCTGGAGCAATTAATTATTCTACCGCTTCTATGCCAGTCGCACTGTTCAATCTTATATAACGGACTTATCCGCTATTTCTCTGCAGTTCTCTGGTAGCAATTAAATCAAAGAGTGTATTTTCGAGTATTCTAGAGTTGGTAGTACTTGGTAGAATACATTTTAGTGTGTTGTGCTGGAGCAATTAATTATTCTACCACACCTATTCCAGATGCACTGTTTAACCATATAAGACGGCTTTATCCGCCGTTTCTCTGCAGTTCTCTGGTAGCAATTAAATCAAAGAGTGTATTTTCGAGTATTCTAGAGTTGGTAGTACTTGGTAGAATACATTTTAGTGTGTTGTGCTGGAGTAATTAATTATTCTACCACACCTATTCTAGATGCACTGTATAACCATATAAGACGGCTTTATCCGCCGTTTCTTTGCAGTTCTCTGGTAGCAATTAAATCAAAGAGTGTATTTTCGAGTATTCTAGAGTTGGTAGTACTTGGTTGAATACATTTTAGTGTGTTGTGCTGGAGCAATTATTATTCTACCGCTTCTATGCCAGTCGCACTGTTCAATCTTATATAACGGACTTATCCGCTATTTCTCTGCAGTTCTCTGGTAGCAATTAAACCAAAGAGTGTATTTTCGAGTATTCTAGAGTTGGTAGTACTTGGTAGAATACATTTTAGTGTGTTGTGCTGGAGCAATTAATTATTCTACCACACCTATTCCAGATACACTGTTTAACCATATAAGACGGCTTTATCCGCCGTTTCTCTGCAGTTCTCTGGTAGCAATTAAATCAAAGAGTGTATTTTCGTTTATTCTAGAGTTGGTAGTACTTGGTAGAACATATTTTAGTTTGTTGTGCTGGAGCAATTAATTATTCTACCACACCTATTCCAGATGCACTGATTAACCATATAAGACGGCTTTATCCGCCGTTTCTCTGCAGTTCTCTGGTAGCAATTAAATCAAAGAGTGTATTTTCGAGTATTCTAGAGTTGGTAGTACTTGGTAGAATACATTTTAGTGTGTTGTGCTGGTGCAATTAATTATTCTACCGCACCAATTACAGACGCACTGTTTAACCATATATAACGGCTTTATCCGGCGTTTCTCTGCAGTTCTCTGGTAGCAATTAAATTAAAGAGTGTGTATTTGAGTTTTCTAGAGTTGGTAGTACTTGGTAGAATACATTTTAGTGTGTTGTGCTGGTGCAATTAATTATTCTACCGCTCCTATGCCAGTCGCACTGTTGAATCTTATATAACATCTATATCCGCCGTTTTTATGCAGTCTTCTGGTAGCAATTAAATCGAAGAGTGTATTATTAAGTATTCTAGAGCTGGTAGTACTTGGTAGAATACATTTTAGTGTGTTGTGCTGGAGCAATTAATTATTCTACCGCTCCTATGCCAGTCGCACTGTTGAATCTTATATAACATCTATATCCGCCGTTTTTATGCAGTCTTCTGGTAGCAATTAAATCGAAGAGTGTATTATTAAGTATTCTAGAGCTGGTAGTACTTGGTAGAATACATTTTAGTGTGTTGTGCTGGAGCAATTAATTATTCTACCGCTCCTATGCCAGTCGCACTGTTGAATCTTATATAACATCTATATCCGCCGTTTTTATGCAGTCTTCTGGTAGCAATTAAATCGAAGAGTGTATTTTTAAGTATTCTAGAGTTGGTAGTGCTTAGTAGAATATATTTTAGTGTGTTGTGCTGGAGCAATTAATTATTCTACCGCTTCCATGCCAGTCGCACTGTTGAATCTTATATAACGGCCATATCCGCCGTTTTTATGCAGTTTTCTGGTAGCAATTAAATCGAAGAGTGTATTTCTAATTATTCTAGAGTTGGCAGTACTTGGTAGAACAAGTGTTAGTGTGTTGTGCTGGAGAAATTAATTATTTTACCGCTACTATGCCAGTCGCACTGTTCAAACTTGTATAACGGCCTTATCCGCCGTTTTTATGCAGTTTTCTGGTAGCAATTAAATTGAAGAGTGTATTTTTAAGTATTCTAGAGTTTGTAGTACTTGGTAGAATACATTTTAGTGTGTTGTGCTGAAGCAATTAATTATTCTATCGCACCTATTCCAGTCCCACTGTTTTACCATATATGACGGCTTTATCCGCCGTTTCTCTGCAGTTCTCTGGTAGCAATTAAATCAAAGAGTGTATTTTCGAGTATTCTAGGGTTGGTAGTACTTGGTAGGACATATTTTAGTGTGTTGTGCTGGAGCAATTAATTATTCTACCACACCTATTCCAAATGCACTGATTAACCATATAAGACGGGTTTATCCGCCGTTTCTCTGCAGTTCTCTGGTAGCAATTAAATCAAAGAGTGTATTTTTGAGTTTTCTAGAGTTGGTATTACTTGGTAGAATACATTTTAGTGTGTTGTGCTGGAACAATTAATTATTCTACCGCACCTATTACAGACGCACTGTTTAACCATATATGACGGCTTTATCCGCCGTTTCTATGCAGTTCTCTGGTAGCAATTAAATTAAAGAGTGTGTATTTGAGTTTTCTAGAGTTGGTAGTACTTGGTAGAGTACATTTTAGTGTGTTGTGCTGGAGCAATTAATTATTCTACAATTCCTATTCCAGTCGCACTGTTTAATCTTATATAACGGCCATATCCGCCGTTTTTATGCAGTTCTCTGGTAGCAGTTAAATCGAAGAGTTTATTTTCAAGTATTCTAGAGTTAGCAGTACTTGGTATAACATATTTTAGTGTGTTGTGCTGGAGCAATTAATTATTCTACCGCTCCTATTCCTGTCCCGCTGTTTAACTACATATGACGGCTTTATCCGCCGTTTCTCTGCAGTTCTCTGTTAGAAATTAAATTAAAGAGTGTGTGTTTGAGTTTTCTAGAGTTGGTAGTACTTGGTAGAATACATTTTAGTGTGTTGTGCTGGAGCAATTAATTATTCTACCGCTCCTATGCCAGTCGTATTGTTTAATCTTATATAACGGCTATATCCGCAGTTTTTATGCAGTTTTCTGGAAGCAATTAAATCGAAGAGTGTATTTTTAAGTATTCTAGAGTTGGCAGTACTTGGCATAACACATTTTAGTGTGTTGCGCTGGAACAATTAATTATTTTATAGCACCTATTCCAGACGCACTGTTTAACCATATATGACGGCTTTATCCGCCGTTTCTCTGCAGTTCTCTGGTAGCAATTAAATCAAGGAGTGTATTTTCGAGTATTCTAGAGTTAGTAGTACTTGGTAGAATATATTTTAGTGTGTTGTGCTGGAGCAATTAATTATTCTACCACACCTATTCCAGATGCACTGTTTAACCATATAAGACGGCTTTATCCTCCGTTTCTCTGCAGTTCTCTGGTAGCAATTAAATCAAGGAGTGTATTTTCGAGTATTCTAGAGTTGGTAGTACTTGGTAGAATACATTTTAGTGTGTTGTGCTGGAGCAATTAATTATTCTACCACACCTATTCCAGATGCACTGTTTAACCATATAAGACGGCTTTATCCTCCGTTTCTCTGCAGTTCTCTGGTAGCAATTAAATCAAAGAGTGTATTTTCGAGTATTCTAGAGTTGGTAGTACTTGGTAGAACATATTTTAGTGTGTTGTGCTGGAACAATTAATTATTCTACCGCTCCTATTCCTGTCCCGCTGTTTAACTACATATGACGGCTTTATCCGCCGTTTCTCTGCAGTTCTCTGGTAGCAATTAAATTAAAGAGTGTGTGTTTGAGTTTTCTAGAGTTGGTAGTACTTGGTAGAATACATTTTAGTGTGTTGTGCTGGAACAATTAATTATTCTACCGCTCCTATGCCAATCTTGAATCTTATATAACGGCCATATCCGCCGTTTTTATGCAGTTTTCTGGTAGCAATTAAATCGAAAAGTGTATTTTTAAGTATTCTAGAGTTGGCAGTACCTGGTAGAACACATTTTAGTGTGTTGTGCAGGAACAATTAATTATTCTACCGCACCTATTCGAGACGCACTGTTTAACCACATATGACGGCTTTATCCGCCGTTTCTCTGAAGTTCTCTAATAGCAATTAAATCAAAGAGTGTATTTTCTAGTATTCTAGAGTTGGTAGTACTTGGTTGAATACATTTTAGTGTGTTGTGCTGGAGCAATTAATTATTCTACCACACCTATTCCAGATGCACTGTTTAACCATATAAGACGGCTTTATCCGCCGTTTCTCTGCAGTTCTCTGGTAGCAATTAAATCAAAGAGTGTTTTTTCGAGTATTCTAGAGTTGGTAGTACTTGGTAGAATACATTTTAGTGTGTTGTGCTGGAGTAATTAATTATTCTACCACACCTATTCTAGATGCACTGTATAACCATATAAGACGGCTTTATCCGCCGTTTCTTTGCAGTTCTCTGGTAGCAATTAAATCAAAGAGTGTATTTTCGAGTATTCTAGAGTTGGTAGTACTTGGTTGAATACATTTTAGTGTGTTGTGCTGGAGCAATTATTATTCTACCGCTTCTATGCCAGTCACTGTTCAATCTTATATAACGGACTTATCCGCTATTTCTCTGCAGTTCTCTGGTAGCAATTAAACCAAAGAGTGTATTTTCGAGTATTCTAGAGTTGGTAGTACTTGGTAGAATACATTTTAGTGTGTTGTGCTGGAGCAATTAATTATTCTACCACACCTATTCCAGATGCACTGTTTAACCATATAAGACGGCTTTATCCGCCGTTTCTCTGCAGTTCTCTGGTAGCAATTAAATCAAAGAGTGTATTTTCGTTTATTCTAGAGTTGGTAGTACTTGGTAGAACATATTTTAGTTTGTTGTGCTGGAGCAATTAATTATTCTACCACACCTATTCCAGATGCACTGATTAACCATATAAGACGGCTTTATCCGCCGTTTCTCTGCAGTTCTCTGGTAGCAATTAAATCAAAGAGTGTATTTTCGAGTATTCTAGAGTTGGTAGTACTTGGTAGAATACATTTTAGTGTGTTGTGCTGGTGCAATTAATTATTCTACCGCACCAATTACAGACGCACTGTTTAACCATATATAACGGCTTTATCCGGCGTTTCTCTGCAGTTCTCTGGTAGCAATTAAATTAAAGAGTGTGTATTTGAGTTTTCTAGAGTTGGTAGTACTTGGTAGAATACATTTTAGTGTGTTGTGCTGGTGCAATTAATTATTCTACCGCTCCTATGCCAGTCGCACTGTTGAATCTTATATAACATCTATATCCGCCGTTTTTATGCAGTCTTCTGGTAGCAATTAAATCGAAGAGTGTATTATTAAGTATTCTAGAGCTGGTAGTACTTGGTAGAATACATTTTAGTGTGTTGTGCTGGAGCAATTAATTATTCTACCGCTCCTATGCCAGTCGCACTGTTGAATCTTATATAACATCTATATCCGCCGTTTTTATGCAGTCTTCTGGTAGCAATTAAATCGAAGAGTGTATTATTAAGTATTCTAGAGCTGGTAGTACTTGGTAGAATACATTTTAGTGTGTTGTGCTGGAGCAATTAATTATTCTACCGCTCCTATGCCAGTCGCACTGTTGAATCTTATATAACATCTATATCCGCCGTTTTTATGCAGTCTTCTGGTAGCAATTAAATGGAAGAGTGTATTTTTAAGTATTCTAGAGTTGGTAGTGCTTAGTAGAATATATTTTAGTGTGTTGTGCTGGAGCAATTAATTATTCTACCGCTTCCATGCCAGTCGCACTGTTGAATCTTATATAACGGCCATATCCGCCGTTTTTATGCAGTTTTCTGGTAGCAATTAAATCGAAGAGTGTATTTCTAATTATTCTAGAGTTGGCAGTACTTGGTAGAACAAGTGTTAGTGTGTTGTGCTGGAGAAATTAATTATTTTACCGCTACTATGCCAGTCGCACTGTTCAAACTTGTATAACGGCCTTATCCGCCGTTTTTATGCAGTTTTCTGGTAGCAATTCAATTGAAGAGTGTATTTTTAAGTATTCTAGAGTTTGTAGTACTTGATAGAATACATTTTAGTGTGTTGTGCTGAAGCAATTAATTATTCTATCGCACCTATTCCAGTCCCACTGTTTTACCATATATGACGGCCTTAACCGTCGTTTTTATGCAGTTTAATAAGAGCTATGCAATTTTATTTAGCGCAATTAATTTGCAATTAATTAGCAATTAATTCTCACTAAATCAAAAATTATGTATTTCCCTTTATTTTCGATTGAGCCAGCATATGGTTTTTGCCAGCTCAGCCATGATTTTTTTTTAAATAAGAGGTATACATTTTTATTTAGCGCAATTAATTTGCAATTAATTAGCAATTAATTCTCACTAAATAAAAAAATATGTATTTCCTTTTTTTTCGATTGAGCCAGCACATGGTTTTTGCCAGCTCAGCCATGGTTTCTTTAAAAAAAACAGAGCAATAAATTTTTATTTAGCGCAATTAAATAGCAATTAATTAGCACTAAATCATTATATATTTCTTTTTGCGTTGTGCTATTTTGGCTGAGCCAGCTTAAGAGACCTCAATCCGACGCCCCGGTTGCATTGGTAGAAACAACGATATGAAGATTTTTTAAATGCTCATACCCTCTAATTTTCATGATGAAAGTGCTGTTTTTAATGCGAATTTATTGGTGTGTCCCAATTGTTTAGCCAGTCTCGATAGATTAATAGTTTGAATGATTACTTTATAACCCAAAGGTCGTAGGGTTGATCTCCCGATAGTCCTTCAAGTAGATAGGCTAGGCGGGTTCTGCGACAAAATCCCATGTTATTTCTTATGGAGGTCCAAGATAGGATTTTTCGTCAATTTCAAGGTCTAGCGCGTGACCTCACCGCGCTCGCGTTATACACAGTCCAGCGTGCGATATTACCACGTATACGGATCCAATCTACATATTACATTATGATTGATGCAGTAGTCCGAGATCGTAGTGATTTTATAATGAAGACAGCGCGACACTCTAGGGCTTCACCCAGACCGAGGGCCCCATTGCAATCTAAAAATAATTATACTTCTACGCTCACATTTTACTATCCATGTGATCATAATATTCAAATCAAACTTTCTACGTTTTTTCATCTGCTAGCCAACGAGATCAAAAAATTTAAAGAAACCTACAATAATCGGTTACTACCCTTTGTAAAGGGCTTTCCAATCTCAAGTTGATACTTAAGAAAAATATCATTATTGTAATATTATATAATTATGTTAATGAATACTAATCGTATGCTGACGGCACCAACTACACGACTGTACTCGCTATCTATACTCACGCGACATCTAATACTCTAATACTCATATGTCTATACATATAGGTATTATTTAATAAAGAGCTGTAAATAAAACACACAAATATGGTTTATACACTTTTATTTTATTTAACTATTGTACATTTCAAACTAAATATATACTGATTCATAATTAAAATGTTAGCTTGTATGAACATCATTAGTTTAAACTAAACTACCTATTAAGAAATATTAATTAACAGGACAGAGTAAGGACTTTTAGCAACATCTTACAGGAAAAGAATATTATAGTCAATCATTAACATAGAAACAACAAACTAAACATATTTGCATAATCATAATTAAAGTACTGAGTTATATGATTAACTTTATCTTATACTAAACTACATATTAGGAAATAATAATTATGAAGCATAAGGCTTTTATAATAATCTATAGGAAAAGAAGATTATATTCAATCAGGATCATAACATACAACATCAACTAGATATCATAGTGAATATATTAAATATTAAAACATACATACAATATACAACAAACATACACACAGATTACATTAATATCTAACCTTACAGAATTTTATATTACATATAAGATTTTCCAGTGAGAATACACATCAGTCTACATCCATTAGTACTAATATTGAATAATATCCTAAAGGTAGAGTTTCATAGGAGCCAGGTATGAGGTAACGTTTATCATCATATGGGCTAAGAGCAATCTTTTGCTGAGTGATCGTATGTACATGATGCCTCTCGGATCTGATTATATTTTGATGTACACGTTTTTCTATATAGTTCTCAAGACATTCTACATAGTCTTCGAAGGTAATTTTCGTATAAACAACAGATTTTTTCACACCTTTAGCCTTTTTCGTTACACCATAATTAGATATAACATTGTCGATTTCATCTTCTTCATATTCATCATCTTGTAAGCGATCTCTTAATACTTCTACTTCATTTTGCGAAATGAGAGTTTTTATTGTGTATAATTTTGATCGGAGTCCAACGTAATGAGTCATTGGTACCCATTACATTCATCCTTCATTAGCCCAAGAACTTTTTTATTAACGCGCGGAATACCGTATACATTATTCACAGGGTAATCGCTCGTATCAAAATACTGAAGGCAATCACGCTTCATAGCTTCATAAGGATCCTGATTACGAATTTCATATATAAGAGAATCAGTATCTGAATATAACACAGAACACCTATCACCAAATGTACTCTTCATATATCCATAATGGAAATTGTAGATGGTAGCCTTAGCGAGATCCAGAATGCTCATACTGACATAAATAGGTTTGTTCAGGTGCATTTCGGATTTTATTAACTCGATTGCTACTAGATTCTCATTAAATATACTACAAGTTTTAAATTCAGGCTTAGAGATGTAAGATTCAGCTCCATATCTACCTGCCCATTTAGTTACAAGACGTATATTTACCCGCTTCCGTAAATTTTCCATAGTCTTACCAAAGACCGCGTTATTCATAAGCTTATAGAGATTCTTCTCAAACTCATTTCTTGCGTTCTGACGTAACTTTGTGTTTAAGTCAATATATGACTTTAGCCACGCCGATTGTTTAAATTTAAGCACTCTATAAACTCGGGTAATCTTCAACCCATACTGCAACACCTGTTTTAAAGCTCTATAATGGATAATATACTTTTCTTTATGATGAAGACTAGCCATCAACTTAGCTTCCTGAGAAGAAGATGCGCAAGGTTTTTCAGTCTTCGGATTAACATGCTGCGGACAGAAAGGTAGATCTTTATGAGTATCATGTAGTTCCCTAGGGTATTCCAGATCAATCTCTAATATATAACCTTCAGGAGCATTATCAGGAATGGTTAGCACATCAATACTATCTGATTTGACCCATTCGAAACCTCCATAGGGTAGGTACTGCGACATCGCCCAACCATACTGATTATTGACATCATAGTACATTAAATAATTTTTAGGACTAGTCGGATCTTATGTCGGAATGTATTTATTGTTAGTTGTCGATCTCCTTTTAGAGTAAACTTGACTAAGACCACCTCGGATTCCGCGTTCAACAAAGAGAAATTGATTGGAATCGGTTAGGAGCTCTAACTCTTGTTTTGTATGCTTTAACATACAATCCCAAGTGAAAGCAGGCAGTGTAAAGTAATGAGCAGGGTCTAACACATAAGTTTTCAAACAACTATTTCTGAATTGCTCAAAAACGTCTGCTAGTAACAGGATATCAGTTTTCATATATAGATGGATGTACTCTCCCAAACTGCTACAATTGAATTTAGACCATACATCTTTAGCTCTCCTATACAATTTTCTTGAACACTTTTTATTTTCAAGTTTATTATAAAAAGCTTCAATAGGCGGTAAACAAGTTTCACTAAACTTGTCAATGCAATCGATATAATCATAGGACATTACACCCTTTTTTGTTAACATACTGAAGAGATCATGGGATATATCAGAAAATTGAGATTTCAAATTAGGGAAACTATGTAGATGTGAAGCTAACTTTTTTAGAGAGGACGCCATAAATCGGAATGAATCGATAAACCGGAACTGAACCAGAGAACCGTTTATATGTTTAGTAAAAGAGATATACTTTTCTTTAGTTATAGGAAGTAAATCAACAGCACCTTGCATTCTAGACGCTATATCGGCAATTATAAAATGACCATCATAACCGCTTAAATTATGAAAGACAACAGGAGTAACCCTTGCATCCTTGTAGTTAATATTACATTCTTCATGGGCAGATCCTCGATAATTATTTTCAGAAATTAGGTGCGTATAATCACGTACTTTTTTATCACCCGGTCCAAAAGGTTTTTCACAAATATGACAATGAGTAGATTTTCTAAATTCTGCTTCCTGTTCAGGTGTTATATTAATATCGTAAGGACAAAGAAATACTGTTTCCAAATCCTCTGCCAACTGCTGAATCTCATCGGCAAACCATTCCATGCAATCCAAACCTCGATGGGAACGGTAAAAAGATAATGAGTCATCATATGAACATTTGACATAATAACCTACTGCAGCGGGAATGTGTTCTTGATACATATTTTTATTATTACAAGGTTTCAGGATACTCTCCAAATCGGCATATACAACAAAAGGAGCCTTCTCCTTTTTTTAAAATTCTTAAATTTTAACAGGTTCTCGCCTACTTTAAGCATTTTGATAGCGCAATCGTTTACCTGTTGACAGTCTTCAATATGTATATTTAGCTTTTCTTGCGATCTGTAGTAATGCAAGCATCGATCGCAGAAATATTTTCTACCTTTACGTCTGCTAAGTTGAGAGGACAACAGCCGGCTTAGATTCTTTATCCAAACGAAATGATAACGAATAGGCGTAGTGCAGTTTTCATTTTCATCTTTTTCATCATACTACTTATCTTGAACGAGAAGCAAATTCACATGTCGTTCTACTTTGTTTTTAGTAAGATATGACGGTAATGTCACATAATGTCGGTTTTTCTTCTTCAGGGAATAAACATTAATGGATATATTATTCTGTTTTTCAAATCTAGGGATCTGCTTGATTGTCATAGGAAACTGGATACCCGTCAAATTTAAAACCTTAGAGTAGTGCGGATAGCTGCTAACCCTGCTAGAATTTAGTTCTCGAGCTGATGGATATAAAGCGCTGACTACAGCCCATGCGAAGCACGCCTCGTCATCATTCTTCACATTGATGCATGCTTTCTTCATATTTATTTGCTCGGGCAGATCGATGTATGATGACCAAAGCTGAGGTGTATATTTATTAATATTAACCTGAAGGTTAATATTAAAGCGTCCAACCACTCTCGCGCTCTTGGAATTCCTCCAGCTCAATTAATATTGGCTTTGTTACTTTATCATCAAACCAAGAATGTAGATCTGTATCTCTATATATCGGAGAGTTCGAGGTCGTAAAATGTTTGTTTTCATTTAGAAGCAGATCACCTCTCTTACATTCAAATTCTCCCATGAAAATGACATTAACTTTTACTGCTTCATACTCTTTCAGGATATTAGGAATTCTTCGTTTGAAAAGAGTCTTACAATCCGCGAAGAACTCTTTAGGATCCTTATGTTTAAGGTTACTGATTACACCACTTCGAATTCTATTATCAAAAGCTGATATGGAATCATCCCAGTGAACTCGATGTTTAGCGGTTTCTATAGTTTCCTTCTTCGATCCAGCACCACTTTTCCGAAGTGTTTTGAACTGAGATTTAAAAGTTTTTATTTAAGCCAATTGAGTCATGAGATGCTGCTTTTCACCAACAGACTTAGCACACTTCAGCTCGCGATAGATTTTTCTAATAGTTCGCGTACATTCCTTAAGCCCTTCTCCGATACTATTATTAGTCGGAGCAATCGATAGAATACCTGCCAAGGCTCGAATATTACTGACTGCAGCACTAATTAGCGACATCTTCGATATTATGATAAGTGAACTAATAAACTGATAATGAATGTAGCAACTGATGTTGTCAACACGAAGGTTGCATTAATAATGAGCTAGCGTAGATGTGGATGTTTCTTATATACTCTCTACACGTACCGCCGAGAAGATGATGCAAAGATGCGTCGATAAATTTAAGGATGTGTGAGAAATATTGAATATTATAGTAGGCAAGATAGTTAAAGAAATGAAGGATTCTAGTTTGACAATAAAGGTTTGATACACACACATAATAATTTACATAGTTTTCCATATTCATACATGAAAACGAAACAATCTATATATGGAAAAACAACAACTAACCTAACGTTAGATAACAAAGAGCTGCTTTAAATATAATAATTTTTAGATTATCAGAATAAATGAAATAATAGAGCATGTTTTATAGCCTATTTATTATTTATCAGTAATATTTAATTTATAATATTAATTAAATTTTCAAATTAATTACTCGTAAGTTAACCCTCAACCAGCACATTATACTTAGATATGTTAATTTATTCACATTCTTCCAGAATCAATTCAATGCAAGGTTCATATGAAGTATTAGCATCGATAATATAGCGTTTAGGTTTTCGGGCAGACTAGTTTAGTATTTGCTTTACTCTTAAGATCGAATATTTATTTATGATATCATTTTCACATCAACCAAGATTACAACCTAGAAATCTTTTTAAATAACAATATAATTTACAAAAATGAATAAATAAATGAACCCATATTAATTCATAAGATTGAAAGTTGTGTATGCGTCAACTTAGAAAAACCATAAATGATTACACATATGATACAAAACATGCTGAGAATGAAAAAAATTTTAACTTCAACAATTCAGACAGTCGAAACATAATTTATATAATACAAAAAATAATTACTTAAACGGATCATACCTTTTTTTGATGTACAGGATAACGCTGGCGACGTATTTTAACGATATTATGATAAGTGGACTAATAACTGATGATGAACGTAGCAACTGATGTTATCGACACGACGGTTGTATTAATAATGAGCTAGCGTAGATGATGATATTTCATATATACTCTCTACATGTACCGCTGAGACACAGGCTTCTAGCACCAACGAAAAAAACTGAAATATTCAATATAAGAAGCATAAAGAGAAATAAAGCATTACATAGGGTTTTTATCACGCGCTTAACGTTAATAATCGAAAAAAAAATTACACGCGCTACAGAGTACACAATAAAAAATTAAATAATAAAATTTTATAAAGTGATTAATTAACATCGGTTAAAGCATGGTTGAAAGTTAATTAGAAAATCTATTATTACAGAGATATCGTTTATTTAATTTTATTTGATTCCCACAACCGGTTTTGATTAATATATTAGTTTGTTATCATAAACTTTATTGAAATCAGCTAAGAAGATTATAATAATTGAAAATATTAACATATTCCATAAATAAACAAATCTATTAGAGTCTAAAATATAAAAATGGGAGAACGTACATATTAAAATTAACTGAAGTCAACAAGATATCACTTCTTAATTTATACTGTTTACTAATTCCTATGCTTAAAGAACACTCCAAACGACGTGTTCTTTAACAAAACCACTTGAGAGATTATAATTAAAAAATATTATCGAACATTCTCCATAAATAATCTATTCAAGCATCCGAATATAATAAAAAATGAATGAACATACCTGCTAAATTAGTTAACAAGAAACCACTACACAAATTAACGCTAATTATAAAAACGATTAATTTAAATCACTCGAGAAATATACCCACAGTAACAACTGAAGAAACGCTGCATAATGATTTTAAGAAACGAGAATCTGTTCTTTATCTGTTTTAGAATATTCAAAGACAATATATGTATAAATTATTTAGAAAATCTAAATTCCTTTCAGTCATTTGTAAGAACGTTTGTTTATTTATGGTTGAAAGCAGTTTTAAAGAATGTCGAAAACAACATGGCTAATTAGTATGTACGTATTTTCATGCAAAAGCATTTAGTTTGAAAGTAACTTCTTAAACAGTTTTAGCTACAGATAATGTTTTTGAATTTTAAGAATAATGCTCTACAGTATTCTATATTCTTAAAAAGTTTCATTTAAATAAATTTTTAAGAAATCGTAACGACCCTAAGTGTTTTCTTTCAAATTAGAATTTGCTTTACTTGTAAACCGTATTTTAAATGTTTATGACGTATATTTAAACATGTCAGAATGCAATAGAGATAATCTGACTGGCGATTGACAGTAATCTTTAGAGATACTTTGTATGCTTGAAAGCAAATTTTTATTATTACCCTGGATGCTTCTACATGTTAAATTGTTTTCGCAGAATTACATGATGACCTATAGATTGAAACAATACAATTAATCACCAGAAACCAATTTTTCGTGAAGAAACATGTGTATTTGCTCATGCGTTAATAAACAAAATTATTGAAATTCTTTGAAAAGCATTTAGCAGAATGAGTCATTTATATTTCATAAAGCAATAGATTCTCGTTTCTTAAAATCATTATGCATCGTTTCTTCAGTTGTTACTGTGTGTATATTTCTCGAGTGATTTAAATTAATCATTTTTATAATTAGCGTTAATTTGTGTAGTGGTTTCTTGTTAACTAATTTAGCAGGTATGTTCATTCATTTTTTATTATATTCGGATGCTTGAATAGATTATTTAGGGAGAATGTTCGATAATATTTTTTAATTATAATCTCTCAAATGGTTTTGTTAAAGAACACGTCGTTTGGAGTGTTCTTTAAGCATAGGAATTAGTAAACAGTATAAATTAAGAAGTGATATCTTGTTGACTTCAGTTAATTTTAATATGTACGTTCTCCCATTTTTATATTTTAGACTCTAATAGATTTGTTTATTTATGGAATATGTTAATATTTTCAATTATTATAATCTTCTTAGCTGATTTCAATAAAGTTTATTATAACAAACTAATATATTAATCAAAACCGGTTGTGGGAATCAAATAAAATTAAATAAACGATATCTCTGTAATAATAGATTTTCTAATTAACTTTTAACCATGCTTTAACCGATGTTAATTAATCATTTTATAAAATTTTATTATTTAATTTTTTATTGTGTACTCTGTAGCGCGTGTAATTTTTTTTCGATTATTAACGTTAAGCACGTGATAAAAACCCTATGTAATGCTTTATTTCTCTTTATGCTTCTTATATTGAATATTTCAGTTTTTTTCGTTGGTGCTAGAAGCCTGTGTCTCAGCGGTACATGTAGAGAGTATATATGAAATATCATCATCTACGCTAGCTCATTATTAATACAACCGTCGTGTCGATAACATCAGTTGCTACGTTAATCATCAGTTATTAGTCCACTTATCATAAAAGACGTCGCCAGCGTTATCCTGTACATCAAAAAAAGGTATGATCCGTTTAAGTAATTATTTTTTGTATTATATAAATTATGTTTCGACTGTCTGAATTGTTGAAGTTAAAATCCTTTTCATTCTCAGCATGTTTTGTATCATATGTGTAATCATTTATGGTTTTTCTAAGTTGACGCATACACAACTTTCAATCTTATGAATTAATATGGGTTCATTTATTTATTCATTTTTGTAAATTATATTGTTATTTAAAAAGATTTCTAGGTTGTAATCTTGGTTGATGTGAAAATGATATCATAAATAAATATTCGATCTTAAGAGTAAAGCAAATACTAAACTAGTCTGCCCGAAAACCTAAACGCTATATTATCGATGCTAATACTTCATATGAACCTTGCATTGAATTGATTCTGGAAGAATGTGAATAAATTAACATATCTAAGTATAATGTGCTGGTTGAGGGTTAACTTACGAGTAATTAATTTGAAAATTTAATTAATATTATAAATTAAATATTACTGATAAATAATAAATAGGCTATAAAACATGCTCTATTATTTCATTTATTCTGATAATCTAAAAATTATTATATTTAAAGCAGCTCTTTATCTAACGTTAGGTTAGTTGTTGTTTTTCCATATATAGATTGTTTCGTTTTCATGTATGAATATGGAAAACTATGTAAATTATTATGTGTGTGTATCAAACCTTTATTGTCAAACTAGAATACTTCATTTCTTTAACTATCTTGCCTACTATAATATTCAATATTTCTCACACATCCTTAAATTTATCGACGCATCTTTGCATCATCTTCTCGGCGGTACGTGTAGAGAGTATATAAGAAACATCCACATCTACGCTAGCTCATTATTAATGCAACCTTCGTGTTTACAACATCAGTTGCTACATTCATTATCAGTTTATTAGTTCACTTATCATAATATCGAAGATGTCGCTAATTAATGCTGCAGTCAGTAATATTCGAGCCTTGGCAGGTATTCTATCGATTACTCCGACTAATAGTATCGGAGAAGGGCTTAAGGAATGTACGCGAACTATTAGAAAAATCTATCGCGAGCTGAAGTGTGCTAAGTCTGTTGGTGAAAAGCAGCATCTCATGACTCAATTGGCTCAAATAAAAACTTTTAAATCTCAGTTCAAAACGCTTCGGAAAAGTGGTGCTGGATCGAAGAAGGAAACTATAGAAACCTCTAAACATCGAGTTCACTGGGATGATTCCATATCAGCTTTTGATAATAGAATTCGAAGTGGTGTAATCAGTAACCTTAAACATAAGGATCCTAAAGAGTTCTTCGCGGATTGTAAGACTCTTTTCAAACGAAGAATTCCTAATATCCTGAAAGAGTATAAAGCAGTAAAAGTTAATGTCATTTTCATGGGAGAATTTGAATGTAAGAGAGGTGATCTGCTTCTAAATGAAAACAAACATTTTACGACCTCGAACTCTCCGATATATAGAGATACAGATCTACATTCTTGGTTTGATGATAAAGTAACAAAGCCAATATTAATTGAGCTGGAGGAATTCCAAGAGCGCGAGAGTGGTTGGACGCTTTAATATTAACCTTCAGGTTAATATTAATAAATATACACCTCAGCTTTGGTCATCATACATCGATCTGCCCGAGCAAATAAATATGAAGAAAGCATGCATCAATGTGAAGAATGATGACGAGGCGTGCTTCGCATGGGCTGTAGTCAGCGCTTTATATCCATCAGCTCGAGAACTAAATTCTAGCAGGGTTAGCAGCTATCCGCACTACTCTAAGGTTTTAAATTTGACGGGTATCCAGTTTCCTATGACAATCAAGCAGATCCCTAGATTTGAAAAACAGAATAATATATCCATTAATGTTTATTCCCTGAAGAAGAAAAACCGACATTATGTGACATTACCGTCATATCTTACTAAAAACAAAGTAGAACGACATGTGAATTTGCTTCTCGTTCAAGATAAGTAGTATGATGAAAAAGATGAAAATGAAAACTGCACTACGCCTATTCGTTATCATTTCGTTTGGATAAAGAATCTAAGCCGGCTGTTGTCCTCTCAACTTAGCAGACGTAAAGGTAGAAAATATTTCTGCGATCGATGCTTGCATTACTACAGATCGCAAGAAAAGCTAAATATACATATTGAAGACTGTCAACAGGTAAACGATTGCGCTATCAAAATGCTTAAAGTAGGCGAGAACCTGTTAAAATTTAAGAATTTTAAAAAAAGGAGAAGGCTCCTTTTGTTGTATATGCCGATTTGGAGAGTATCCTGAAACCTTGTAATAATAAAAATATGTATCAAGAACACATTCCCGCTGCAGTAGGTTATTATGTCAAATGTTCATATGATGACTCATTATCTTTTTACCGTTTCCATCGAGGTTTGGATTGCATGGATGGTTTTCCGATGAGATTCAGCAGTTGGCAGAGGATTTGGAAACAGTATTTCTTTGTCCTTACGATATTAATATAACACCTGAACAGGAAGCAGAATTTAGAAAATCTACTCATTGTCATATTTGTGAAAAACCTTTTGGACCGGGTGATAAAAAAGTACGTGATTATACGCACCTAATTTCTGAAAATAATTATCGAGGATCTGCCCATGAAGAATGTAATATTAACTACAAGGATGCAAGGGTTACTCCTGTTGTCTTTCATAATTTAAGCGGTTATGATGGTCATTTTATAATTGCCGATATAGCGTCTAGAATGCAAGGTGCTGTTGATTTACTTCCTATAACTAAAGAAAAGTATATCTCTTTTACTAAACATATAAACGGTTCTCTGGTTCAGTTCCGGTTTATCGATTCATTCCGATTTATGGCGTCCTCTCTAAAAAAGTTAGCTTCACATCTACATAGTTTTCCTAATTTGAAATCTCAATTTTCTGATATATCCCATGATCTCTTCAGTATGTTAACAAAAAAGGGTGTAATGTCCTATGATTATATCGATTGCATTGACAAGTTTAGTGAAACTTGTTTACCGCCTATTGAAGCTTTTTATAATAAACTTGAAAATAAAAAGTGTTCAAGAAAATTGAATAGGAGAGCTAAAGATGTATGGTCTAAATTCAATTGTAGCAGTTTGGGAGAGTACATCCATCTATATATGAAAACTGATATCCTGTTACTAGCAGACGTTTTTGAGCAATTCAGAAATAGTTGTTTGAAAACTTATGTGTTAGACCCTGCTCATTACTTTACACTTCCTGCTTTCACTTGGGATTGTATGTTAAAGCATACAAAACAAGAGTTAGAGCTCCTAACCGATTCCAATCAATTTCTCTTTGTTGAACGCGGAATCCGAGGTGGTCTTAGTCAAGTTTACTCTAAAAGGAGATCGACAGCTAACAATAAATACATTCCGACATAAGATCCGACTAGTCCTAAAAATTATTTAATGTACTATGATGTCAATAATCAGTATGGTTGGGCGATGTCGCAGTACCTACCCTATGGAGGTTTCGAATGGGTCAAATCAGATAGTATTGATGTGCTAACCATTCCTGATAATGCTCCTGAAGGTTATATATTAGAGATTGATCTGGAATACCCTAGGGAACTACATGATACTCATAAAGATCTACCTTTCTGTCCGCAGCATGTTAATCCGAAGACTGAAAAACCTTGCGCATCTTCTTCTCAGGAAGCTAAGTTGATGGCTAGTCTTCATCATAAAGAAAAGTATATTATCCATTATAGAGCTTTAAAACAGGTGTTGCAGTATGGGTTGAAGATTACCCGAGTTTATAGAGTGCTTAAATTTAAACAATCGGCGTGGCTAAAGTCATATATTGACTTAAACACAAAGTTACGTCAGAACGCAAGAAATGAGTTTGAGAAGAATCTCTATAAGCTTATGAATAACGCGGTCTTTGGTAAGACTATGGAAAATTTACGGAAGCGGGTAAATATACGTCTTGTAACTAAATGGGCAGGTAGATATGGAGCTGAATCTTACATCTCTAAGCCTGAATTTAAAACTTGTAGTATATTTAATGAGAATCTAGTAGCAATCGAGTTAATAAAATCCGAAATGCACCTGAACAAACCTATTTATGTCAGTATGAGCATTCTGGATCTCGCTAAGGCTACCATCTACAATTTCCATTATGGATATATGAAGAGTACATTTGGTGATAGGTGTTCTGTGTTATATTCAGATACTGATTCTCTTATATATGAAATTCGTAATCAGGATCCTTATGAAGCTATGAAGCGTGATTGCCTTCAGTATTTTGATACGAGCGATTACCCTGTGAATAATGTATACGGTATTCCGCGCGTTAATAAAAAAGTTCTTGGGCTAATGAAGGATGAATGTAATGGGGTACCAATGACTCATTACGTTGGACTCCATCGCCGATGTTATATCTAATTATGATGTAACGAAAAAGGCTAAAGGTGTGAAAAAATCTGTTGTTTATACGAAAATTACCTTCTAAGACTATGTAGAATGTCTTGAGAACTATATAGAAAAACGTGTACATCAAAATATAATCAGATCCGAGAGGCATCATGTACATACGATCACTCAGCAAAAGATTGCTCTTAGCCCATATGATGATAAACGTTACCTCATACCTGGCTCCTATGAAACTCTACCTTTAGGACATTATTCAATATTAGAACTAATGGATGTAGACTGATGTGTGTTCTCACTGGAAAATCTTATATGTAATATAAAATTCTGTAAGGTTAGATATTAATGTAATCTGTGTGTATGTTTGTTGTATATTGTATGTATGTTTTAATATTTAATATATTCACTATGATATCTAGTTGATGTTGTATGTTATGATCCTGATTGAATATAATCTTCTTTTCCTATAGATTATTATAAAAGCCTTATGCTTCATAATTATTATTTCCTAATATGTAGTTTAGTATAAGATAAAGTTAATCATATAACTCAGTACTTTAATTATGATTATGCAAATATGTTTAGTTTGTTGTTTCTATGTTAATGATTGACTATAATATTCTTTTCCTGTAAGATGTTGCTAAAAGTCCTTACTCTGTCTTGTTAATTAATATTTCTTAATAGGTAGTTTAGTTTAAACTAATGATGTTCATACAAGCTAACATTTTAATTATGAATCAGTATATATTTAGTTTGAAATGTACAATAGTTAAATAAAATAAAAGTGTATAAACCATATTTGTGTGTTTTATTTACAGCTCTTTATTAAATAATACCTATATGTATAGACATATGAGTATTAGAGTATTAGATGTCGCGTGAGTATAGATAGCGAGTACAGTCGTGTAGTTGGTGCCGTCAGCATACGATTAGTATTCATTAACATAATTATATAATATTACAATAATGATATTTTTCTTAAGTATCAACTTGAGATTGGAAAGCCCTTTACAAAGGGTAGTAACCGATTATTGTAGGTTTCTTTAAATTTCTTGATCTCGTTGGCTAGCAGATGAAAAAACGTAGAAAGTTTGATTTGAATATTATGATCACATGGATAGTAAAATGTGAGCGTAGAAGTATAATTATTTTTAGATTGCAATGGGGGCCCTTGTTCTGGGTGAAGCCCTAGAGTGTCGCGCTGTCTTCATTATAAAATCACTACGATCTCGGACTACTGCATCAATCATAATGTAATATGTAGATTTGATCCGTATACGTGGTAATATCGCACGCTGGACTGTGTTTAACGCGAGCGCGGTGAGGTCACGCGCTAGACCGCGAATGACCTTGAAATTGACCAAAAAATCTATCTTGGACCTCCATAAAAAATAACATGGGATTTTGTCGCAGAACCCGCCTAGCCTATCTACTCCTTCATAGCTATGAAAATTGTTTTTTCTCGTCTTCTCTATTAATGGATGTTGTCGAAGACATATCTTATAAGAATTTACAGTTATTACAAACTTATGCGGGCAGGGCACCCCACAAAACAAGTTGATGGCTAACTATATCATACTTTAATTAGCTGCTTCACTACTTCAGGGGGCCTTTAACTAACATTTAACCCTTCGATAAACCTTTTTTTCGGCAAATACTTATATTTACAGCTTGAAAACCGCATGCAATTATCACAGACATTTCACGACAAACCGTTTAATTCCTGCCCCGTATCTAAATTCTTTAATTAGGTATACTAATTGCAATACAATTATGCTCATGCTTTTCGCTGAATAATAGCAAATAATAGTCACAATTTTTATGTTCCGTTAATTTTATTTGCATTATGTCAAACGTAAAATTTAAATATGTCTATGATTTACTTACACCACCATCCGGCAGATGGCGCGTGCGTCACGCAAATCATATAGCCCCTTTACTTTCAAATAGTAGCGACAACCATTGATCTCGCCGCTGGAGCAAAATCACGTTGGCGACATTGAATGTTACCAGATTTGACATTCTGTCACAATAAATCTTAGGTTTAATAATAATCATCTACAAAAACATTTACAGTTTAATATTAATTTGATAATGGACTTTCACGTTCGGTAAAAACGACTATATTAATATGATATATATTTCTGTAATTCTAATTTTTTAACAACTTTTTATTAAAATTCCGCGACACCATGCATTTAGTAATTTTTTGTTTATTAAAGTTTGTATCAGGTTTGCTCCACGATGTCGCTACTAGGGGCTATAGCAAATCAGATGTGTCAATAGCGTATAGATCTTTTTTTTAACTTTTCTCTAACAAACACTCTATTATAGTTTTAAAAATAATTATGACAATTACATTCAAATCAAAGATTAGAGAGGGTTACGATAGGAAGCTAAGCGACGATGTTGTAGGTATTGCCATCTATAGTCTCAGGGGAAAGCAGGTTGATCGATAAAAAAGTAATTGATGTTTATTTGTTTGTCATTTTTTGGTAATTATTGGTAACATCACCTATAAAAAACAAATAAAAACCTGTTTGATAACTGTCAAGGAAATCATCTTCAAAACATCATCAAGATTTTGAATAGTTTTTGGTTTTGGGCGAGATTTGCTCTCCAAATTGAAAGAAAAAAATGTATTACACAGTGGAAAATCTCCGCAATAATAAAAACGATCATCCTCAACATACTTATTTCACGTTGCCAAAGGACGTAAATATGTAAGTAATTTTTTCGGTTGTATTCATTATTGCTCTTCAGGACTACTTTTTCTTTTTTTGTTTCAGTGCAAAGAAATGGATAAAAACATACTGGGCCGTATTTACATCCCACTATTAAGCTAATAGCATGTTTAATTACCATGGCAACCAGTTCTAACCTTTTCCCACCTATTAGAATTAGGTAAAACTATCTCTTTTCTTGTTGATCTTAAGCATAACTTTAGTTAAATATTCCTTTAATAGTGGCATGAGAATACGGCCCATTGTTATTAATACGGCCCGTGTGTGATGAATATCATTACTCCCAGGTCAACGCATATTTATAATGAATGTATTACCAAATGTATAACTTAATAGCAGTAGCAAGAATTGATTATTATTACTGTTATTGTTATTACTATTAATATTATATTGAAAATAAACTACTTATAAACATTTAACTTCAGCATTATTTTTGTGTATAATCTGTATTGTACAGTCATTATAATGTCTATAAACAAACCACTAGATTTATTTTTTTAGATCTTGGAAATTAAATAGGAGTAACTATTTTTAGTATATTATACTCTTTTTTCTGAATTTGGCGCCATCCATATTGTAGCGATTGTGGCGATATTTCCCGTTCAAAATTCGACGCCATTCGTATTATCATAATCAACTTCATTCATTTCCGCCGTCAGCGAATACGAATGGCATGATATTGTAGCGAATATTGCGACATCTAACGCCTCAGGGGGAATTGGACCACAAAAAAGCGTAGTCGGTTTTTTACATAGTGCTCTTATGCCAGTTTCCTATCTTAACCCTCTCTAACCTTTGATTCAAATTTATTAGGTTATGTATTTTATCCTTTTTTTGGGTAATAGTAACCGTAACTTGCAAAATATTATAACAACATTTAAATGTTATAATCATTTTTATGTAGTAAATGTAAATTAAAGTTCCGCTTGTCGAAATTAACTTTATGACGAAGGATCGGAACGGATATTTGATTCGTTGGAACACACACATATTTCTTGGGAATGGTTAGTTTTTTATATTTCTATACGATCTGTTACTATAATTAAATAAGAATAACAGTAATGGCTGGAAGTGATTACTGGTCTGTTCCCTAAAATTCAAATTGCATTATAATTCTAAGAATTAACACTATTACTTTTAAATGAAGGGATGTTTTAATAAAATGCTTATTTTTCGAAATATAACCAAACATTCTAGACAATCAACTTTTAAATAGGATCGATCTACGCACACTTTATTGTAAACAGTGTCATAGAAATGGTCATAGAAGGAAGCTGTCATGGTTTGTTGTTTGCCAGGCTGTCGCATATGTCAAGCTTTATATAACCAATCCATCCATGCCGATGCTGCTGTTTCATACATAGGGGAGAGGAGTATCATTCGGCCATGTGGTAGATTCGGCTACTAGTATTTCTGGGTTAAACTTCCGAATTATGATAGTTTTCTTTCTAGAATGTTAGAGGACGTGTTCCAAACAGTTGCAAAGTGATTGTGCCGGTGCCTATTTGAAATTCTAATTTTACTTAATTAATATTTTTCTCATTTTAACGAATCAAGGTAGGAAAATTTTCAAATTTTAATTTAAAATCATTCATACTGTCAATAAACTATTTGATTTTTGTTCCTATAAAAAATGTACTAATTTCGACTTCTAATATCGACTGCAACCATAACATAACAAGTTTACTAAAACCATAATCATTTGTATACAAATGAACAATGGGGGTGCATTCGGCACTAATGCAATGGTTATTACGCACATAAATTGTTCTTGTGCACAAGTCTGAAACGGAAAATGCGTGTTTTAAGACAAGACAAAGACGTATTAGTGTTGATTGCCAGAGTTTTATTAATAATTACTAATACATAAAGCAAAACACTAAGGGCCGCGGCCGGTTGCATAAAGTATCGGTAACTGCATTATTAGTTTGATGCGTTGTTAACAACGCAAGTGATTGATTGATTCAAAGTAAGTGTTGTGTGTAGTGTCATTGGTTCTTTTAAATCCGTTGTTAAGTTTTATCTAATCAGGTTGCTTAAGGTAGAAAGTCACCCAAACCTTACAACTCAAGAATTACATAATTTAAGTATATTTGGTAAATTCAATGTTGCTCTTTCGATTGATACCCGAAAACCGTCATTTTACCACGTATATACCGAGAAAACGATTAACAAAGTTGCAGTCAAATACATTGATGTATATGGGTTTACACAGTATTCCCAAGAACAACTTGCAAGTTTTATATTTAAACAACTCACCATGTATATGAAAAACTATGTAACAATAGTTTAGAAATTGTATTTTATATTGACGTTAAAAAAACTGCAGTTTACATTACGTTGCATGTTTGCTTCATAATCCAAGGATTGCAGGTTCGATCCCCGACCCGAGCTGGTAATTTTTCATAGCGGAGAAAAATTAAAAACATGTCTTCTTTTCGGATAGGAAGTAAAACTGTAGGTCCCGTGTCAATGCGATGTTTGGCACGTTAAAAATCCCTACTGGGGGTGGGATTCCCCCAGATTCGGCTAAATTCTAGTAGGGTCGGCCAAATGATCATAGCAATCGGTGCCATGAGGTACGAAGAATGCTCCGCCATCCTGATTCCTCGCCCACAAACAAACAAACAAATAAACAAACCTCTTAGTTATTGAGATATTTCGATTATAAACTTGTATTCCAGCTGTAACCGGAAACTGATGACTGAAGTCCCTGCACATGCAAAACCCTATTATATGATCTGGCAACGTTGCTTCGCGCGGAAATTCAAATTTGATATGTTAGATGAATTTATGTTGATATTTTTTATATTACTTGAAAATAATGATATACGTAAATAAATTAAATAGATGAAATCAAATATAATAAATAAAATTGAATGAAATAAAATGAAAATTGTATTAACATTGATTTTTCTCATTACTTGTACGTCATCCCAGACGTGGTTCGGCGATGTGGTCGCGAACTACTGAGTGCGTGCTCTATATTAAAGAGACACTTTGAGTGGACAAATCAGTCTAATTTTTGATTAATAAGTGAGTAAATATGAAGTTCATTAGTAACCGTTTATATGTGTATAAAAAGGATCGAAGTTCTGTACTGCAATATTGAAAAACAGTGATAAACTTACAACGGCCTTTTTATTGTTAGTTCCCGCTCTTGAAGCAAAGCTTTCTCGCAACTTTTTCTCGCTACTTGACTTCTCCATAATATCCCCGCTTGCTTCAACGTTGTTTTGTTCACATCAGACATGTCAAGTGATGTGAGAATCGCGTTGATTTGACTTGCCCCAATACCGGCATCGATCATCGTTGAAGATCAATTTTTGATTAATTAATGTTATACACAAAAAATGATAATGATAATAGGAAATAGCATTAAGAATCTTCTACCTGCTGCAAGTTTTATATTCAAAACATGACGTTTTGTAGAATCATCATTGGGGGAGTATGTTTCTGATCTGTAAACGTATTTGACAACTTGGCAAGAAGGGCAGCGAATCGACCAAATTGAAGCTATACCACACACTTGTTCTTTTATGATGTCATCAAAAAATAATTTTTGGTCACAATCATATTCATAACACCGCATAAAACTATTTAACGTGCAGCAGTCAATAATTTTTACCAAACTCTAACCTCACTTTGGTTTTACGTCAAATACTGATCATACATTGCGTTGCCAAATCTTATACATCAATGTATACTACGTTAGTAAAGCGAACAACGATATTATCATTATTAATTTGTTTTCTGATTTAAAATGACAATTTTTGTGTGCTAAACAACAAATAAATAATTTTTTAATTTTCTATAATGTTCATATGTGAATTAAAATTTTTTGGTTTTATTCATATACAGCAGCTAGCTTGACTTTAGATTTGGGTGACTTTCTACCTTAACTGCATGATTTGACAACAAAAGTGGGTTGTTCAGTAAGAAGTTAACTTTTAACTATAATTTATTTTTGACGTTAACTAAACCACCGAGGTTGAGGGTTTAAGATGTGGTTAGATTATGAATAACCTAACAGTATTGGAGAGTGAGAAATAACCTTATAGACAGGTTTAGAAATTATAAATAGAAAAATTGTTTTTAATTATTTTTGTTTAAAAGTTTAATCCGCGCGACGTAGAGATTCCGAGCCTTGTCTGATACACACAAATACCGCTAAAGCGGCAGGACCTGGTTCAAATTTGCCAATATATTTATGACATAAATGATAATTGCTAATTAATGAATTAAAAAATTGGATGAAATAAGGATAATTAGGCATATTTCATTTCATAGAATAAATACCTTATTTGTTAAAGAAATTAACGAGATATAAATGCAATAATATTTTCAGATAAGAATGATTTTTGTTAATAAAAATAATAATTATTCATTGGATCATTTGGATATTATAAGGTAAAGATATGAAATTTTGTGAAATTGAATTTTATTACGTTAAGTTTATCGTGAGCATATTGAACTTAATACACAACACAATGCATCCCATAATGACAGTATCAAAGTTTACAATTTCGTTAATAAAAAAGTCAAAACTGTTAGACATTAGATCTTGTGACTAGGGAACACCGGGATTAGGTCGTCTACATACTTAAAAATGAAGGTAATTGGAAGAACATTGTCTAAAAGATGCTCCATGACTTGAGATATTATGGGACTCAAAGGGAATTAAAAATTTATTTATTTATCATTTTGTTTCTTGAAGGCCTCAAAGAAAAAAAAGCTCTTGTACTGATATAATAATAAATGGGTGGACTTCAATCATACAAGTTAATCGTAGCATGGTTTTTTCAGAACAGGCTAAAAGTAGGAAGACAACAAAAAAGTGAGCCTGTGGTTTTGCAAACTTCCTTTTACTGAACATTTATAATTACAAATATTAGACACATGTAGTTTTTCACTCCTAATGTATGAGCATCTGCTTTTGCAAACTTGCTTTTAATGAGCATTGATAAATACTGTAACCCAGACTGTAATGTTCTTTTTCAATAAAACTAAAAATGCTGTTCTAAAAGTATAATCAAAAGTTTACATTATGATAGACACTATCTAATTAATTCCTTGTTGCACGGTGGCTCTGGAACATAGAAGTGATTGCTGGATGTCTATCTTTGCCGCCCGCCAGTCTCGAAGATTCGGATGTTTTCCCGTTCATTAATACAAATCTTACATTCAAATGGTTTTTCAGCACTATGAGTGAGAATGTGCCTTAGTAAATTTGGTTTTATTGAGCATTTATAACTACAAATCTTACATTCAAATGGTTTCTCACCACTATGGGTGAGCATGTGCTCTAGCAAACTTCTTTTTCGCGAGCATTTATAATTACAAATATTACATTCAAATGGTTTCTCACCACTATGAGTGAACATGTGCTTCTTCAAATGTACTTTCTGTGTGAATCTATAACTACAAATATTGCATACAAATAGTTTCTCAGCACTATGAGTGAGAATGTGCCTTTGTAAATTTGGTTTTATTGAGCATTTATAACTGCAAATATTACATTTAAATGGTTTCTCACCACTATGGGTAAGCATGTGCTTCTTCAAATGTGTCTTTTGTGCGCATTTATAACTACAAATATTACACTCAAATGGTTTCTCTGCACTATGAGTAAGAATGTGCCTTTGTAAATTTGATTTTATTGAGCATTTATAACTACAAATCTTACATACAAATGGTTTCTCACCACTATGGGTGAGCATGTGCTCTAGCAAACTTCTTTTTCGCGAGCATTTATAATTACAAATATTACATTCAAATGGTTTCTCACCACTATGAGTGAACATGTGCTTCTTCAAATGTACTTTCTGTGTGAATCTATAACTACAAATATTACATACAAATAGTTTCTCAGCACTATGAGTGAGAATGTGCCTTTGTAAATTTGGTTTTATTGAGCATTTATAACTGCAAATATTACATTTAAATGGTTTCTCACCACTATGGGTAAGCATGTGCTTGTTCAAATGTGTCTTTTGTGCGCATTTATAACTACAAATATTACATTCAAATGGTTTCTCACCACTATGAGTGAACATGTGCTTCTTCAAATGTACTTTCTGTGTGAATCTATAACTACAAATATTACATACAAATAGTTTCTCAGCACTATGAGTGAGAATGTGCCTTTGTAAATTTGGTTTTATTGAGCATTTATAACTGCAAATATTACATTCAAATGGTTTCTCACCACTATGAGTGAGCATGTGCTCTTTCAAATGTGTTTTCTGTGTGCATTTATAACTACAAATTTTACACTCGAATTTATAATTACATTCAAATGGTTGCGACATATTCCTTTTAAATAATCGATTATAGTTACATGTTCATATATTATGGTTGTTTAGTCGCAAAAACATGTAATGATTATGAAATGTTTTGCATTCATGTGTTTTACATTCAAAATTTTGGGGTGGTTTCCATTACTAATTTTTGTTGTCGTTAACAGTTTCGACTTCAACTACAAACAAACTAACAATTAATCTTACATGCATTTTTTATATTAACCATTTTTCTTATCTTTTCATCCTCTTTTTACTATAAATGCTATATGAGATAGAGTTGTGCCATAACACATTACATTTAACACTTCAAACTCCTACTGCAAAGGAAATATATTTTAGAATTTATATTATTATAGAAATTATATATAAATTCTTGTAAACCCTATAAATAGTGTATGACTAGCATGACAAAACTACTGTAGACGTCTTGGGCTAACATACTGTTGAACGGTACTGAGAGTTGAAAACACTTGCAAGCACTTCCTTATACAACTGCAGCAACATAATTTAGGCTTACAGAATCACAGAGTACTGCAAGCCAGCGTTTCCATCCAAAATCTTACGTTGGACACCTTCATAGATTATAAAATGTGTTGCAGTGCCTTTGACTATTAAGCCCTCCGAACTAAATTATTTTAATACTTATTAATTCATCGAGATGAAAAAGCAGAGCCACAAAAATTTTTCTAACCTTTGTATAAAATCGTACCAATGTTGCTGATCCAGTTGTATTGGACTGAATACTGTTACTATACGTTAACGATTAATAATAATATTATACTTAAGACGTGTTTGTTACGTAATTGGTTCTTAGAAGCAGGGTTCACCCAGTGAAATATTATTTATACTATAAATAGTATATTTATTACTGACGCTGCATGGAAGCCTAGAGCGAAAGAGCGAACGGGTATTGTCCTTGTTGTACAGTGCGTTCAGAAAGTATGTATCGCGCAACATACTGATATAATACTATAATACTTGTTCCGTCTTCATGCCTTAAAAAATAAATTATATAATAATTCTAAATTCGATCCAAGGGAGCGTAAATCAATGACTACTCCAAAATTTTGACTTTTGGTATAAAAACACACCAAAAAGGTAAAATAAACGACTCGCTAAAACCGATCATCTTAAGAAGAAATTTTGTTGGGTCTTCGTTCTAGAATATACGACAAGTGCTCAAGAAGAAAAAGTGTAGCCTTTCGTATAATGAAGATTTATGGCCATGTAACGCAATCATTTATTCTCATCTAATTATTGTCGCAGCGTGCATGACGGCCCAGCGATGGATCTACAATATTGTTAAACATATATAATTCTTTACCTACATTAAATTACTAATAGCAGCAAGCCCTATCACCATAGCAGTGTTGTAATGTATCTAGATACAAGTATCTAGATACAGTATCTAGATACTTTTATGGTATCTAGATACATATCTAGATATTTTTAAAATTTTGTAACTGGATTTGGATCTAGATACATTTTCTGTAGTATCTGTGTATCTGTATTGTGCAGATACTATTTTCATATTTTTATAATTTTATAATACAAAAACTATCATAAATGAAGTTGATGAAATTTTAAATTTGAAATAAACCGCCGAACATAAAACAAATAAAACTAATTTTTTATTATGGTATTGCTTTGAAATCTACTAGATGGTAGTCACCTTGTTAAACAATTAGAGTTACTACATCTAGTCAGCCAGGTCAAGTTGCACGGGCAAACATGGGGGCAAAGGAAGTGTGAAATCTAGTAATTCGTAAGCGTTCTATTAAGCTTTTGTTAATTCCTCTTTTCTTTAATATTTTCCATGTGTACTCTCCTTTTACTTATCAAACGTTTTACATAGATTGATGAAGCAAGCATGTATTTCTTTGTTTTTAGTTATTGTTCTTTCACTAATTTGAATTATAAATATACCTAATATTTATCGTCCTTCTTCCTTATTTCCTAATCCCAAACTGTTTCTTCTATTGTATTTCCTATATTTCTTCGTATATTTCTGTTATACGCACTAAAATCTTCCTGATATGCTTGATAACGTTATTCCGCGGTAGTTATTGCAATCTCGCTTTTCTTCGTTTTTGTAAATTGCAAGGATTATTGCTGTATTCCAATCTTTTGATATCTCTTGTTTTGCCCATTCTACCCCTTTACTAACATTCGATTACTAATTTACACAGAGTACATTTCAATACGCCGGTTAAACATTAACTGGCCGCTTCTACCCGCGACTCAATTTATATCTCCCGTATAAAGTTCTGGAACTTACTAGATTAGACTAGTTGATGTATTCTTGTTTATTTGAGATATACAAACACAAACTCAGGGTACCTTTAATAAATGAACAACTTGAGCTCAGTAATTCTCCGTTACTGGAAGTATTAGATGTTTAATTATGATTTTTATTATTAATTTTTATTATTATTATTTTATCTAGTTACCTATTTTGTATCTACCTTAGCGAAGTGTTTGTTTATAATTGTATTACCTTTGATAATGACAGCATAGCTGTCGAAACAATATTGTCAGGTATATTTTAATAAAACTGTGAAACTTTTAATAATCTTTATTTATTTCATGATAGTTGATGTATTGTTATGTGCAGCCGTCGATGACTTACACCAATGAATCATACATGCAGGTGTTGATGAATCATACATGAAGGTGTTGATGAGTCACGTCGATGAGTCGTGTCGATGAGTCATGTAGTCTCGAATATTCGACGGCGGCGAATAGGGGGTTTTCCCCATTTGTTACAGTATTAACATAAGCTTTTTCTTGTTCTGGTAACATATTTTTTCGATTCTACCAACAGTTTTACGTGCTTATATTATTCTACGTTTTATTACTATTACAGGTAACTGTGTTTAAACAATACTAACAGGCAATATTTATTTTTGTGTTATTTTAACCTAACCATTTGTCTACGTTTGACTGACATCCCTCCTTTAAATATTTGATTTGGTCTATACTTTAAATAATTTTGATCAATAGGATTTTAAAACATAGATTTAGTGCACTTTTGTATTTTCAAAAAATTTAAGACCTTATGTCCTCGGCATTTAACAACGGAGAAACATTCTCACAAGTTGATTTGGAACACGCGTATATGCAAATTTCCGTAGACGAAAAAGCTGGTTGTGGATGTTAGAAAAAATTTTATTTTCCTATACGAAACCTTTAATGTAGTGTAATGAATGGGAAAACCCCTATTCACGGGCCGCGAACAAACAAGAAGATTCCGTTGTGTCGCCTTCTAGACTAACGACAGATTGTTCGAGTCTCGGCGAGCTGCACATATAAAGCGGTGTCGCAAGAGGGGTTCATCAGTCAACGAGTTAAATAAATGAGGTTATATAACTTATATGAAGTTAGATGAAGGCAAATATAATGTTTATCTTTCTAACAAAGCACAATACTGTTATAAATGATGACCACGAACGCAAAAACAAGTACATTTCATACGGTTTTAAAAGTATAACAAAATCCACTCTAATTTTAATTTTTCTTAACGGAAGAAATAGTGATCTAAAATTGATAAGAAGAGTGTTTGTTAGTGTTAATGTTACTCTAGTTAGAGTAACTAAAACGAATTAGCACCAATATACACTTGACAGTGTATTTGGTAAGAGAAGCGTGTGC
Organism: Agrypnus murinus; assembly: GCA_929113105.1. Lineage (NCBI taxonomy): Eukaryota > Metazoa > Arthropoda > Insecta > Coleoptera > Elateridae > Agrypnus > Agrypnus murinus. The sequence goes on along the minus strand of OV816027.1, from coordinate 102,095,249 downwards.
GCAATAGCGACACTATCAAAACATGGCGATAATCAGCTGTCTGCTGTATTTTGGGAAATTCAAAATTTTACAAATCTTTCAATAACTAAATGTAGCTGTATAATTTAAAACGCAATGAACATGCAAAATTTAGAGATCAAAATTATATTGACTAGACCAAAAACAGATATCTGTACATAAATAATAGTACGGGGTGATCCAAAATGACTGAAGACAGTTTGAATTTACCGCCATGTTAAATTATTGTCGCGTTTGCAACACGAATACTGTTTAGACATTTTTACTTTACAGTGGCGTCTCAAAAACTTTATAATTTATAAACTTCATTAATATTGAATAATAAACTTACTTGATAATAAAACCGTCTAACACAAGCTGTAGTTCTGAAAAGAACTGTTTTGTAAAATAAGAAAACAAGAGAAATAAAGCAAAAATTCAATGAAACCCCAGAACAACGTGGCAAAGTACAACGATGTAAATGAGAAAGTGGCGAGTTGACGCTGTAATTTGACGCAACACATTTCAATAGTGCTATACTAACAGCGTGAAATACACTAAAACCTAAGGCGCGAAATTCAAACCGACCTCGCCTAATTTGGATCTCACTGTACCTACACTAAACTTAAGTTTAGATTTTTTAAATTTTAAAATTGTCGCTAATTTTAGTAGCTTTTCAAATTGCGCAAATGCAAATGGTGCAAATGTGTTCAAGTTCTTACTGCGTGTGAATGTGAAACTTCGCAGTTTGTTTTAATAATTAATACAAGGTAACTTAAACCAATCTACATTTTATTAATACATGCATTACTTTATAATTTCTTCATTATTTGATATCCAGACCCTTCTATCCAGGAAAACCAATCATACTAGGTTGTAGAAAATAGTTCCGTGAACAATAATCTGAAAAACAACGTACTGGGCTCCGGCAATAAAAAGAAATCGATTCGAGTTTTATGTGTCGGCTTGAGTAGAAGTGTTTGCTCCTTACTGTCTATTAAATTATTAACATGCCTCTTACAAGAGAAGTTATTTCCGAAATTAACACCTGCGTGGAAAATGCTATCAAGAAGTATTTTGATAATGAAACCTCCATACAAAGCCTTGTCAAGAAGATGGCTGATGCTATAAATAAACAGATAGCAGAAGTAGTGGCTCCTATTATCCATGAAAACAAAAAATAGATGATCTAGAACAATATTCTAGACGCAATAATATTCGTATTTTCGGTATAAAAGGACAGCCGAATGAAAAATTAGAAGATGAGGTTTTAAATATCTTCCGCACAAAACTTGATGTGGACCTTAATCAACAGTCTATCGATAGGATGAACCGTGTTGGTAAACATATCGAAGGAAAAAGTAGACCTGTAATAATCAAATTTGTTAGTTACAAAACACGGCTGCAAGTATTTATAGACGGAGAGCCAGCAACGTATTTTGAGTTGTCATTTCAACAGTCGTGAAAATTTGGGTACTAAATCTTATGTACCTGCTGAACACTAAAAGTCGATTCTGGCAGCCCCCTGCGGCCCGGATACTACCCCAAAATTACTAAGAAGGTGAGAAATAAGATTCAATTTATTTAAAGTAACAGTCATAAAATTTCAGGAGGTTACTTTCGATAGTATTCTTTATTTATAAAAAATATTGCCAGAACATTTCCTCCCCTTCTAAATGTTGCCAAACGCTGTAAATGTTGGTTTAAAAAAGTGACATTTGTGTTATTTTAAAAGTCTTGAATTTTGACACAATAAATAAAGTAGGTATATGTAGGTTTACATGTTAGTGCGAGCGAGACAGTTATATAGCGGCCTGCAGGTTAGAGAGAGAATCTTATTTTTCACCCTCTTAGTAATGTTGGGGTGGTATAACCCGGCCGCAGGGGGCTGCCAGAATTGACTTTTATTGTTCAGCAGGTGTATAAGATTTAGTACCCAAATTTTCACGACTGTTGAAATGACAACTCGAAATACGTTGCTGGCTCTTGGTCTATTAGAAATAAAACGAAATTAAAAGGCACCAATAATGTTATCCGAGAGGATCTAACTAAATCTCGTTTGAATATTCTTCATCAACTACAGGAAAAAATTGAAAGACGTAATACCTGGACTTACGACAGCAATATCTTTTTCCGAAGTGAAAATCAAAAATTTGTGTTTAACTCACAACAGGATTTAAACAAATTCTTTAATGAAACAGCTGAATCATTGTAAACAGTCGGGGAAAGATAGTAAAGCAATACGTTTTGAAAATTTTTCTTTTTTTAGTAGTACCTATTAATTATTATGTTGTATTATTATTGTTTTTGACCGTGGACTCAACCTTAATAACCTGTTTATTGAATTTTTTTCTACTTTATTTTCCTTTTACACTTCATTATTTTCAATTTTCTGATCTAGTATAATAATTAATCTTATTTTAATTTAACTATTATAAAGGACCCCGCACCAAATACATGGGAAAATGGATCTCGGTGAAAATCCGTCATTTGAGGCAGAAAAAAGTTTCCAATACAACTTGGGTCTGAAAATCTTGGTGTCCAAAGTTACAAGCTTATCAAAAACGGCTGTTTTGTGGCCATTAACGTGCAATATATATATAAAATCAATAATATAAAAATACAAAAACGTTTTTGTCCCATAAAAATAACAGTACTCTCTTCTTACAACTCGCCGATACATACATCGAAAACACCTCGGTACCGCAGGCATTAGCATTACCCAATGTGCACGACAAGGAGGTTGCGCGGTCGGATTTCGCACATCGTGTGGCCCTGAAAAGGGGCGTTTAAGGGTTGATAATATACTGCTTCCTATTCAGCATCGAGGACATTATCCAGTAGAACATTGTTCGGCCATTTAATATGCTGTTGATGTCTGGCATATCCCAAAAACCAGATAACACTTGCAACATGACTGCAGCATCCAAGAGTTCGTGCTCCAGCAGGGCAAGTACAATAATATCCCAAGATTATGTCATATATATCGTATTCTTGGTCAGCTCTGGGGCAATATTCGGGATCAAAAGCTATGAATATCACGTGCTTCCGCCTGTTCTGATATCGAGAATAGACGCTTACTCTAATAAAGCCATTATCATGCAATAGCCTATCTAACTGGAACCTCGAGACATTTTATCTTGGACATAACTTCGAGCTAGTTTGATCTGATACGTCCCGTAAGTCAACTCCCGTACTGTTCTTCAGAGAGTTGAGGAAACTCAGGAACATGCTCGGCATTGAATGGTGGCACATACCCAGTCTCCTGATGGTTATATTCTTGATGTGCAGGGTCCATACTTCTCAAACTTTTACAACAATGATGCGAATTAAATCGATTAAATTCTTACTATAATTACTTTTTAATCACTATTATTTTTAACCTATACTTTTTTTAGGGTAATTATATGTCACAAGATTGTTTGCGAATTGGACATCAATGTATGTTCATTACTACCGAAGATTAATGAAATTCGAAATTTAATAGAAAATTTTAAAATTTTGCCCATAAGTGAGACCTGGTTATCGGAAGAGTTCTAGAGCAATTGATATTGAAGATTATACTTTGGTACGTAAGGATGGTGGCAGTAGGGGAGGTGGAGTTCTTTTTATATTAAACAATGTATGTTTAAATGTATTATTAGCACAAATGATTTAATCGAACAATTATGGGTATTAGTTAAAATTAATAATAAAGGTATTGTATTGGGAGTGTTTTATAGACCTCCAACTCATAACTATAAGAACTTTATAGATGAAGTTGAGAATTCCTCTATGTTGTGTACACCATATTCAGACCATATTGTATGTTTAGGGGATGGAAACGTGGATTTCCTAATGGCAGCCAATCCGTCTACGGAATATTTTAATAATATGTTAGAATCGTTAAATTTTAATCAAATAATTACGGAACCAACTAGAAAAAATCGTTTATTATATATTATCATCACATCTCAACCTTCACTTATTCAGAAAAAGAATGTCGTAAACTGTCATTTCTCAGACCATGATTTAACAGCCTGCGAAATTTTATGTCAAAAAGTGCCGTGTTCTCCTATTATTTATACTTATAGAAACTACAAAAACTTTAATCTTGATAACTTCTATTGTTAAGACAAATCGCTGTTTTAGTTAGTTTTTTTTTGGTTACAATGTTCGGCTTTGAATACAAAATTTTGTACATTTTTGTTGTTGAGTGGGCTACATAAAAGCCACTTCGAAAAAACAATTGAAATTTGAAAAGAGGTCAAAACATTACCTTTACCTTTGTGTACATAATTTTGCTGATAATTTGGAAATATAAGTGCTTGTGGTGTATTTTGTGCATTGGTCAGTCATTGAAGGCGCTAGTTCAGACAGCATATGGAGATAGAGCATCCTTATATCGTCGAATAGCTCATCGAAATGTCAGGTAAGTCCGCTCAACAGTCAGTTAACAGTTTGCTCCCATTTTTTGTTGTAATACAGTCCATTTTTTAACTTTGTTCATTCATATTTGTTCATCTATACTGAATTACAATCACTCTCCTTGGACGATATATTTTATGAAAATGATATTAATCAAAAAGTTATTATCTTAAATACTAGGATATTAAATCTGTTTAACAAACAGGCTACGTGGAAAACGATCGAAATAACAAAAAGACGGCGGCAATGGCTAACTGATAATATTAGATTGCTAATGAGCTTAAGGGATAAGGCTAAAACTAAATATAAAAACATAAAAACCACAGCTGCATGGGAGTATTACAGGACGCTACGCAATTTTACAAATACTGCAATAAAAATGAAAAAAAAGCTTATCTGCAATTTAAAATATCTCATTCTAAAAATTCTAAAGCACTATGAAAGGAATTCAGGGCGTTAAATGTTGTATCTAAAAATAACATACATAACTACTGGTCGTGCTGATGAAATTAATAGTTACTTTGTGAATAGTATCCCACAAATCTCAGTTCCTCAACACGTACTAAAATTTTACAAAAATAATAGATTACATAATAATGCCGTTTTCAATTTTAATCTTACAGATAGCAGTACAATATCAAAAATAATCGATTCCATGAAAAGCAATTCTACAGGATCTGATGGATTAAATATCATAATGATAAAGTTAGGTTGTCCTTTTATACTGAAATACTTAGTACATATTGTTAACTCTTGCATATTAGAAAATATATTTCCCGACAGCTGGAAGTCGGCTCTTGTAACTCCAATAGCGAAGATCAAACAACCAGTAGAGTATAAGGACTACAGACCGATTAGCATTTTACCAATACTTTCAAAGATCATGGAAAAGATAATCAATTTACAAATTAGAAAATACTTAGAGTGCAACAAATTGCTACCTATCAGTCAGTCAGGGTTTCGATCTGGATACAGCTGTGCAACCGCTTTGCTGAAGGTAACAGATGACATTCTGGAAGCACAAGACGAAGGAAAATGTACGTTGTTGGTTCTGTTAGACTTCAGCAAGGCGTTTGACACAATAAATCATGACTTGCTGCTTGGTATATTGCACTACATAGGTGCACGGTGATGATGCAGTCGCTCTGATCCATAATTATCTCTACAATAGAACGCAACAAGTTATGACATCTAATGCGGTATCTACGTCTATTGGTGTTACAAGAGGGGTACCGCAAGAATCCATACTAGGTCCTCTGCTATTTACCATGTATACCAGAGGTCTTTGTGATTGTGTTGGGGCCTGTAATATTCACAAGTATGCAGATGATACACAATTATACTATTCCTTCAATTCAAATCATATGATGAATGCCGTTGACACACTGAATAAAGATTTATAAGCTATAACTGAGTTCTCTACTAATCATGCTCTAATTCTAAACCCATCCAAATCTTGTATTTTACTTTTCGGAAAAACGATTAATAATCTTCAATTGCCACCCATAAAAATTGGAGGTACTGATATACCGATAGTCGAAAATGCTAAAAATCTGGGATTAGTTCTTGACAAAACGTTTAGATTTAAAAAGCAATTCAATAAGCACATTCAAAAAGCCTATTACAATTTGAAACTACTTTACCCGCATAAAGATTACTTGAGCAAAAACACAAAGGTCTTATTAAGTGAATCCCTTGTGTTATCACAATTTAATTATTGCATACCTGTTTATGCTCCTTGTCTTCACTTTGACACGTCACAGCGTATACAACGTGTGCAAAACTCTTGTTTAAGTTTTATATATGGAATCCCTAAGTTTGCACATATATCTTTAAAATTACTAGAGACAGGATGGCTTAATATGAAGCAGTGGCTTTACATACAGACAGCAACGTTCTATCATAGCATTATAATCAATAGGCAGCCACCCTATTTATACAATAAGATAAGGTATAGAACATATGTACACAATATAAATGTGCGACATAGAGGTCTGTTGACTATAACCCAAGCATAATACCACATTCTACGAGCGATCATTCAGTTACAATGTCGCAAAAATGTACAATGATGTACCTTCATGTTTCAAGACATTATCCATTAAACAATTAAAAAAAGCACTAATTAAGCAATTCAATACAGATCGTCACTGATGCACCACTTCGCAAACAGCCAATCTTGATAAATTTCATTGATATATTTTCTATTTTATTATTACTGTTACTAGTTTTACTTATAGTTCGACTATGTTTATTTGTTTGATTTATTCAAGGGGGGAATGGAAGAACAACACTGTTGAATTCCCTCCTTGAGATTCTGTATTATTATGTATGATATGTAATAAATATATTATTATTATTATTATTATTATTATTATTATTATTTTTTTTTACGGCATCAACAGCTTAGGTTATTAGCCGTATTTGTACATTAAGAAGATCTATAATTACTTGTGTAGAGTTACACAATACACTTATAGAACACACAGATAATACATATCATATAACACGTAGTACATTTTAGAACCTTGAAACGAGAAACAAAAAACTATATAAACAAAATATTTATAATAAAATGACTAGAAAACGAACATTAAACTACTAGCAATTGTATAAATAAAATATGTGTATAAATATAAAAATATAACTGTATAAATGTGTATATAAATAAATATACAGTATAAATAATAAATAAATAAATAAATAAATAAATAAATAGATAAATAAATAAATAAATAAATAAATATATAAATAAATAAATAAATATATCAATCAAATAGATACATAGAAATAGTACGGAAAATAATTTTATATCGTGGAGAATAACCCAGTTTGTTTTAAATAATTCAATAATTTCGATGTGGCTTGTGGGTTAATCGCCAGTGCATCTGCGATATGAGGAGCCAATCCTATTTGATTCCGTATCTGGTTATACAAGGGACATTCCAGTATTACGTGTGGGATCGTGAGATCGACCCCACATTGGCATCTCGGTCTGTGACGTTCTGTTGTTCGTAATAAGTGTCCTGTTGTTAACCTTGTATGCCCTATTCTAAGTCTCGTTAGGACTGTCTGTTCTTTCCTATCGCAATTTGCGGGATATATAATTTTTTGGACCGACGGCTTTATTAACTTTAACTTTGCCTCTGTCTCTGTCCAAACTTGCTGCCATTTACGCTCTACTTTTTCTTTAGTTATGGAACGTAAGTCGTCTGATCGAATTCGTGATTCGTCGATATTCAGATTATTTGCAGCTTCTCGTGCTATTTTATCAGCCCGTTCGTTTCCTGTGATGCCAACATGACCAGGTATCCATATCAGAACTATATGGTAGCCTTTAGCAGTTAGATCAGCTAATAAAGATTGTATTTCCCTAACAAGATCATCTTCATTATACTTATTTGAAATAGCTTCGACTGAGCTATTAGAATCTGTGCAAATAACGAATTTCTTGCTGGCCTGGCTATAGCAATATAATATGGCGTATTTAATTGCTGCGAGTTCCGCCGTATAAATACTCACGTACTTAGGAAGAGACAGAGGGTATTCACTTTGGTTAACAACAAACGAGCATCCTACCCCCGTTGGGATTTTAGATCCATCGGTATATATAAACTGATATTGTTCATATTTATGTTTTAATTCCCTAAAGCATGTAAGATATTCTACCTTTAAAATTTCTTTTTTATTTGTATTTGGAATTAGGCTTAATGGTTTAGGGAACTGTGAGGGAACCCACGGGGGAATCTCAGTTATGCGCATACCAAATAAGTGATGCGGCAGAGAGTATAGTGATCTAGTTTCTCTGATTCTTATTGCTGCCGGTCTAGTGATGCTTGGACGGTTCCGATATAGATCCATTAAAGTGTGATCAAGAAATATTTCGTTCACTGGATGATCTGGCTGAGTACTAATTCGAGTAGCAGAATTTAGCAACACCTTATCAAAGAAAAACTTTAATGGTAGAACACCAGCTTCGCAGCAGATTGAAAGGTAAGGACTTGTGCGGAAGCCTCCTATTGCAAGTTTTAAACCCGTATAGTGTATTCTTTCTAGGGGTGCCAACCATGACTTACGAGCCGCTGAAAATACTACTGATCCATACTGAAGCCTAGATAGCACTAATGATTGATAAATGGTAAGTAAGACTTCTCTACTACTACCCCATCTAATATTTGCTAAAGCCCGAATTATGTTTAAAGACTTTTTGCATCTGGTCTGTAGGTATGAAATATGGTTTTTCCAGTTGAGTTTAGCATCAAATGTTACTCCTAAAAAGCGTATTGACTCTGCTACTCGAATTCTAACTTGGTTTAAATTAACATTGGGGATTAAGTTGCATGATCTAAGACGACAAAAATGTACACATACAGTTTTAATGGTTGAAAATGTGAAACCTAAATTTTTAGCTTTTTCAGATAATTGATCGATAGCTAGTTGCAGATCGTTTGTTTCATCATTGGGATGGGAAGACATAAAAAGGCAAAGATCATCGACATACATGATCTTGTTCACTGATGGTGTGTCAATTTCTAGCAGTTTATTAATTGCTATGAGAAACAAGGTGACGCTCAAGGTAGATCCCTGAGGAACTCCATTTTGAGTTGTTCCCATCGATGAAAAGGTGTTACCTAATCGAACTTGTAACATTCGATTTGCAAGAAAGCTAACTATGAAAAAGGCTAATTCGCCTCTGATACCCCATTCATGAATAGTTTTCATATTATATCTCCAGGTCATATCGTACGCCTTCTCAATATCAAAAAATATGGCAGTTGTATGACTTCGTTGTGCAAATGAATTTTGAATCGTATGTTCTAGCATAAGGAGACTATCTTCTGTGCTTCTGCGCCTACGAAAACCAAATTGGTAAGCAGAGAGCAAGTTCGATCTCTCGATGAACCACACCAATCTCTGATTGACCATCTTTTCCAGAACTTTCCCCATACAGCAGGTTAACGAAATGGGGCGGTAGCTTGTAGGTAGTTCGAGTTTCTTTTCAGGTTTTATTACTGGAATTACAATGGCAATTTTCCATTTTACTGGATAATACCCCTTTCTCCAAATGGTGTTATAGAGCTGCACCAGATATTCCTTGGAGTGCATTGGTAATTGACGTAACATCTCGTATGTGATTTTATCTTGGCCTGGAGCAGAGTTACCACAGGATTTAAGAGCATACTCGAATTCGTCTATAGAGAAATTTGCATTGTAGACCATATAATTGTTTGTGTGGAAGTTTAGCGGTGTTTCTTGAGTGTTTTTAATTTCCCTAAAGTCATCTGAGTAATTGTGGTCGCTGCTAACTGTTCTGAAATGCTCTAGGAATGTTTCAGCTATTTCAGGTGGAATGCTGGTATAGTGGTCATTTCGCAACATTTGCTTCGGGGGACTTATTATTATTATTATTATATTAAATACAACGCTAAAGTCGCTATTTTGAGGTTAGAATTTTATGATTACATGATGTTAGGTTATAGTTAGTAAAAAGGTTGGCAACATTTACGTGAAAATGGCGTAAAAATAGTGTTGTTTGTGTCATATTATAAGATTTTATAATTTTTACCTGTTTTTCTGACGTTTTTTTCCCCTCAGCGCTCGTTATTTCAGTGTTTAAAATTAATAGAATACCTTCGGTAGGTGTTGCTATTTTAAATAAGCATGTACTATTGGTTTCATAATGATCTAGAACTGCAAGGCTAATATGATGCAATTTTTTATTATTTTAATAATTATTCAATAATTGATTATTATTTTAAAATTAATCAAATCGCATTAGTACGATATGGGTCTGAATATAGAATAATTACCAAACCATTTAATACTGATATCCAACGGAGTTGTGCTTGTTTCAATAATTCATATTCAGTGTTTTATTTCCAAACAATAAACAGAGATATTAAGAAATCAGGTAAGTAAAAGCAATAATTATAATTATATCTAACTCGCAGAACAAAACAGTAATTACATCACAATTGTAGTAATTTTGAACTTTAGCAGAGTTCACGGAGTGTTGCAAATCTTGCGAATCTCCTAATAGAAATTTCATGAAAGTTGGCATGGAGCACGAACAGTAGTTCACTCTAGCAACAATTAACAAGAATACCATGGATCAAGATTATCGAATATCGAAGTAAAGGTTCTGGGGTGTTTTAACCAAAATAGAAGCGTTTTAACTGTATATCTTTTTCAATATGTTCTTATATTTTAATTGTATATAAGTACATACTTTTTATGTATGCTTGCAATGCAATAAATAAATCACTTATTTTATTATTGACCTTGACCTTGAAAAGTACACTATTCTGACTCTCAGATTTCAATCTAAATAGGAAACATATTATATAAAAGTTTCATAACAATCCACTCTAAATAGGTAAAATATTTTTCACATGTAGAGTAAAAGATTCAAAAGTCGAGAGTAAAATCTTATTCCAAAACGATTAGAAATTTGTCTATTTTAGTGTAAAAAAGTTACCATAAATGATTAAAGATATAATTATTTTAGAGTGTAATAAATTTACAATAGCATTAAATTGAAGTTAACTCTATGGTCTAAGACACGAAGGTACAGATTAGATATTTTACTCTAAAAATGTATTGGACCTAAACACACACTTTGGTCTAGTGTTCGAATTTTACACTAGATTTTTTACTGTGTAGTCAATCTAAACTTGGCCAAAAACTTAACCAATTGACAAATCCAATACTCGCTCCTTCTAGTAGGGTTTCGGATATTCAGAATCTTACCCTGAGTATTTTGGGATAGCTGAGCTATTTCAAGAAAACACTAATCTTAAGTACTACTTCGTCCGGCAGCTTGACGGAATAACAAACAATAAAGCCCAATAAGTAGATTGTGTCAAACAGTCTTCTCTTCACAGCCAAAAGCACTAACATGTACGTTTGCTAATCATCATGAGTTCATTGATATATCATATACCAATCACACTATCCCCTTTGTTCCTTAAGAGTATATTTTCGTTGTTACTGATCCCACGACAGCATGACAGCATCTGTTAACCAAAATGTTTCTTCACAAACGCCGAATCAACTAATTCCAAAACATATACAGCCACTCCACTATAAAACGGAAACAACCGGATTATCAATGGAGGGTAGCTGTTATAGAGAAGTCCAGAAACTCCACCCATGGACATCCTAACTCAATTGCAGTTCTTGAGCAGTACCCCATTCCGTTTATCACTGAACTTGTTCTCCAATATCTTCCAGTTCAAGAAGACGAATTTCATCACATTATATATTTTTTTCCTTTATGCTAATGTTTAGTGTATCGCTGTTAAGCACCAGTAAAATTCCAGTACTTTAAAAAAGGTGTTATAGTCCAGTCAATGAATGTATTGTAGAGATGCAAGGACGTTGATTGAACTACCTTTGAATTTGTTGTTGATGGGAGATTCTTAGTCCACAAAGTTTTTTGGCAAACAGAGACAACTGTATCAACCATTTGTGATGGTTAAGTTAGATTTCTGAGGATCCATTATCATGGGAGAGGTTGTACAGCGGTTTAAATTTGCTTCAATTTGATATACACTGCGTTTTAACTGCTGTAACTTGCTATCATGATGATTAACAACACTTTAACAATAGATATAAGGTAATTGCAATTGACACACAACACTTTTTTATAATTATAGCTTTTATTATATTATTACGAATCATATAATGAAAGTATTTACATGGACTGATAGTAATTCAAAAACGCAAAAAATGTTCATTAAAGGCAACATGTTGAGTCGCAGCCTGTGAATACATGTAAGAATAACAAATGGGCATTGTCCTTCATTTCCGACTCCTGCTGCAGCTATTGTGAGGAATATACAATAGTCTTGACCTTTCCTCTTCCAGGTTTTACCATCAGAATGTCGTGATCAGTTGGGGTTTTGGCTATCAAGAGAACAGCCAAGTTGACGTCCTCTCCAATAACAACTACCAAGGAATTTTGCGATATATTGATAGCTGTCTTTACAATATCAACGTCAGCATCACCTGAAGCTTGGAGCGTTTTTATCCCATTTTTCTGCAGCTGCATCATCAGCATATTTATCAGCTGACTCTTATTATGAAAGTTGGAAAGGAAATCCGCTTGTTTGACTTTCATTTTACTTTCCAAGCTGACATTGATGTCCACACATCTCCTGAGTCGATATCGTCGACTCTGTTCAGCTGCTCTTGTGCTCCCTGATGTGTCAGTGTACTCATCAAAAACCACTGTACAACCTTTCCCATGATAATGGGTCTTCAGAAATCTAACGTAGCCATCACAAATGGTTGATACAGTTATCTCTGTTTGCCAAACAGCTTTGTAAACTAGGAATCTCCCATAGTGACAATTTAGGTTAGGGAAGCAACTACGATTTTAATTATAATACACCTAGGTACAGGCGCCGATTAACGGGGAGAGAAAAATCCCGCCCTCCCCAATTTAGAAATAAGTATACATAGAATAGAAACACAGAATGCTTTTTAATTATTATTTATTAAAATAATTATTTTCCAAGAATTTTCCACTCAAAATACTTCTCTGGATCCGTCCCTGCTAGGTACAATAAAACAGTGTTATAATTATTAAACTTAAAAGTTTTCAAAGAACAACTTTTACACTTATACTTATGGAATTTGTCGACTATTATTCTTTACTTTAAAACTACTACTATGTAAGCATTAAATAATTTTTCCTATATTTGACTAATACAAAAAGATTTCATAATCTGCAGTATTAATCTTAAAAATATCAAAATATATATATATTATTTTGATGGCATTATGCTAAAACAAAAATGTAAAGAAAAATTATCACTTTACGAAGTGAGTGAATACTGGAAACAGCTATTTATTTGAAATTTTAGTAGGAAACAAAACAAAATTTTTTATTTTACATAAAACATCTACTACACACATCCTATATATAAAGGAGTTTATGTTGTTAGTGAACAAAAGAATCCTAATGTTAATGTTAGTAGCTAATTAAGAACTATAATAATGCTGTTCTTCCAAAAGCAAACCCGTTCTGACAACTTTCAATCTGGTTTTGCTGGTTCATTTCTGGTCAGTTTTGTATTTTTAAATTGAAACACATATTTTGTTGGGGCATTTTTGAAAGTAAAGAATTTTGATGTTACCTGCAATTTTTTTATTTAAAAGCAAAATTTTTTCTGTGTATAAAAATGAAGTACCTACTTAACTCGTTTCCACAGTTTTAATATTAAGTTTCGATTACCGCCGTGCATATGCTTTATGCCTCGTTTGCAGTTTTGCTAATGTAAGATAATAACAAAATGTATAAATTAGTTTAGATTTTGTATTGTTGATAAAATAAATCGTTCTACGATTGACATAAATACCCTATCTGTACAAATCGAATGTAAACAGGTTGACCTGAAAATATTAAATTATATTATATGTATCCTAGTAATATGTAATCCTTTGAAAGCCGATGAAGTTATGTCGTATCGACGAGTGAAAGGGAATGCGGATATTAAAGCTTGTATGATTCACTTTTACGTGTAACGATAATCGCGAGCCCGCGAAGGTCAACGTGTACTAGTAGGTATTGGGATACTTGAGGCAGACATCGATATCTCTCTCATTTCTCTTTCTTACAGCGTACACTCGAAGTTAAAAATTTTAACATGTTTAATTTAATTCCCCCTTTAGACTGTCGTAATGATTTCTAACTTTGGTCAATAAATTGAATGAGAGAATAAAAAGTAAACCCTTTTTAAATTAACACTATCTAAAAATTAAAAAATCACTGTAAATAATAATTCCCAACAATTTAATTCAAACAAAATTACGATTAAGTTAAAAGAACTTTATCAGGTCAGGGGCAAATATCTCTTAATACTCACCCTGCATGACCTTGAGATTGCGTTGTTGTCATATTGTTCATATTGATAGTCTTGAAGAGTGGCCTTGAGTTCAAGGTCAAAACATTGTTGTCATATTGATGAACTTGAAAATGCGGTGAATGACCTTGAGAATGCGGTGTTGTCATATTGTTGGCCTTGAGAATGCGGTGTTGCCACGTTTAGGTGACAGAGATAGATTCAAGGTCACCATTTGCTGGCCTTGAGAATGCAGTGTTGCCATATTGTTAACCTTGAGAATGCGGTGTTGCCACGTCTCGGTGACAGAGATAGATTCAAGGTCACCATGTGTTAGAGAGAGATAGCTTCAAGGTCAAGGTCAGGAGTGGGGGGTGGTTCCAGAACTCTCATTTTTTCCCTACTTCCCATCAACAACAAATTCAAAGGTAGTTAAACCAACGTCCTTATCAATTTGCTTAAACAGTGTGTATAGGGCTGACTTTCTGCACTTTCTCATTCCCCTTTCGTTGAAGAATGTCAGGGGGTAGGGAGCCAATTCATATTGCATATAATTCCTCAAATCCTCGTCCGATTTCTTGGTGATGGAGATTCGCTGAAAAAGTAAGAATGGATCCACGACAACTTTTTCATTGTCAATCTTGACTGTCGAATTCATTGAGGAAAGAGGAAGTGCGGAACTTCGTTTCCAAAAGTTTTTCTGAGAAACGATCTTGAGAGGCACTAGAAGCAAATGTTCGACAAAAAGAGTGAGGTAAAAATGATTTTTTTGAAAATTATCGATTTTCAATAACGTATATCTCGGAAACTGTTGGGAATTCGACAAATATGTATCGAGACAATTTTTATAATCAGCTTTAATTTTTATTTGAAACATTTTTTTCTACATCCACCGTTTCCGAGTTATAAGCGAAAAACCATAAAATGGGACCTTTCGACCCCTCTCCCGCCTTTAGCTCACCACCCAGGGGCGGGGACTTTTAATATGTTTACCTACTAACTAGTCCTAACAAAGTCCTCAAAAATTCTCGCATATTCCATGCACTCTACATCCCTCTTTTGAGCACTCATTGACTGAACTATTAATGGTGTGTTCAACCACGATTTTTTGGGACACCATACCAATGCTCCCGGAATTAAGCCGCACCGTTCAAAAATTAAAACTTCAGTTTCAGCTTTAGTTACAACGATATTTTTGCATATTTAAAACATACAAGTTTGTCGGTGCATACTTCAGGAAATTCTTGCTTAATTTCTCTATGATGTCAACCTTGTCTGCGTTTAACGAATTGATACCTGCAATTTCAAGAACGGTAAATTTTCTAACAAAATCTCTACCCAACAATGACGTTAAAGCCGTATGTATAAGAAACAGTGTTACATAATGAAAATATTATTATATACAACCGGTAATTCTATGAATTCTATTGGAGTGATGCTTTCTCCGGTGTAACCTCTGAATGTTCTTGTTGTTGGTTGTATCAAGAATCGTGAGAAATTCTTCTTGTAGTTTTCTTGACTAATAGCAGATACTGGAGAGCCGCTGTGCAGTTCCATTGCATATAGGTTATCTTGTACTTTTACGTTAACTATAATGGGTTCTTATGAGCTGTTTATGTTTGCAACATATTAGTGCAAACTATAAATGTGCTCCTCATACCTCATTTCACCGTCATTTGTTTCTGCAATTTCTTCTTCACTGGGATATATTACATCTTTCGTTCGGGCTATAATCCTCCTATTACCATTACAAACTTTCTGCAAGTGTTCGATCTTCCCACATCCATTACATTTATAACGTGATAAAGTTTCATTTTCCACTGGGTGTATCTCCACAACATTTGCAGAGATCTTGGCGTTGTCTTGACGTTTGCGCTCTATCACAGTATATATAACAATCAGTAGGTCTACTTGTGTGCGGCTCCTTTATGTCGTTAATCCACCTTTGAATATCACGCCCATAAACGAAGCAGTGCACCGAAGTTTATCGGTCGACATCGCCTACGAATGCCGGTAGATAATCATATTACACGATTATAATACACGAACTCAAATAATTCATGCAATAAATAAATTAGATGTAAATAAAGGTGCAGGACCTGACGGAGTTCCTCCTGTATTTATCAAAAATTGCTGTGAATCTTTAATCGAACCTTTATTTCTAATATTTAATAAATCGCTACGTGAGGCCGTGTTCCCACTACGTTGGAAAAAAGCGCGCATTACTCCAGTTTTCAAATCAGGAGATAAATCTAAAGCAGAAAACTATCGACCAATTTCTATATTATCTACAATAAGTAAAGTATTTGAAGCTATTATTTATAAAGAATTATTCTTCCATGTTAAAGATCAAATAATCGAACAGCAGCATGGTTTTTATAATGGTAGATCGGTGATCTCTTACCCTTTGTGCAATATATTTCCGAATTCTTAGATAACAGAATACAAGTTGATGCCGTGTATACCGATTTCTCGAAAGCATTTGATAAAGTTCATCACCCTACATTAATTGTGAAACTCGAGAAATTTGGTATTCATGGTAATCTTTTACGTTGGATGATTTCATACATATCTAACAGATCTCAGTTTGTCTCAATTAAAAATTCACAATCCGACCTCATAGAAGTAACGTCCGTAGTTCCGCAAGGATCTCATCTAGAGCCACTACTTTTCTTAATTTTCATTAATGATATATCTTTTTGTTTTCTACATTCTGAATTTCAACTATATGCCGACGATTTAAAAATTTTCAAATGGGTAACTTCTCATCAAAATCGTTTGCTTTTGCAACATGATTTGAATGCTCTAAATAACTACTGTTAGATTAACAAGCTATCTCTAAATTTAAATAAATGTATTCAAATTACGTTTAGCAGAAGTCGTAACACTGAACCTTTTGAGTACTCCATTGGTAATCACAAACGCTCAGTTGTTAATGAAATTCGTGATCTGGGTGTAATCATTGATTCGAAATTATCTTTTGAAACCCATGTTGATTATATTACCTGTAAAGCTCTTAGAAATCTAGGTTTCATGTTTCGCGTTATGGTTAACTTCAAGAATATTACTTCTTTCAAGGCTTTATATTTCTCTTTAGTTAGAAGTCATTTGGAATATGCCTCTGTAGTGTGGAATCCTTTTTATAAAAAGTACATCGATCGTATTGAGAAAATAGAGATTAAATTTATCAACAGACTTAACTTTAAATTCAACAAGTCGTTCTATTTCAAACCTTATTCTGACAACTTGAAGAAATATGGTTTATGTAATCTTGTAAATAGACGAATTTTGTTTGACGTATATTTTTTGTATAAATTATTAAATAACTTAATATCGTTTAATTGTATATCCTTTATAAACTTAAATGTTAAATATTATACTACGCGCTCTGAAGCACTGTTTAGAATCGATACTACAAATACCCTGTCTCATATGAATTCACCTGTAAATAGGGCATTAAGATCATACAATGTCCTGGCTGCCGAAATAGATCTTTTTTCTTCCTCACCTATAAACTATAAAACCAAAGTTTTATCTTTATTAAATAATTCAGAAATTTGAATTTTTCGCTGGATCTGGTTGGCGGTTTCAGTGTTTATTTGTATTTACATTTGTATTTTGTTATTATTATAGTAATTTAGGAACGCTATTTATCTATAGCATTACTGATATTATGGTTAATTTTCTGTTTCTGTCTAAATGTTTAGTTTACTTAAGATAATTTCGTGGCGTCCTGTAATTGGAACTCTAATAGTAGTTCTGTTGGACGCCCTATTACTGTAAAAAGAAATAATATCCAAAAACGTATTCAAAGTATTCAATAAAATAGGAAATAGAATTGTGTGAATCAACAAAATTAATTGACGCCTTTGAACAATAGTTTGTTATTACTTAACTTAAATTAACGTACATAATTGAATATTCATTTACAAAACGTAAGCTTTATTGTTGAATATGTTTCAATATAATTATCTATTTACTACTTTTGGATGATTTAAAATTTCTGTTAACGTCTTTTAAAGTGTAATACACTCGCAGTCGAGCGTGTAAATTATATACTATATAATTATACTTAAAATTATTGCACGGATGTAGAAATGTTAATGATTTGAAGATGGATAAAAGGCGTTTTCATTTATACAAATATCTTGGAAGTGTTGTTGTAAAAGTATTTCCATAGATAAAATCAATTAAATAAAACTCATGTTTCACATGTATGTACCGATAAACATTTTTTATCAAATAACCGCATATATGAGGGGTCTAGAATCAAAGACAGCAATATCAATTTTTATCAAAAATGAGATAAATATACCTTCTTGCCCAGGTTTAAATTCTCTATCTAATGGTAATTTTCTTTTATGCTAAAATCGATTAAATTACTTTCATTTCTCAAGGCAAAACTGGGATTAGTATCAAAACGGGCAATATCCAAGGTAGTATTTGCATTCAAATACGGCAATATTCCGTTTAACCAATCTATTTAAGCAAAATATGGAAGTTATAGAAACTCTAAAAGAGTACCTTGATATAGCATCTAAAATGTCATGTACTTGACTGAAAAACAAAAGTTAAGAAGTTATGAAAATCCCAGGCTCTTTCACTTCCAGTTTAAACTGTTTAAAATATTCTATTTAAAATGTACATCTATTAGGAATATTTATTTCTGTTAAAGGAGATATTTACTATTACGAGTATAATTCAGTGAATGTGTGTAAACCTGGATA
This sequence comes from Agrypnus murinus, assembly GCA_929113105.1. Classification (NCBI taxonomy): domain Eukaryota; kingdom Metazoa; phylum Arthropoda; class Insecta; order Coleoptera; family Elateridae; genus Agrypnus; species Agrypnus murinus. The sequence goes on along the minus strand of OV816027.1, from coordinate 102,076,270 downwards.
GTTCAACTAATCCAAAACAAATAAAAATAGGTAAAGTAGTAATAAATCCTATAAAACTATTGGATATAAATAAAGTACTAGTCAAGCACTTTGGAAAAGATGGAAGACTTTGGATAATCTAGAATTCTATAAAGCAATACTTCTTGAAGAAATTTCGGAACAATAACTAATAGTGAATAATCAAAGACTTGCCCAAGACTTGATCACTGATTTTCGATATTGCTGCTTTTATTAATATAATAACATTTGTTTTTCATTCATATTTCCATCCTGAAGTTGAGGAGAGTTTGTTGCTATTCCTGGAAATTTAAATAAATGAACATCCAGCCTTTGCTACTAGACCCCTCATATATCGAATAAAGTTTTTTCTAATTTATCAGAATTTTTGTAATCTTTGTCAATTAAAACAATCTCTGCATCGTTTCCTGATTCTGTGTTTATTCATTCCGTAACACGGGGCACTCGCACTGCACAATTGGGGCTATACGGGACTGGCTAATTTGTTGTGCTCGGTCGCGTGTATGAAGCATAACTGCTCTCTATGTACTGCCGGCACATGCCAGCTTGTTGTGTGGTAGATGGTAACTATTTGCGAGAGTCACGTTAGTGTATGTTATTCTTATTGCGTTCCATATTATCGACCCGCCCTTGCGCATGGTGGTTTTAAACTTCCGGGAGATAATAATTGCTTGAATATTCCCGGCGTTCCTTGAGTTTGATATCGCCGTTTCTTTCACACGTGCTATTTTTATTACTTGCATGAAAAACGGTGTAAAAACCATAACCATAGAAAAACCTAGAAAGAGTAGCTGTAAAACTACAAAATCATTCTACCAACATAACGATTTCGAGTTTTAACTAATTTTAAAATATTTTTGTACTGAACAACACAATAGTATATTAAAGTATTAGTTTTATCATTTTCAGCTCACGAGGTTGAGTACGCTAAAACGTCTTATGAAACGAATACTTTATATTATGTTTTCTATTTACTAAGAAAATTACTTAATTTTACATAAAATTTGTTAGGGATATTTTGGTGAGTAGCATGACAGTTGGTAACACTAGAAATTATGCAATTGTTTTTCACATAACCTCGCTAACTTTAGGTAATCCGCGCGACGTAGAAATTCGAAGCCTTGTCTGATACACACAAATACCGCTAAAGCGGCAGGACCTTGTTCAAATTTGCCAGGTGTATTCTAGGTACTGTTGAAAATTATTATAAATTTAAAGTAGAATGTATGCTAATATATTTGTGACATAAATCATAATTGCTACTTAATGAATTAGAAAATTGGATGAAATAAGAATAATTATAGTTATTTCATTTCATAGAATAAACACCTTATTTGTTAAAGAAATTAACAAGATATAAATGCAATAGTATTTTCAGAAAAGAATGATTTTTGTTAACAAAAATAATAATTATTCATTGGATCATTTGGATATTATAAGTAGTCGCGTCAAATTAGCATGAAAAAAGTGAAAATTCCTAACTTTTTGCGAAAAAGTCCGATTGAGATGCGGTTTTCTGCAAAATGTTCAGGGAGTTGCCTATAACAAAAGGTACATCTAACCTCTGTACGCTCGCAACTTTTTAATTGTTTATTTAACAAATAACCCTTTTTTCTTAAATTTCCGGCAAATCTCGCACACGATTCAATGAACATGACTTGAAAATGTTTTCTTGGGGGCTTCCTTTAGCCCTGAAGTCAGAAGAAGGGTCACTTTATTATTTATTGCTAAATTGTTGTATCTTTGCTAATTAACAAATTAAAAACTCGAGCCGCAAAATGTCTAGAGACCCGGAATTTTTGCCAGGATTTCTAGCTTTCCAAGGCGAACCATCGGCACAAGTGTCTTGTAAATATCATTGTTTATTGTCTAATTGTTGCAACTTCGCTAATTAACAAATTAAGAACTCTAGTCCCAAAATCTCTAGAGACCCGGATTTTTTTCCAAGATTTCTAGTTTTCCAAGGTGAATCATCGGCACAAGTGTCTTGTAAATATCATTGTTTATTGGCTAATTTGTTAATTAGCGAAGTTGCAACAATTAGACAATAAACAATGATATTTACAAGACACTTGTGCCGATGGTTCGCCTTGGAAAGCTAGAAATCCTGGCAAAAATTCCGGGTCTCTAGACATTTTGCGGCTCGAGTTTTTAATTTGTTAATTAGCAAAGATACAACAATTTAGCAATAAATAATAAAGTGACCCTTCTTCTGACTTCAGGGCTAAAGGAAGCCCCCAAGAAAACATTTTCAAGTCATGTTCATTGAATCGTGTGCGAGATTTGCCGGAAATTTAAGAAAAAAGGGTTATTTGTTAAATAAACAATTAAAAAGTTGCGAGCGTACAGAGGTTAGATGTACCTTTTGTTATAGGCAACTCCCTGAACATTTTGCAGAAAACCGCATCTCAATCGGACTTCTTCGCAAAAAGTTGGAAGTGAAATGCTAATTTGACGCGACTAAAGGTAAAGATATGAAATTTTATGAAATTAAATTTTATTACGTTAAGTTTATCGTGAGCATATTGCACTTTATACACAACACAATGCATCTCATGATGACAGTATCAAAATTTACAATTTCGTTAATAAAAAAGTAAAAACTGTTATGCCCGTAACGGGGCTACAGTCGACGGCACGCGCTGCCTTGCAATGTTAGTTTACCGAGCGTTGCATTCCAGTTACAAGAGTTCACTACATAAATAGGATAAGTTTAACATTCTAAGAACAGCTGTCTAACACCGATTTCAACTTTAAAAAATAAAATGTTACCGTTTCCAGTATTCTAATAAACATTAGGACAAGCAAATATAAAAAACTTATTTATACTAAATTTATTTACAACCAGAAATTAGAAATACCATACGATATATGACCAACTGAACAACCGGCCCTTTGTTAACTACTTTTTATGCAACCGGCATTAAATCGTATAAGCCACCAGGTTTTGAAGCATCTTTTTGCTTATTTAATAAATCTTTTCTATTTTGTGTCAATAATAGAGCTATTAAAGAACCCAAAACAGTGCGTTTACAGATCATTTGAGTGCATTTTTAGCACAACTTTTTCGAAGTCGGTAAGCATTGGAAAAAAATTTGAAAAAAATTGACAAAAACTTCACTTTAATTAGCTTTTCTTGACGTAGAAAGGTGTTTTTTTTAAATGGTACTTTATTTTAAAAACGCAAAAGACGGAGTCCAAGTTACAAAATGAACACAGTTTACTGTTAAGTACAATAAGATATTTATTCGTCGTGAAATTACACAATATGCACTTGCATATTCACTTAAATACTATTTACAGTTTCAACTTAAAACTGGTAATAATGATGTTCAGAAAGACCGAGGTAAACAATAACCCTGGTTATCAGTTTCTACGGCTTTCTGGGTGAGTATGGCTTGAAAGAAGGTAAACAAATAACCTGGTAATCAGTTTCTATCTCCAAGCCCGTCATAACTCAGACTGGTCTGTCCCACAAAGCCTCTTTATATACTCTTTCTGTGGGCGTAAAATCCTTCAGTTGAGCACACGTGGCCGTGGGTTGTGCCTACGTGATGATAGCATTCTACTTCCTCTGGGAATTCATAGAATGCATTAGATAGAGTTCTGAGTATTGCAGCTGCTTCCGCTTTGATATATGTGGGCGCTTGCTGTGCGCACACGTGGCCGTGGGTTGATACTGCAGCTGCTTTCGGTGGGTGCTCCGCTCGAGGCGTTATCTTGCATGTGTTTATAATTAGGTCACACTTCGCTTTAATAATGAATAAATGTTAACTCTCTAAAAATTTGAATTTTCAAATGTCACATCAGTGTTGCCAACCACCAGAAGATATCCTAAATTTTGAAATTGTGACTTTTTTATTTAAAAGGAAATAAACGTCGTAAAATAGAAAAGAAATAGCTAAAAAACTCGTTTTATAAGTTATTATTGCATTCGTCCTCTAGAAAGCTCGCCGCAAGCGGCTCGTTTTCTCAGTTTGAACACGTGGAATAAATAATCTTGCCTTATGAAACTCGTTCTTTAGTAGACTATTGCAGCAAATCAATAGTTATTTATTTTTATATTTAGATGCTAAGAAACTATAAAAGAAAAACAAACAGGTCTAAAAGTGCTGCATTAGTTGTAGTCTTTCTGAATGCTGTGTATTTCTTATCATGGATCTCGTATAACCTTCTTTTTCACAATTTCTGTTATATGTTTTCATTTCAAAATGTTTTTTTAATATGAAATAAATAAAGATTATTAAAAGTTTCACAGTTTTATTAAAATATACCTGACAATATTGTTTCGACAGCTATGCTGTCATTATCAAAGGTAATATAATTATAAACAAACACGTCGCTAAGGTAGATACAAAATAGGTAACTAGATAAAATAATAATAATAATAATAAAAATTAATAATAAAAATTAATAATAACAATCATAATTAAACATCTAATACTTCCAGTAACGGAGAATTACTGAGCTCAAGTTGTTCATTCATTAAAGGTACCCTGAGTTTGTGTTTGTATATCTCAAAGGCTTCTAAAATGTCTAATTTGCGTTTGTTATTACAAAAATGTAGGAATTTAATATTATTTTGAGGAGTCATTGTGTGATTTTGTTCTAAAAGGTGTTTGGCGTAATTCGATTTTTCAGGATGTTTATTTTTGTAATGACGTACGTGTTCTTTATATCTTATGTCAAAATTTCGAAGTGTTTGTCCAATATATACCGAACTACAAAAAGAACAATTTAAACGGTAAATGCCCGATTTCATGATATCATGTGTTCTGTCTTTAGCATTAAATAAAAATGAAAAAGTGTTAGTGTTGGTTTTAAATGTTATTTTATAATTGTTGGTTTTTCTTAGTATATGTGCAATTTTTTCTGATATTTTGCCAAAATATGGTATAGATATGTAATTTGTGTCTTCTGTTTGATTGTCAATGGGATATATTCTTTTGATAGCTAACCTATAATCTTTTTGTTTAATTAAAGTGTCAATCATGTTCGGATTATAATGATTTGCATGTGCTAGTTGTTTAATGGTTGATATCTCTTTGCTAAAATCTGATTTTGTTAGTGGAATAGTTAAAGCTCTGTGTACTAATGATCTGTATGCTGCTATTTTATGTGTATTGTGGTGACAAGATTCATTTGGTATTGTTATGTCTGTTTGTGTTGGTTTTCTGTGTATGGAAAATTCAAAAAGATTGTCTGCGTTAATCTTGATATTTAAGTCTAGAAAGTTTATAGCCCTGTTTTGTTCTGTTTCTAGTGTAAATTTTATATTAGGATGGATATTGTTTATAAGAATTAAAAATTCATTGATAACCTCAAAAGAACTGTCAAAACAAGCTAAAATGTCATCAACATAACGAAACCAGAAGATAATGTGTTTAGAGAGGTTTAATTCAAATATTCGATCTTCAAACTTGTCCATAAATATGTTAGCTAATAAAATTATTTCACTTTTAATAACATAATTTATTTACAAAAGGATGGTTTACCTATGGGTAATTCTCTAAGTCCTCTATTAGCTAACATATTTATGGACAAGTTTGAAGATCGAATATTTGAATTAAACCTCTCTAAACACATTATATCAAATAGATATACACATTATATTAAAGAGATATCAACCATTAAACAACTAGCACATGCAAATCATTATAATCCGAACATGATTGACACTTTAATTAAACAAAAAGATTATAAGTTAGCTATCAAAAGAATATATCCCATTGACAATCAAACAGAAGACACAAATTACATATCTATACCATATTTTGGCAAAATATCAGAAAAAATTGCACATATACTAAGAAAAACCAACAATTATAAAATAACATTTAAAACCAACACTAACACTTTTTCATTTTTATTTAATGCTAAAGACAGAACACATGATATCAGGAAATCGGGCATTTACCGTTTAAATTGTTCTTTTTGTAGTTCGGTATATATTGGACAAACACTTCGAAATTTTGACATAAGATATAAAGAACACGTACGTCATTACAAAAATAAACATCCTGAAAAATCGAATTACGCCAAACACCTTTTAGAACAAAATCACACAATGACTCCTCAAAATAATATTAAATTCCTACATTTTTGTAATAACAAACGCAAATTAGACATTTTAGAAGCCTTTGAGATATACAAACACAAACTCAGGGTACCTTTAATGAATGAACAACTTGAGCTCAGTAATTCTCCGTTACTGGAAGTATTAGATGTTTAATTATGATTTTTATTATTAATTTTTATTATTATTATTATTTTATCTAGTTACCTATTTTGTATCTACCTTAGCGACGTGTTTGTTTATAATTATATTACCTTTGATAATGACAGCATAGCTGTCGAAACAATATTGTCAGGTATATTTTAATAAAACTGTGAAACTTTTAATAATCTTTATTTATTTCATGATTATGGAGTTCCACAAAATAAGGCTGGAAACAATAAACAAGGTTTTTTTAATAGTTTCACATAATAAAAATTCTAAAAGTATTAAATTGATGTTACTTCTAAACTATTCAGTGTAAGACGAATCTACCCCACTGGTGAGGGGCAGTTTCAGTCAATTCTAAAATGTGTTGCTGCAAAATAAACTACTCCAAAATGGTACAACTTAATATAATGACATAGCGATCCATATATAGCTAAAAGCATATACTTTGTCTTCTTCCGTGAAAGGTTTACAAAAATATTGTGCGGCTTGATACAAGGCATTATCCACAAAGAAGCCAAATCATCCCCCCTCAACCCTATCAGTATTTTTTGGGCTCTGATGATTTCTAAGAAAAGTCTGTTTCTATATCTATGGTCAATAGATAGTATCTTTGTGTTGTTGTAATTGAATTGATGTCCTGTTTGTTTGTTTTTGGGCGAGGAATCAGGATGGCAGAGCATCCTTCGTACCTCATGGCACCGATTGCTATGATCATTTGGCCGACCCTACTAGAATTTAGCCAAATCTGGGGGAATTCCACCCCCAGTAGGGATTTTTAACGTGCCAAACATCGCATTGGCATTGGACCTACAGTTTTACTTCCTATCCGAGAAGAAGGCATGTTTTTAATTTTTCTCCGCTATAAAAAATTACCAGCTCTGTTGTATTTTGCTATTTATATGTTAAGGTTAATACTACGGTTTATGTTTATGATTGCGTTGGTAAAGTTAGAAATTTTTTATATTTAATTTGAGTGTTAGGATTCTTTGATTCTATGGGACCATCTGGATATTGGGTGTTATAAATTAATTTTTGAAGCAAATCTATTGGGTAGCCATTATTAAAAAAATATATTGAATTAAGTTTTTATGATTGTTTTTAATAAACTGATCGTCACTTATGTAACAGACTCGATGTTTCATTATCAAAACACTGTTTAGTTTTTGATTTAAAGGGCGATAAGAATAATTTATGTAACGGTCAGAAAAACTGGATTTTTGGTACCAATCTAATATTATTTTTTATTGTTGGAATCTCTAATAACTTTTGTATCTAAAAAGAGAACACTTTAGTTGGTTTCTGTTTCAACAGTGAACTGGTTATGTTGCTTGGAATTATTAAAAATGTCTGCCGTATATTAGATCTTGTGACTAGGGAACACTGGGATTAGATCGTCTACATACTTAAAAATGAAGGTATTTGGAAGAACATTGTCTAAAAGATGCACCATGACTTGAGATATTATGGGACTCAAAGGGAATTAAAAATTTATTTATTTATCATTTTGTTTCTTGAAGGCCTCAAAGAAAAAAAAGCTCTTGTACTGATATAATAATAAATGGGTGGACTTCAATCATACAAGTTAATCGTAGCATGGTTTTTTCACAACAAGCTAAAAGTAGGAAGGCAACAAAAAAGTGAGCCTGAGGTTTTGCAAACTTCCTTTTACTGAGCATTTATAATTACAAATATTAGACACATATAGTTTTTCATCCCTAATGTATGAGCATCTGCTTTTGCAAACTTGCTTTTAATGAGCATTGATAAATACTGTAACCCAGACTGTAATGTTCTTCATCAATAAAACTAAAAATGCTGTCCTAAAAGTATAATCAAAAGTTTACATTATGATAGACACTATCTAATTAATTCCTTGTTGCACGGTGGCTCTGGAACATACAAGTGATTGCTGGATGTCTATCTTTGCCGCCCGCCAGTCTCGAAGATTCGGATGTTTTCCCGTTCATTAATACAAATCTTACATTCAAATGGTTTCTCACCACTATGGGTGAGCATGTGCTCTGGCAAACTTCTTTTTCGCGAGCATTTATAATTACAAATATTACATTCAAATGGTTTTTCAGCACTATGAGTGAGAATGTGCTTTTGCAAATTTGTTCTCTGTGAACATTTATAATTACAAATATTACATTCAAATGGTTTCTCACCACTATGAGTGAGCATGTGCTCTTTCAAATGTGTTTTCTGTGTGCATTTATAACTACAAATTTTACACTCGAATTTATAATTACATTCAAATGGTTGAGACATATTCCTTTTAAATAATCGATTATAGTTACATGTTTATATATTATGGTTATTTAGTCGCAGAAACATGCAATGATTATGAAATGTTTTGCATTCATGTGTTTTACATTCAAAATTTTGGGGAGATTTCCATTACTAATTTTTGTTGTCGTTAACAGTTTCGACTTCAACTACAAACAAACTAACAATTAATCTTACATGCATTTTTTATATTAACCATTTTTCTTATCTTTTCATCCTCTTTTTACTATAAATGCTATATGAGGTAGAGTTGTGCCATAACACATTATATTTAACACTTCAAACTCCTACTGCAAAGGAAATATATTTTAGAATTTATATTATTATAGAAATTATATATAAATTCTTGTAAACCCTATAAATAGTGTGATAAGTATAAATTTTCAAATAATATTACCGGTGAGCAATATAATTTTAAAAAAGCTGATTTTGTTGCATTGTATCACAATTTAAGAAATATAAATTGGGAAATATTAAGTAATTACAATGAAATAAATGTTGCTGTGGATAAATTCTATGAACTTTGTTATTTAGCTTTGGACGCCTCTGTACCCAAAACTAAGAGCTTTGTGGGAAGGTATCCTCCATGGTTTACTAAGGAAATAATCAGAGATATTAAAAAGAAGAGTCGTCTTCACAGTAACATGAAAAAGAACCCGAATAATTTAGGAATTAGAGAAGAATTTCGATCTCTCCGGAAAAAGATTAAAGTTGATATTACTACTTCCCATAGAAACTTTTGTCGAGTAGCGGAACAAAACATACAAAATGATCCTGCTACCTTTTGGTCATTCATAAAATCGAAAACTAAATCGGCCTCTTTAGTTAATAATATGTATTTTAACGGCGTGCGACTGAACTCGAGTTTGGAGGTAGCAAATGGATTTGCTCGTAACTTTCAGCTGGCATACATACAGGAACCTGATGATAATAACACTATAGGAGATGAAGACATCTCATTATCAGAAATCATGTCATCACAATTAACTATAGCAACAATTTCTATTGATGATGTTAAAACAGCATTACGTTCCTGTAAGCCAAAAAAAAGCTGTTGGTTTCGATCAGATACCCATGTATGTGTATAAGGGGTGTTCTGAATTCCTTGCTGCTCCATTAGCTACATTATTTAATCTGGCTTTATCATCCAATACTTATTCAGACAAGTGGAAAGTATCTAAAGTATGCCCTATTTATAAAAATGGCTCGAAAAATGATGTGGCAAACTACAGACCGATATCACTGCTTCAGACGGCTTCTAAAATATTTGAAACTGTACTATACACTAAAATAATGGATCATGTAAGACCACTGATTACGGATACACAACACGGATTCATGCCGAAAAGATCAACAACATCTAATTTAATAAATATCACGCAAGATCTATCAGAAGCTCTAGACAAAAAATTACAAATTGATGTTATTTACACAGATTTTGCTAAGGCTTTTGATAGAGTAAACCACACACTTCTTTTGAATAAATTGAAAGCATATGGTCTTTCAGAAAACTTAGTTAAATTATTTTCATCGTACTTAAATAACAGATGGCAATTTGTAGTGTATAGTGGAAGTCAATCAGATGGATATCGGGCTGTATCAGGTGTACCACAAGGAGCAAATTTAGGGCCGCTATTGTTTCTTTTATTTGTAAATGATTTACCGAGTGTAGTAATGAATTCAAAAAATGCATTATTTGCAGACGATTTTAAAATGTGGAAGGTTATAAACAAATTAGATAATTGCGTTGAATTGCAGAATGACATAGATTCTATTTATGCCTGGAGCTTAAAAAATAAATTATATTTTAATATAGGTAAATGCTGTGCAGTCACCTATACTAAAAAGCACACTCCTATTAACTTTCAGTATAACATGCATGCTGTTCCACTAACTTTTAAAGACACTATAACAGACTTAGGAATAACATTTGACAAGGAATTGACATTTAATAATCATATTGAAAAAATAGTAAATGATTCTTTCAAAGTTTTAGGATACATTATTAGAAATTCACATAATTTTACAAACTGTAAAACATTCATTACTCTTTATAACAGCTATGTTAGATCTAAGCTCGAGTTTTGTTGCGCTATATGGATACCTTTCTATCAAAGTCAGGTTGCTCAGATTGAAAGAGTGCAAAATCGGTTTATAAGATATCTTGATCTGAAAACCACTGGAATTTACCCAGCCTTTGTTTCCTATTGTAATTTATTAAAAATCTACAACATGCAATCACTAGAAACTAGACGAGAATTTATAGTTCTAGTTTTATTGTATAAAATATTAAACAACCAAATTGAATCATGTGGTAGTATTATTCAAAGAATAAATTTTTTAATACCGAAGTCTTCATCTAGAAATAACAACACTTTTTATTTACCTGTTTCACGAACGAATCAACTGTTAAAGTCTCCGTTATATGTTGCTTGTAGGTTAGCAAATAAATACTCCAGGAAAATTGATGTATTTCATACCAATTTGAAAATTTATAAAAAATCATGCTTACTTGCACTTCTTTGCCATACGTAAATTAAATTTAATTGAATGTAATGTTAGTAACAACTATATGTAACAACTGTATGTCATATTATCACCATTATTGTATCTATGACATCAATATAATTTATGTAAAGTGTACACTAGAGAAATAGTGCGCTGAACGTCATATTTTTTGTGGTTTAGGACCATATCATATTTACACAAGCTTGTCACATTTTGAAACAATTTATTATTTAGTTTATGTATGAATTACGATATATTTGGTGATTATTATTATTTTCTTTAACTTATATTATAAATTTTCTATTAGTTTAGTATTTCAATTTATCGGATTGTGTATTGCAAATTTAAATTGCACTGTAATTTTATTTAACTTTGTTATGATTATCCTGTAGACCGTAATTGGTAACTTAACTGTGGTCTACAGTTTAAATAAATAAATAAATAAATAAATAAATGACTAGCATGACAAAACTACTGTAGACGTCTTGGGCTAACATACTGTTGAACGGTACTGAGAGTTGAAAACACTTGCAAGCACTTCCTTATACAACTGCAGCAACATAATTTAGGCTTGCAGAATCACAGAGTACTGCAAGCCAGCGTTTCCATCAAAACGTTGGACACCTTCATAGATTATAATAATCGTAACCTCCGAGAAAAGAGAGGCCGCGAACAAGGCTTCTGTCACGTGATATGACGTCACGAATGCCGGCTATTGCAGTTTAGATTTGCCGTGATCGTAGTCGTGTGAACAGACTCTTTTTCGGAAGTTTTTCTTTCAAAAACTCTCATAAATAAGTTCAAATAAGTTAAAGTGTTAAATTAAAGGTGTAGAATTTCAGATTTACCTGATTTATGTGAAGACAATTTATAAAATCAGTGAAAAGAGACTGTTTCTCTTCCGTATCGAGTGTGGGCGTTAGCAGAAATGGCCGCTGATAAATTTTGTATCTGAAAGTTGTTTTATTACTTATAAAATAACTTTCGTTGGTGTCGTTCATAATATGATTGTGTATTGTGCCGTTTACCTATATAAAATACAATTTCATAAATATTTTGATTAGTTAATCAAAAAAGCCAACAATTTGACGAGATACTTGGGTGAGTCTTGTTTATTTCATTAAAAATGCCTGATAAATGTTACGAAGAATGAAGATATTGTGGCTCTATTTCCTGTAAAAAAAACTTCTGCCGTTGATTTAAAAGAAATGATTTTAGAAGTAATTAAGATTCTAACCAAAATTGGTTTTCGGGTAATTTCTTTAATTTGTGATAATTACAGAATGAATCGAACTTGTTATCGACTATTAAGTAGTACAAGCATTAAGGAAGAGTTACCTTGCTTTATCCAAAATGTTTCTGATCCGCAACAACAAATTTATTTACTTTTTGATACTGTTCATTTATTAAAATCTATTCGAAATAATTGGTTAAATCAAAAAAATAAAGAACGATCACTTGTTTTTTGCCATTTCGATAATTATAATTTAATTCTATTTGCAAATTTGTCTGACCTGGAAAAAATACATTCTATCGAATGTAATAGCATCATTAAATTAAATTGTTTAACATCCATTACTACCAATTCAGATTTTGTTATAAATTTTACCAACTGTGGTGAAAATGACTCTGCAGATATTAGCAAATATTTAAAAAATTTAACAAGAGGTGCTCTAAAACAACCATCTGAATTATTCTTTGAAGTCTCTATTCAGGCGTATCAGATATTCAGTGAGCTTATTTCAGATAAATATGAAACTGAATTTCTAAAGACAGGTAAACAAAGGATTATTTTACGGGAATTGACAATGTTAAAATTGAAAAAATATGTACACGAAATCAATGAGAAATGTATTTTATGTAGCAAAACGTTGAAGTCGATATTGTTAAAAAATTGTTATATTCTTGCCAATATATTTCTCAATAACTATTCAAAAATAATCAACGACAGAATTAACACCCAAAACATGGATCTATCAAAGAGAAAACTGATTAAATTTAATGGTTAAGAAGTTATAAAACACATTAACGCATGGAGATGGGGCTATTGGCGAGGCCTCCATAAGAGCCAACGCGTCTATCATGGGTACCTCAACGGTGACGTGGAAAACCCTATTCATTGTTTATCATAATATAAGTGCTTTTTTTGAAATAATATTCAGTTTTACTCAGAAATATACAAGTGTCTTTATGTTGGGTATTTTACGTTTCGCAATTGTTAGCCGGTTTTCGTGACGTCACGATTGCTTGGTCGCGGCCTCTTGACTATCTCGGAGGTTACGTAATAATGTGTTGCAGTGCCTTTGACTATTAAGCCCTCCGAACTAAAATATTTTAATACTTATTAATTCATCGATGAAAAAGCAGAGCAACAAAAATTTTTCTAACCTTTGTATAAAATCGTACCAATGTTGCTGATCCAGTTGTATTGGACTGAATACTGTTACTATACGTTAACGATTAATAATAATATTATACTTAAGACGTGTTTGTTACGTAATTAGTTCTTAGAAGCAGGGTTCACCCAGTGAAATATTATTTATACTATAAATAGTATATTTATTACTGACGCTGCATGGAAGCCTAGAGAGAAAGAGCGAACGGGTATTCTCCTTGTTGTACAGTGCGTTCAGAAAGTATGTATCGCGCAACATACTGATATAATACTATAATACTTGTTCCGTCTTCGTGCCCTAAAAAATAAATTATATAATAATTCTAAATTCGATCCAAGGGAGCGTAAATCAATGACTACTCCAAAATTTTGACTTTTGGTATAAAAACACACCAAAAAGGTAAAATAAACGACTCGCTAAAACCGATCATCTTAAGAAGAAATTTTGTTGGGTCTTCGTTCTAGAATATACGACAAGTGCTCAAGAAGAAAATGTGTAGCATTTCGTATAATGAAGATTTATGGCCATGTAACGCAATCATTTATTCTCATCTAATTATTGTCGCAGCGTGCATGACGGCCCAGCGATGGATCTACAATATTGTTAAACATATATAATTCTTTACCTACATTAAATTACTAATAGCAGCAAGCCCTATCACCATAGCAGTGTTGTAATGTATCTAGATACAAGTATCTAGATACAGTATCTAGATACTTTTATTGTATCTAGATACATATCTAGATATTTTTAAAATTTTGTAACTGGATTTGGATCTAGATACATTTTCTGTAGTATCTGTGTATCTGTATTGTGCAGATACTATTTTCATATTTTTATAATTTTATAATACAAAAACTATCATAAATGAAGTTGATGAAATTTTAAATTTGAAATAAACCGCCGAACATAAAACAAATAAAACTAATTTTTTATTATGGTATTGCTTTGAAATCTACTAGATGGTAGTCACCTTGTTAAACAATTAGAGTTACTACATCTAGTCAGCCAGGTCAAGTTGCACGGGCAAACATGGGGGCAAAGGAAGTGTGAAATCTAGTAATTCGTAAGCGTTCTATTAAGCTTTTGTTAATTCCTCTTTTCTTTAATATTTCCCATGTTTACTCTCCTTTTACTTATCAAACGTTTTACATAGATTGATGAAGCAAGCATGTTTTCTTTGTTTTTAGTTATTGTTCTTTCACTAATTTGAATTATAAATATACCTAATATTTATCGTCCTTCTTCCTTATTTCCTAATTCCAAACTGTTTCTTCTATTGTATTTTCTATTATTCTTCGTATATTTCTGTTATACGCGCTAAAATCTTCCTGATATGCTTGATAACATTATTCCGCGGTAGTTATTGCAATCTCGCTTTTCTTCGTTTTTGTAAATTGCAAGGATTATTGCTGTATTCCAATCTTTTGATATCTCTTGCTTTTTTAGTGCCTCATTCAGTATTTCTGTAAGTACTTTATCATTTCAGATGTAATGTTGTCAGTTCCTGGTACTTTTCCTTTCTTTATTTTTTTTATTACACTTATTACTTCTTCTTTCCTGATTTCTTCAACATCTTCACTTTCTTCTATATTCTCTTCTTCTTCTTCTTTGATAATTCGCTTGTTGTATCTCCTGTTAACTTCTTGAAGTGCTATCTCCATCTGTCCAGTATTTTGGTCTCATCAGTAATTATCTTTCCTTCTTTATCTTATCTTATCACTATATTATATTCTTTTTTTTCCTAATTGCTTAATCGTTCCATAAAATAGCATTTGATTTTCTTTGTAGTTATCTTTCATTTTCAGTCCGAATTTTTTACATTAGCTTCTTTTTTCTCCTCTGCTTGCGATTTTGACTATTTTCTTTGTACTATTGTGCTCGGTCTGTTTTGTACTTAGGTATTTTATAATTCATTTCACTTCTTTATTCCCCCATTCCGTTCTTTTCATTTGTCTTTACTATTTTTGATATCTCACGGCACTTTTTGGCCGGCTCTAGCACATTTTCTTTAAACTTTTCCCATTACAAATATTACACACATATGGTTTTTCACCACTATGTATGCGCTTGTGGCTTTGCAAACTTGCTTTAAATGTGCATTTATAACTGCAAATATTACACTTAAACGGTTTCTCACCACTATGAGCGAGCATGTGACTTTTCAAATTTGATTTTACTCAGCATTTATAACTACAAATATTACACACATATGGTTTCTCACCACTATGAGCGAGCATGTGATTATGCAAACTTTGTTTTAGTGAGCATTTATAATCACATATATTACATTCAAATGGTTTCTCACCACTATGAGTGAACATGTGATTCTTCAAATGTACTTTCTGTGTGAATTTATAACTACAAATATTACATACAAATGGTTTCTCAGCACTATGAGTGAGAATGTGCTTTTGTAAATTTGGTTTTATTGAGCATCTATAACTGCAAATCTTACATTCAAATGGTATCTCACCATTATGGGTGAGCATGTGCTGTTTCAAATGTGTTTTCTGTGTGAATTTATAACTACAAATATTACACTCGAATTTATAATTACATTCAAATGGTTGCGACATATTCCTTTTGAATAATCGATTATAGTTACATGTTCATATATTATGGTTTACTCACAGAAACATGCAATGATTATGAAATGTTTTGCATTCATGTGTTTTACATTCAAAATTTTGGGGAGGTTTCCATTACTAATTTTTGTTGTCGTTAACAGCTTCGACGTCAACTTCAAACAAACTAACAATTAATCTTACATGCATTTTTTATATTAACCATTTTTCTTATCTTTTCATCCTCTTTTTACTATAAATGCTATATGAGATAGAGTTGTGCCATAACACATTACATTTAACACTTCAAACTCCTACTACAAAGGAAATATATTTTAGAATTTATATTATTATAGGAATTATATATAAATTCTGGTAAACCCTATAAATAGTGTATGACTAGCATGACAAAACTACTGAAGACGTCTTGGGCTAACGTACTGTTGAACGGTACTGAGAGTTGAAAACATTTGCAAGCACTTCCTTATACAACTGCAGCAACATAATTTAGGCTTACAGAATCACAGAGTACTGCAAGCCAGCGTTTCTATCCAAAATCTTGCGTTGGACACCTCCATAGATTATAATAATGTGTTGCGGTGTCTTTGACTATTAAGCCCTCCGAACTAAAATATTTTAACACTTATTAATTCATTGAGATGAAAAAGCAAAGCAACAAAAGTTTTTCTAACCTTTGTATAACATCGTACCAATGTTGCTGATCCAGTTGTATTGGACTGAATACTGTTACTATACGTTAACGATTAATAATAATATTATACTTACGACGTGTTTGTTACGTAATTGGTTCTTGGAAGCTGGGTTCACCCACTGAAATATTATTAATACTAGTATATTTATCAAAATATTTATTACTGACGATGCATGGAAGCCCAGAGAGAAAAAGCGAGCGAGTATTGTCCTTATCGTACAGTGCGTTCAGAAAGTATTTATCCCGCAACATACTGATATTAAGTACTTGTTCCGTCTTCATGCTCTAAAATATAAATTATATAATAATTCTAAATTCTATCCAAGGGAGCGTAAATCAATGACTACTCCACTGACTTTTGGTATAAAAACACACCAAAAAGGTAAAATTAAACGACTCGTTAAAACCGATCATCTTGAGAAGAAATTTTGTTGGGTCTTCGTTGTGGAATATACGACAAGTGCTCAAGCAGAAAAAGTTTAGCATTTCGTATAATGACGATTTATGGCCATGTAACGCAATCATTTATTCTAGTCTAATTATTGTCGCAGCGTGCATGGGGTCCCAGTGATGGATCGGTAATATTGTTAAACATATATAATTCTTTACCTACATACAATTATTAATAGCAGCAAGCCCTATCACCAACAAACGAATCATGCTCTTTTAATAAGTTGGCCTTTATTTCTTATTAGCGATCATAAATATAAGATTTAATTGCAGTATAGAAATTTGCCCTATCACCGACCATAGTCAAAACTAGCTTGGAAGATCCTTCGTCAGTCATATTATTAATTATTATTATTTGCATTGTATCTTACATCCTAAATTGATATTTTAATCAATACATGTTTTGTAAGTGCGTGGTGCCTTTTGTTCCAATCGACATTCTCCAGTGTTGTATTCATCCTCCGAAGGCCCCCGGTCAATTATGACTAATGCCCAGGCATTATAGCATCTTTTTTCACAAAACCCGGACATTTTAGGTGTAAAGCTGGATTTTGGTACATATATGCAGTACTTGATGTCCGTTATAACATATCAAAAGTCCTCATGCGTGGGACGCTTGCTTCCTTGGGAATAACGAAAAAACTACCCTTTTCATGCAATAAAATTTTGATGGATTTTTAACTTTAACTCGTAATATTTCGTAAACTATTGAAGATATTACATTCAAATTTTAAACACAATAAATATAAAGTGTTTAGTACGTCACTGTTTAAGTTTAAGATAAGAATAACGCATCGAGCGGCTGCGCGCAGCACTTCACTGTTAGCATACAAGTATAGGTTTTTACCCGGACATTATAGGTGTCAAGCTGGATTTAGATACATAGGTAGTACTTGATGTTATTTATAACATATAAAAAGTCCCCATGCGTGGAATTCTTGTTTCCTTGGGGAAAACGATAAAACTACCCTTAAACTCGCATTTTAGGGAAGAAAAATCGTAGGTCGCTATTTAATTGAGATAACTATTCTCATTTTTTATCTTAAAATGTGCAGAATATTATACCAAATCAGATACAAATGTCATATATTTATATGAAAGCTATTGGAAAGCTCACTGGTATCTCAGGTGGCACCTCCGAGCAGCATGTAGAGCTACGGGAATCCCGCCTAGTTCGGGATAATACAGATTTTCTTAAATTTAAGAATTGGCTCATAATTCACTCTCCATTTTCTTGCACAGCTAGGGATGGTCTTTTGTCACTTTCAAGCGGAATAGTTGCAAACAATAATATTAACTGTGATGACGCCCGATCAATAGGTGAATATGTTATATCTGGAATGATTCCTTTGCAGATGTTAAATTGAAAAGATCTGCGAAAGTTCGCCCTCTTGCTCTTATGGCTAGTATTGTTAGAGTCAGAGACCATGGTATTCAAGTTGATAACCATCAACTCTTTGTTCGGCTAACATGTATTTTACAATCTGCCTCCGAATTTTAAGAGTATCTGTATTTTAAGCTCGCCCCGAAGCCCCCAGCATTATTTGATGGCATATCTATGAGAAAAACTGTAAAATCCGCCTTGCAAGATTTGATACAAAAGCAAATACTTGTAAAGATTCTGTCCCTAATGGAACTAGATTTGTTATTGATGGTGGTTATTTATTACACAAGGTTATATGGCGAAGGCCAACCATGTTTGATCAAATCTGTTCTACTTACGTAAGTTACGTTTTGGCAAACTAAAGCCGACAGAGCGCAGTAGTTTTTGATGGCTATGAAACTAGTAGGACAAAAATGATAAGAACAACAGAGAAGAGGTGCAAACCCTAGTAACACACATATATTATATAAATATTCATTTTCAAATATTTAAAATATATCTCTTTCAACATTCACCTAAATATTTAGCTTATATATTACTTAAAATATTTCTTCAATATTATTTTAATAATATTTATTTAACATTCTAGTTAGGATATCTTATGAATGTTATATCCACAGTAGCACAAATATATTATATAAATATTCATTTTCAAATATTTAAAATTATCTTTTTCAACATCCACCTAAATATTTAGCTAATATCTTATTTAAAATATTTCTTCAATATTATTTAAAATATTTCTTCAATATTATTTTAATAATATTTATTTAACATTCTATAGTATGAGTAAAAAGTAACCCCATCAAAGGTGCCGTTGGGATTTTGAAGCCATGTGTATTATAACACCTGAAAATTATACAAAATAATAATAGAGTCCTTTGACAGTAACAGTTGTTATTAATTTGATATAATTTTCTGGTGTTATAATACGCACGAGTTTAAAATTCCAAAGGCACCTTTGATGGAGTTATTTTTTGTTCATACTACAGTTATTAGGATATCTTATGAATGTTATATTTCTGATTCATATATTCCTAGAATATTATTTTTATATTTTTGGAATATTATTAGAATGTTTTTAAGAACATTTTTGTACAGGAAATTATGCTCTATAGCAACATGAATTTCAATTTTCTTTTCACCTCTCATTTTCTTGTTGGTCATTGGTCATTTGAAACTTTTCAAATAAAACCCTATACATGTTGTTCTTCTACTAAAAAGAGAATTTTGCTATCTTTATGAAACCATATTCTCTAACAAGTGTTACGTAAGAAAATTTTTGACAAAAATTGCATTTGGAGTTTATTTAGCGTAAGAGTTACGTAATAAAACACTTTGGTTTGAATTAAAATACCTATGTATATTCTTTTGGAATGGTAAAATGACCGTCCACAAGAAAATGGTTTTACTTCTCTAATTGTAAATGTAGGTAGTATCACAAAAAGGATTATACACCTGACAAAAATATTCACAGCTCATTTTAATTCATGACAATCCAATAAAAAATAACTACTCATCCATCCTGAAGACTTCAATAATTATATTATAACTGAAATATTAAATTAAATAGCAGTTTATTTGCTGGTATATTAAGGATATAATTCCCACCTCATGAAATAAGACTGGAATAAAAGATATATTGTAGCAAAAAGAATTTATTCACTCACTAAAAATATATAAATACTCGATAATTATTCAACAGGAAGCTTGTCTTGGGACTTAATTCTTCTTTCTGTAAGAATAAAAAAAAGATTTAGGGTTATAGTCGATCTCTCGCAGCAACATATTTTAAGGAAATTTATAAAATGAGCAAGGACTTTTAGAATCATCTGTACTTCTAGTCACCATATTAATGTAAAGTCTAAGATTACAAAAAATTGAAGTTTTATTATTTTAAGAAAGTAGGTATACCCATACTTGAGCCGACCCCCTCCCTTTTTATGCAAATGACCCGCGATCTAATTAATATGCAAATGAGGCGTGGTCTAATTAAATGCGCGAATTAATATGCAAATGAGGCGTGGTCTAATTAAATGCGCGAATTAAATGCGCGAATTAAATTAATTGATCTAATTAAATTAATTCACGGTATCAATTACATATCTCCTCTCTCATTTACATATATGATTTCTCATATGCATGGGCGAATTAAATTAATTGATCTAAATTAAATTAATTCACGGTATCATTTACATATCTCCTCTCTCATTTACATATATGATTTCTCATATGCATGCGCGAATTAAATTAATTCACGTCTCATTTTGTATCTTTCATTTTCAATTTGTCATCTAGGATTTCCCGCTGAAAGATTTGAATTCCTAGCGCTGCTAAGGCCATCTATCGGCGACGTCATATGATCGGTATAGTAGATTTCTATGCACCTGTTGATAGGCAACCCGCAATATTTTTTATAAAAAACCAATGGAGCCAACAGGATTTGAACCGGGGACCGTTCGAATGGTAGCCAGCCAATGCATCCATTACACCACGAAGGTAATCTATTAAAGCACTGTAAACGGGTTATAAAAAAAAAAAATAATGCTGACTAGCTATTGTTGTGTCGAATTGACGATTTGATTTGAAAATTTAATAATGTAATTTATCGTTTAGACTAACCCTTGCTTACTTCTATATATGTTTAATTAATATGTAATTAGTACATCAAAATATGTTCTTAATATGTTAATCAATTTCCTTATAAAATATAACTATATATCATTGAAATAAAACATTAAACAATTGCAGTCGTTTATCATAAACCTAGTGGTGAGTTTGTATTATTCGTATAGCGATATGGATATATTATTCAGATATGTCGTGTTATGTGTTTAAATTTCTCATATGCATGCGCGAATTAAATTAATTCACGGTATCATTAGTGTATCTCCTCTCTCATTTACATAACTGATATCTCATTCTGTACATCTCATTTTATATATTATTTGCCATCTCTCATCTCTCTCTCATAAATTTATTTTAAAATAAATCAGTCCTATTTGATATTTATCTTCAAGTCATCATGTAATTCTGTGAAAATAATTTAATATGTAGAAACGTAATAATAAAAAATTTATTTTCAACTATGCAAAAGTAACTCTTAAGCTAATGTCAATCAACTGTCGGATTAGCTCTGGTGCATTAGACCTGATTAAATATACGCCATAAACATTTAGTTTGAAAGGAAACAATTAGGGTCGTTATGATTTCATAAAATTTTATTCAAGTGAATCTTCTTAAGAATATAGAACACTGTGAAGCATTATTTTAAAATTCAAAAACATTATCTATAGCTAAAACTGTTTAAGAAATAACTTTTCAAACTAAATGTTTTTTGCATGAAAATACGTACAAACTAATTAGCCATGTTTCGACATTCTTTAAAACTGCTTTTAACTATAAATAAACAAACGTTCTTACGAATGACTGACTGAAAGGAATTTAGATTTTTATAAATAATTTGTTAAGAGATCAATGCTACTGTCAATCACTTGTCGGATTATCTCTGTTGCAATTTTAAAAAAGTTAATGAAGCGTGAATCAAATCTCTATGATTCATTTGAAAGCAGAAATACTAAACAAGTGACTATATTTCTTCTAAGTTTCTTTATAATTAGCTCATGCAGAATAACACAAAGGATGAGTCATATTTCTTGGTTAAAAAGTTAATGAAGCGTGCATCAAATCTGTCTACATTGACAATCAATATAGTCACTTGTTTAGTTAAAAATTTATATAAAAATTTATCCTATGTATTGGTGAAAACTCAAATATTCATGGAAATATAACAATAGGTACATATAACGATACTAATCAGTCTAACGCGGAATATATATTTTATATTATACAAACGGCTAGAAAAGAATAGGTACAATCGGATTATGTTCATACTAAGCTCACCATGATTATTATAAACATCTTAACAGAATAAAAAGGGCGATATGAATATAACTTATAGGATTTAATCAAACTAGAATCTCTGTTACATTAGACCTGTTTAAATATACGTCATAAACATTTAAAATACGGTTTACAAGTAAAGCAAATTCTAATTTGAAAGAAAACACTTAGGGTCGTTATGATTTCTTAAAAATTTATTTAAATAATTCCGACAAATATTTATAAATAAAACTTAGAAAAAATGAATATTGTGTAGTACCACTTTTAAAGTCAAAAAGCTTATACCTGTTTCTTTAAATATTCTAATATTCAGGGCTATATGAACCAAAACGATTAAAAATAAACATTCTTTCCCTGTTATGCGAATAGTATAATAGACAGGCATCGTAATCCCTAAAAGCAATCAAGCTTAAGCTATTTCGACGAAAACAATAGAATTTTAAAAATAATTACAATCACTTTAGTACGAACAATAACATTTAGCATTCTAGTGTATTAAAATCTAGAAATTGCAGAAAAACTGGTTTAAAATAAATTGTATGTAGTTATACATTGTGAAATAAAAATGTAAGAATAAAATACATACACGGTTTAAACTAAACTATATATATTAAGAAATATTAATTACGGCTTTTATAGCTATTCTTAGACTAAGGCCTAATTTAGGTAGTCAAATTGTAGGTAATCGAATTGTAGATACATATCATGATGTGATATCATACAATTATATTCTAGTAAGAATTGTAATAAAGTCGCTGCTATAAATAACAACATTCTTTATCACGATCATCTATCATTATCATAATCATCTAATGTCATACAGAGTCAGCAGCTAGCTCCTAAGTTCGTATATGCGAGAATCGGTATTATATAACACACACACCGGTCTACATTCATTGCTCTAATATTGATAGGAACTTTCTAGAATCAACAACTATTATCAACACAGCTATCCAGAGTTTAACAGTGTATATTTAATTTAATCAGGTAAGTTATTATGATTTTATGTTTAACGATCTTTCCATTACTGTTTACCTGCTATATCTATAATATGTAAATGTTCTACAATTGTTTATGTAAACTAATCATTTTGAACTTTTAGATTACATCTCATTATCCTGTGTTCGAGGTCGATCATCAAAGTATAATTTCCTGCTTCTTTGAAATCAATCATGTAAGTTGCTTTTATTTTAACGATGTTGTGTAAACTTATTTTGAAATTTATTATAGACTGACTGCAGTTTTCCAATCTGATAGAATGTCTGCTGAAAATTATCAAGTTGACAGTGGTGATAGTGACGTCGACGACAATGAAATTGAATGTTTCGCTGAACGTGAAGATAAATTTGGAGAAGAGGAAATCTTCTCTAAATTTAAAAATACCATAATTAATACCAGAAGCAATAACTACGACGTGCTGAAGTACGTCGTCATCATGACTGTTGTAATAGAAGAAGAAATGGAACTACCCGGGGGGAGGAATCATAAGTGAAACTCGTAGGTTCTCATCGGATACCGTTTTGCTCAATCACGACGATATTAAGATAAAATTTAAAGAATTTTTAAAGTTCTTATCTTACATAAAAGATAGGGTAGGTGTAAACAATATTAGTAATATATATTTTATTAGTGAGTAGTTTAGTTTTATTCCTTTAATTTTTATATAAATAAGATTTAGTTTTAATTTTCTTATATTCGTTTATTTTTAATTAATAAGATTTAATTTATGTGTGTATGTTTTTATATAAAATATAATATTATTTTAAATGCATTCTGTTTTATTTTAAAAAGAAAATAGATTAGCAAAGCAACTAAGACGTGTATGAAAGAAAAGTGACAATTGAAATTCTTAACCAATAGAATGGGAGCCTTTCTAATATATTAAAGGAGTGAAATAACAACTTGATAACACTAGAATTTTTCATCATATCGTACAATGCAGACATTTCATATCATTATTAAAATTTTATAAACAAAACGATAAAACAAGTTTATAGTTTTTCATTTATTTCTACGTATTCATCATATATGAAAGCGCGTGCAGTAGCGAGATCTTAATAATCTTCATTATGGTATATGTATATGTCTAGTCACAGTTTCAGCAAACGCATTGTATTCTATCAACGAATCATGTAAATATCAAAAATTCGTAACGGTTATGCATAGGTTTAATACCATCAACAGCTCATTTAAAGAAAATGTTAGATTTTTAACAGTTTATGAGCATTAATCAAAGACTATTCTATAATGATGTATTATTTATTTATAAACATAGTATAGTAGCTAAATACATGACTGACTGAAAAAAGGTTACTTTTATTAATGATGACTATTGAATTCGATCTGTCACTAGCTTAACCTTTTAATTTCCACTTTTGACCAAATTATAGTTGATCTGATCAAATATTGCTTACAAATCGGATCTCTAATCTAATGTCTACAGTAGAATCCTTAAAACTCTCTATGAAGTTTTAGAATTGTCGATTACTAAGACACTCGTTTCTTCTACCTCCTCCTTTAGTAAATTCATATTGTTAGCTTCTACTTTGTCAACTGTTACTAGAATGCTGTTCTTTAGATCCTTTACCTCGCTCTATGTATCTGTAGTCATTACAATGAAAGTTTGTACTGTTGTGTCGAATTGACAATTTGATTTGAAAATTTAATAATGTAATTTATCGTTTAAACTAACCCTTGTTTACTTCTATATATGTTTAATTAATATGTAATTAGTACATCAAAATATGTTCTTAATATGTTTTTCAATTTCCTTATAAAATATAACTATATATCATTGAAATAAAACATTATTAAAATATTAAAAAATAATTTTATTTTATCACGTCCTAAATATTTACACGACTGATCGCGTTTCTCGTCAGCTTCTTTTCAAACAATTGCAGTCGTTTATCATAAACCTAATGGTGAGCTTGTATTATTCGTATTACGATATGGATATATTATTCAATTTTCATGTCTTTTGCTAACCCTACATAACTTAAGCTTTACATAGATTTAGACATGTTTTATATTTCGTATTTAGACACATAGCACGACATATTTGAATGATATATCCATCTCGACTAATGAAGGAACAGGAACACTACCCGTCTATTTATACTGTTCGACCAAAGCAATCGGTTGTTCTATCCTACGTTGAGAAAAATAACTATACTATGTAAGCATAGATACGTTACATATGATTGCGAGCCTGAGTATAAGCATAAACCCTATACTACAGATTTTTATCCTTTTTTTTCATTATATCTACTACAGACGAGGTGAAGAATAGGTACATTTAACATGCGTATGCTACAATTATCTAATTTATAGTTTCTAGACGTAATGTAATTTTGAACAGATTTTAACCCTTTTTCGTTATATCTACTACCCTTGTAAGCGATTTCTACATATACTTTCTTATTGTTTATACACCATATAGATATTCGTAGCATCTAAAGTAAACTCTTATTTAAACGTTATTTTACAATATATCATACATTTCAGCAACTCGTATGATTATCCCTCTCTATCGTAACCCAGTATGTAAGGACATTATGTTAAATACTATCTCATACATGTAAATAGTTACAACAATAAAATAGAAAAGTATACTTGAGGGTGAGAAAGAAGTCCAGGACGCGGCTATCTATAACATATGTCATATGTTTTGTAATACGTCTTTATAACTTAACTCTACGTGATTTCCTCTTACAATATCTCTCTAGTTATGAGAACCTTGAAGACTTAACCTGGAAAAATAAAACAGATAAATATTTTACTTTTTTATTGAAACTAGTTAACTTATATTCTAACATACAAATATACAACAACAAAATAGAAAAGTATACTTGAGGGTAAGAAAGAAGTCCTGGACGCGGCTATCTATAACATATGTCGTATGTTTTGTAATACGTCTTTATAACTTTGAAACTTTACGTGATTTCCTCTTACAATATCTCTAGTTATGAGAACCTTGAAGACAACCTGAAGAAATAAAACAGATAAATATTTTACTTTTTATTGAAACTAGTTAACTTATATTCTAACATACATATTTGAAACTAGACAACTTATATTCTAACATACAAATATACAACAACAAAATAGAAAAGTATACTTGAGGGTAACATTTTGTATAACCATTATCTTTTATTCTATAATACCTTCTTGTTTAAGCTCAGAAATAATTGAAATAATATCATCCTAGTTTTCTTAACTACTGCTACCCCTCTGTTTTAAGGTATACAGTAGACGAAGCCTATCGACAACTTGATTCCAATACGGCGTTTTGTTTTTGGAATTTGAAATTGGTAGCTTGAGGTTAGAGCCTACGAATACATTTTTAGGACAGAAAATAATCTCATCCTAGTTTTCTAAACTACTGCTACCCCTCTGTTTTAAGGTATACAGTAGACGAAGCCAATCGACAACTTGATTCCAATACGGCGTTTTGTTTTTTGGAATTTGAAATTGGTAGCTTGAGGTTAGAGCCTACGAATACATTTTTAGGATAGAACGTAGGGAGCAGAGTAAGTATAAAACAACATACTTTCATACAAGAACGTTTATTAATACGAGTAGTTTCGATGCTACTTAAAACATAATACATAACTTAAATATATAATATCTATTAAAATAGACCAGACCAGACCAGACTAGACTAGACTATAGATGATAGACAGTAAAATCATGAACAATTATACCGTCTGTAATATAATAGAGCTTACTTGATATTTTAAAATTAGCGGCTGAATCTAATTATTATAGAAATTCAATTGTAGAAACTGAAGATGTAATCTTTAAAACATCTAAAGTTAGAAGTTTTTAGTAGTCAGGTCAGATTAATAGAGGGTGTTATAATCAAATCGTTTTAGAAACTATTTGTTTGTAAGATTGGCGCCGTAAAGAAAAACAGCATAGCTGTAGTCTTGATTTTGAAATTGAGATAGCTCGGAACAAAACGATGAATACAAAGTTTAGAAGTTTATTTCAAAATTCTGTGATAAAAAACATTAATTCTTCTTTACTTTACTTTAAAACCCAAAATTGCATGATAAATCAATATAATATTAATATAAATGATTAAATTAAATGAAGCAATCTAGGTTAGACCCCCAAAAAAATTATATTAAGGTTATAGATTTTAGACTCCGGTTGTTGCAAAGATTCAAGAATCTCTATTAAGATTAGTCCATAAAGCATTTATTAGGTTAGAGCATGTAGCTACTTACAAAAAAAAATCTCTATTAAGATTAGTTCATAAAATATTTATTAGGTTAGACCATTGTAGCTACTTACAAAATCGTCATTAACATTCGAAAAACTTCACGTTCCGTTTAACTTAATTAACCCTGGCTAGTCACCCTTCTCCCTTCACCCTTCTCCCTTCTCCCTTCACCCTTCTCCCTTCACCCTTCACCCTTCTCCCTTCACCCTTCTCCCTTCTCCCTTCTCCCTTCTCCCTACTCCCTTCTCCCTTCTCCCTTCACCCTTCTCCCTTCACCCTTCACCCTTCACCCTTCTCCCTTCACCCTTCTCCCTTCTCCCTTCTCCCTTCACCCTTCACCCTTCACCCTTCAACCTTAACCCTTCGGTCAGAACGTGAAGTTTTTCGAATGTTAATGACGATTTTGTAAGTAGCTACAATGGTCTAACCTAATAAATATTTTATGAACTAATCTTAATAGAGATTTTTTTTTTTGTAAGTAGCTACATGCTCTAACCTAATAAATGCTTTATGGACTAATCTTAATAGAGATTCTTGAATCTTTGCAACAACCGGAGTCTAAAATCTATAACCTTAATATAATTTTTTGGGGGTCTAACCTAGATTGCTTCATTTAATTTAATCATTTATATTAATATTATATTGATTTATCATGCAATTTTGGGTTTTAAAGTAAAGTAAAGAAGAATTAATGTTTTTTATCACAGAATTTTGAAATAAACTTCTAAACTTTGTATTCATCGTTTTGTTCCGAGCTATCTCAATTTCAAAATCAAGACTACAGCTATGCTGTTTTTCTTTACGGCGCCAATCTTACAAACAAATAGTTTCTAAAACGATTTGATTATAACACCCTCTATTAATCTGACCTGACTACTAAAAACTTCTAACTTTAGATGTTTTAAAGATTACATCTTCAGTTTCTACAATTGAATTTCTATAATAATTAGATTCAGCCGCTAATTTTAAAATATCAAGTAAGCTCTATTATATTACAGACGGTATAATTGTTCATGATTTTACTGTCTATCATCTATAGTCTAGTCTAGTCTGGTCTGGTCTGGTCTATTTTAATAGATATTATATATTTAAGTTATGTATTATGTTTTAAGTAGCATCGAAACTACTCGTATTAATAAACGTTCTTGTATGAAAGTATGTTGTTTTATACTTACTCTGCTCCCTACGTTCTATCCTAAAAATGTATTCGTAGGCTCTAACCTCAAGCTACCAATTTCAAATTCCAAAAAACAAAACGCCGTATTGGAATCAAGTTGTCGATTGGCTTCGTCTACTGTATACCTTAAAACAGAGGGGTAGCAGTAGTTTAGAAAACTAGGATGAGATTATTTTCTGTCCTAAAAATGTATTCGTAGGCTCTAACCTCAAGCTACCAATTTCAAATTCCAAAAACAAAACGCCGTATTGGAATCAAGTTGTCGATAGGCTTCGTCTACTGTATACCTTAAAACAGAGGGGTAGCAGTAGTTAAGAAAACTAGGATGATATTATTTCAATTATTTCTGAGCTTAAACAAGAAGGTATTATAGAATAAAAGATAATGGTTATACAAAATGTTACCCTCAAGTATACTTTTCTATTTTGTTGTTGTATATTTGTATGTTAGAATATAAGTTGTCTAGTTTCAAATATGTATGTTAGAATATAAGTTAACTAGTTTCAATAAAAAGTAAAATATTTATCTGTTTTATTTCTTCAGGTTGTCTTCAAGGTTCTCATAACTAGAGATATTGTAAGAGGAAATCACGTAAAGTTTCAAAGTTATAAAGACGTATTACAAAACATACGACATATGTTATAGATAGCCGCGTCCAGGACTTCTTTCTTACCCTCAAGTATACTTTTCTATTTTGTTGTTGTATATTTGTATGTTAGAATATAAGTTAACTAGTTTCAATAAAAAAAGTAAAATATTTATCTGTTTTATTTTTCCAGGTTAAGTCTTCAAGGTTCTCATAACTAGAGAGATATTGTAAGAGGAAATCACGTAGAGTTAAGTTATAAAGACGTATTACAAAACATATGACATATGTTATAGATAGCCGCGTCCTGGACTTCTTTCTCACCCTCAAGTATACTTTTCTATTTTATTGTTGTAACTATTTACATGTATGAGATAGTATTTAACATAATGTCCTTACATACTGGGTTACGATAGAGAGGGATAATCATACGAGTTGCTGAAATGTATGATATATTGTAAAATAACGTTTAAATAAGAGTTTACTTTAGATGCTACGAATATCTATATGGTGTATAAACAATAAGAAAGTATATGTAGAAATCGCTTACAAGGGTAGTAGATATAACGAAAAAGGGTTAAAATCTGTTCAAAATTACATTACGTCTAGAAACTATAAATTAGATAATTGTAGCATACGCATGTTAAATGTACCTATTCTTCACCTCGTCTGTAGTAGATATAATGAAAAAAAGGATAAAAATCTGTAGTATAGGGTTTATGCTTATACTCAGGCTCGCAATCATATGTAACGTATCTATGCTTACATAGTATAGTTATTTTTCTCAACGTAGGATAGAACAACCGATTGCTTTGGTCGAACAGTATAAATAGACGGGTAGTGTTCCTGTTCCTTCATTAGTCGAGATGGATATATCATTCAAATATGTCGTGCTATGTGTCTAAATACGAAATATAAAACATGTCTAAATCTATGTAAAGCTTAAGTTATGTAGGGTTAGCAAAAGACATGAAAATTGAATAATATATCCATATCGTAATACGAATAATACAAGCTCACCATTAGGTTTATGATAAACGACTGCAATTGTTTGAAAAGAAGCTGACGAGAAACGCGATCAGTCGTGTAAATATTTAGGACGTGATAAAATAAAATTATTTTTTAATATTTTAATAATGTTTTATTTCAATGATATATAGTTATATTTTATAAGGAAATTGAAAAACATATTAAGAACATATTTTGATGTACTAATTACATATTAATTAAACATATATAGAAGTAAACAAGGGTTAGTTTAAACGATAAATTACATTATTAAATTTTCAAATCAAATTGTCAATTCGACACAACAGTACAAACTTTCATTGTAATGACTACAGATACATAGAGCGAGGTAAAGGATCTAAAGAACAGCATTCTAGTAACAGTTGACAAAGTAGAAGCTAACAATATGAATTTACTAAAGGAGGAGGTAGAAGAAACGAGTGTCTTAGTAATCGACAATTCTAAAACTTCATAGAGAGTTTTAAGGATTCTACTGTAGACATTAGATTAGAGATCCGATTTGTAAGCAATATTTGATCAGATCAACTATAATTTGGTCAAAAGTGGAAATTAAAAGGTTAAGCTAGTGACAGATCGAATTCAATAGTCATCATTAATAAAAGTAACCTTTTTTCAGTCAGTCATGTATTTAGCTACTATACTATGTTTATAAATAAATAATACATCATTATAGAATAGTCTTTGATTAATGCTCATAAACTGTTAAAAATCTAACATTTTCTTTAAATGAGCTGTTGATGGTATTAAACCTATGCATAACCGTTACGAATTTTTGATATTTACATGATTCGTTGATAGAATACAATGCGTTTGCTGAAACTGTGACTAGACATATACATATACCATAATGAAGATTATTAAGATCTCGCTACTGCACGCGCTTTCATATATGATGAATACGTAGAAATAAATGAAAAACTATAAACTTGTTTTATCGTTTTGTTTATAAAATTTTAATAATGATATGAAATGTCTGCATTGTACGATATGATGAAAAATTCTAGTGTTATCAAGTTGTTATTTCACTCCTTTAATATATTAGAAAGGCTCCCATTCTATTGGTTAAGAATTTCAATTGTCACTTTTCTTTCATACACGTCTTAGTTGCTTTGCTAATCTATTTTCTTTTTAAAATAAAACAGAATGCATTTAAAATAATATTATATTTTATATAAAAACATACACACATAAATTAAATCTTATTAATTAAAAATAAACGAATATAAGAAAATTAAAACTAAATCTTATTTATATAAAAATTAAAGGAATAAAACTAAACTACTCACTAATAAAATATATATTACTAATATTGTTTACACCTACCCTATCTTTTATGTAAGATAAGAACTTTAAAAATTCTTTAAATTTTATCTTAATATCGTCGTGATTGAGCAAAACGGTATCCGATGAGAACCTACGAGTTTCACTTATGATTCCTCCCCCCCCGGGTAGTTCCATTTCTTCTTCTATTACAACAGTCATGATGACGACGTACTTCAGCACGTCGTAGTTATTGCTTCTGGTATTAATTATGGTATTTTTAAATTTAGAGAAGATTTCCTCTTCTCCAAATTTATCTTCACGTTCAGCGAAACATTCAATTTCATTGTCGTCGACGTCACTATCACCACTGTCAACTTGATAATTTTCAGCAGACATTCTATCAGATTGGAAAACTGCAGTCAGTCTATAATAAATTTCAAAATAAGTTTACACAACATCGTTAAAATAAAAGCAACTTACATGATTGATTTCAAAGAAGCAGGAAATTATACTTTGATGATCGACCTCGAACACAGGATAATGAGATGTAATCTAAAAGTTCAAAATGATTAGTTTACATAAACAATTGTAGAACATTTACATATTATAGATATAGCAGGTAAACAGTAATGGAAAGATCGTTAAACATAAAATCATAATAACTTACCTGATTAAATTAAATATACACTGTTAAACTCTGGATAGCTGTGTTGATAATAGTTGTTGATTCTAGAAAGTTCCTATCAATATTAGAGCAATGAATGTAGACCGGTGTGTGTGTTATATAATACCGATTCTCGCATATACGAACTTAGGAGCTAGCTGCTGACTCTGTATGACATTAGATGATTATGATAATGATAGATGATCGTGATAAAGAATGTTGTTATTTATAGCAGCGACTTTATTACAATTCTTACTAGAATATAATTGTATGATATCACATCATGATATGTATCTACAATTCGATTACCTACAATTTGACTACCTAAATTAGGCCTTAGTCTAAGAATAGCTATAAAAGCCGTAATTAATATTTCTTAATATATATAGTTTAGTTTAAACCGTGTATGTATTTTATTCTTACATTTTTATTTCACAATGTATAACTACATACAATTTATTTTAAACCAGTTTTTCTGCAATTTCTAGATTTTAATACACTAGAATGCTAAATGTTATTGTTCGTACTAAAGTGATTGTAATTATTTTTAAAATTCTATTGTTTTCGTCGAAATAGCTTAAGCTTGATTGCTTTTAGGGATTACGATGCCTGTCTATTATACTATTCGCATAACAGGGAAAGAATGTTTATTTTTAATCGTTTTGGTTCATATAGCCCTGAATATTAGAATATTTAAAGAAACAGGTATAAGCTTTTTGACTTTAAAAGTGGTACTACACAATATTCATTTTTTCTAAGTTTTATTTATAAATATTTGTCGGAATTATTTAAATAAATTTTTAAGAAATCATAACGACCCTAAGTGTTTTCTTTCAAATTAGAATTTGCTTTACTTGTAAACCGTATTTTAAATGTTTATGACGTATATTTAAACAGGTCTAATGTAACAGAGATTCTAGTTTGATTAAATCCTATAAGTTATATTCATATCGCCCTTTTTATTCTGTTAAGATGTTTATAATAATCATGGTGAGCTTAGTATGAACATAATCCGATTGTACCTATTCTTTTCTAGCCGTTTGTATAATATAAAATATATATTCCGCGTTAGACTGATTAGTATCGTTATATGTACCTATTGTTATATTTCCATGAATATTTGAGTTTTCACCAATACATAGGATAAATTTTTATATAAATTTTTAACTAAACAAGTGACTATATTGATTGTCAATGTAGACAGATTTGATGCACGCTTCATTAACTTTTTAACCAAGAAATATGACTCATCCTTTGTGTTATTCTGCATGAGCTAATTATAAAGAAACTTCAGGGAATCTCAGTCACTTGTTTAGTATTTCTGTTTTCAAATGAATCATAGATATTTGATTCACGCTTCATTAACTTTTAAAACTGCAACAGAGATAATCCGACAGGTGATTGACAGTAGCTTTGATCTCTTAACAAATTATTTAGAAAATCTAAATTCCTTTCAGTCAGTCATTCGTAAGAACGTTTGTTTATTTATGGTTGAAAGCAGTTTTAAAGAATGTCGAAACATGGCTAATTAGTTTGTACGTATTTTCATGCAAAAAACATTTAGTTTGAAAAGTTATTTCTTAAACAGTTTTAGCTATAGATAATGTTTTTGAATTTTAAAATAATGCTTCACAGTGTTCTATATTCTTAAGAAGATTCACTTGAATAAAATTTTATGAAATCATAACGACCCTAATTGTTTCCTTTCAAACTAAATGTTTATGCCGTATATTTAATCAGGTCTAATGCACCAGAGCTAATCCGACAGTTGATTGACATTAGCTTAAGAGTTACTTTTGCATAGTTGAAAATAAATTTTTTATTATTACGTTTCTACATATTAAATTATTTTCACAGAATTACATGATGACTTGAAGATAAATATCAAATAGGACTGATTTATTTTAAAATAAATTTATGAGAGAGAGATGAGAGATGGCAAATAATATATAAAATGAGATGTACAGAATGAGATATCAGTTATGTAAATGAGAGAGGAGATACACTAATGATACCGTGAATTAATTTAATTCGCGCATGCATATGAGAAATTTAAACACATAACACGACATATCTGAATAATATATCCATATCGCTATACGAATAATACAAACTCACCACTAGGTTTATGATAAACGACTGCAATTGTTTAATGTTTTATTTCAATGATATATAGTTATATTTTATAAGGAAATTGATTAACATATTAAGAACATATTTTGATGTACTAATTACATATTAATTAAACATATATAGAAGTAAGCAAGGGTTAGTCTAAACGATAAATTACATTATTAAATTTTCAAATCAAATCGTCAATTCGACACAACAATAGCTAGTCAGCATTATTTTTTTTTTTTATAACCCGTTTACAGTGCTTTAATAGATTACCTTCGTGGTGTAATGGATGCATTGGCTGGCTACCATTTGAACGGTCCCCGGTTCAAATCCTGTTGGCTCCATTGGTTTTTTATAAAAAATATTGCGGGTTGCCTATCAACAGGTGCATAGAAATCTACTATACCGATCATATGACGTCGCCGATAGATGGCCTTAGCAGCGCTAGGAATTCAAATCTTTCAGCGGGAAATCCTAGATGACAAATTGAAAATGAAAGATACAAAATGAGACGTGAATTAATTTAATTCGCGCATGCATATGAGAAATCATATATGTAAATGAGAGAGGAGATATGTAAATGATACCGTGAATTAATTTAATTTAGATCA
The DNA here is from genome assembly GCA_929113105.1 of Agrypnus murinus. Taxonomy (NCBI): domain Eukaryota; kingdom Metazoa; phylum Arthropoda; class Insecta; order Coleoptera; family Elateridae; genus Agrypnus; species Agrypnus murinus. The sequence goes on along the minus strand of OV816027.1, from coordinate 102,041,139 downwards.
ATTAATTTAATTCGCCCATGCATATGAGAAATCATATATGTAAATGAGAGAGGAGATATGTAATTGATACCGTGAATTAATTTAATTAGATCAATTAATTTAATTCGCGCATTTAATTCGCGCATTTAATTAGACCACGCCTCATTTGCATATTAATTCGCGCATTTAATTAGACCACGCCTCATTTGCATATTAATTAGATCGCGGGTCATTTGCATAAAAAGGGAGGGGGTCGGCTCAAGTATGGGTATACCTACTTAAGAAAAAATAATTCTTGTTCAGAAAATCTTTATTTGATGTAGTCAAGTCCAATACCATTATGTGGGGCGATCAATAATAGAAAATGTGATTAGCCAATATTAAACATTTTTTAAAATTAATGGAATATTTTCGAAACAGTATGCAAGCATAAAACTCAGGAGATTTTTTACAAGTTACTTCAACCAAGATAATTAAGAAATAAATAAAGATTATTAAAAGTTTCACAGTTTTATTAAAATACAACCTGACAATATTGTTTCGACAGCTATGCTGTCATTATCAAAGGTAATATAATTATAAACAAACACGTCGCTAAGGTAGATACAAAATAGGTAACTAGATAAAATAATAATAATAATAATAATAATCATAATTAAATATCTAATACTTCCAGTAACGGAGAATTACTGAGGCCAAGTTGTTCATTCATTAAAGGTACCCTGAGTTTGTGTTTGTATATCTCAAAGGCTTCTAAAATGTCTAATTTGCGTTTGTTATTACAAAAATGTAGGAATTTAATATTATTTTGAGGAGTCATTGTGTGATTTTGTTCTAAAAGGTGTTTGTTCTAAAACTAGTTACCTATTTTGTATCTACCTTAGCGACGTGTTTGTTTATAATTATATTACCTTTGATAATGACAGCATAGCTGGCGAAACAATATTGTCATGTTGTATTTTAATAAAACGGTGAAACTTTTAATAATCTTTATTTATTTCATGATTATGGAGTTCCACAAAATAAGGCTGGAAACAATAAACAAGATTATTTCGTCTTCGTTAGAAGAACAAGCCAAGTTATACAAGAAACTTATGATCAAACACGGAATCGCAAGTCAGAATGTTTGGTTTAACCAAGAATGTCTGAAACGTCAGGTTATTCCTAACTACATAAACATCACTACCAGAACCAAGAATTCGATTACTGAAAAAGTGATTAGTAATGCCAAAAGAAGATGGCTCACAGAAGAATCGAAGAAATGGTTTAGTATAAGAGACAATATGCACGTTTATGTAAAGGTACTCCATACAGAACTTACTCATAAATTACGCAATATCCAATTTGACATATTAGATTTTGACATTAGAGAAACCGTCAGTCACATTAAATTCAAAAAATACACCACACAGAAAAAGAAACTTTATCGACTTGTACAACAAAAACGTATACTACAAAATAACCTTAATTGTCAGAACACTGCAAACTTTTATCCTCGTTTCATAAACTTGTCGAATATAACATTCAATGACAGAGAAAAACAATTTCTTAACAAAGGTTTCAAATTTTGTCCTTTTCCAAAATTTACCAACAAAATTAAAGAAATTTTGGCCGTTGAATGCGAAACTATACTTAAGAGAGATCATAATAACTATGCAAAATTCCAAATTTCGAATTTGTTAAAAGAGATGTCTTTGAAACAGGACAAAATGTACAACACATCTAACATATCACTTCTTCAATCTATAAAACAGAAAATCACAGAGAACAATCTAATTTATGTTAAAGCAGATAAGGGTAACACTTTGGTAATTCTTTCAAAAGATATTTACATACAAAAAGTTAATGAATTTATTAATAAAGAAAATTTAGAAACTTTAAACAAAAACCCAACCACAAAATTCCAAAAAGAAATAAAACAAGGTTTAGAAAACTGCAATATCTGCTTTTCAGATTTAGAAAAGCAACAAATACCTAAACTATATGGACTAGTCAAAACACATAAACAGAATATGCCAATAAGACCAGTTGTATCATACATCAATGCACCTAATCACATTTTATCCAAAAAACTGAACCAGATTGCCTCCATTGTCAAGGAGAGCACTCCGCCAGGTCGTTTAACTGTCCTATATATAAGCAAGAGGCGGCCATTCAAAAGATCAAAACGTTAAAGCGACTAAATTATTTTGAAGCAAAACAAGAATTCCTTCGAACGTCACCACCTGTACAACAAGTGTCATATGCGAGAGTAGTACAACAGCAGCCCATAGTGTCTGTTTTATCACCCGAAATTAAAAAAATGATCATAGAGGCAGTGAAAAGTACTATCGACAGTTATAAAATTATTAAACCGAAATCACCTGTTATCATATCACCCACACCCCCATCCACATCACAAAATACCCTTTCTGTGATTCCAAACCCTTCCCAAGAAATAACACAAACATCCCAACCCATAATAGACTCAGAGAACCCACCACCTCCTGACAAATCCCTATTTGCCGTTCCTATTCCCCCAACCAATATAGACGATATTCCATCCCTAAGCCTATCCTCTGACTCTGAAACTTCTTCTAAAAAATCCTTCACACCAGTAAAAAAGAAAGAATGGCCTAAAGGCAAACCAAGAGGCCCAAAAACCACGTCGCAGTCAAGTGAACTCTAATACATTATTTTTTCAATTCATCTTTACCGTTTCTTTTCTCCTCATAATTGAATCATTTCTCCTTCTCAATGATCTTAACTAAGCACGTACTTCTTAACTCATTTCATGGATAATTCCAACAACTATATTATTCAGATAAATTGTAATGGACTTATTTACCATTACCCTGAAATAAAAAAGATCATTGTCGATAAAAATCCATTTTGTATATGCCTCCAAGAGACTCGACTAAAAGTCAATCAAAACTTTAATATCAGAGGCTATAAATGTTTTCGTACCGATGGAGTAGACGGTGGTAGAGCTAACGGCGGCGTAGCTGTCTTCATTAGAAACAACATATATTCTGAGGAGGTTGTCCTTAATTCCACCGTTCAAGTCATAGCTGTTAGGGTATCACATCCGGTCAATATGACCATATGCAACATTTACCTACCAAATGGACCTAGGAATCGTGCGGATATGCAGGCCATAATAGATCAATTGCCTACGCCATTTCTTTTTCTAGGAGACTTTAACGCACATAATCCAATGTGGGGGTCCGATCGCACCGACGTGAACGGTGGAATTATGGAAGACGTCATCTCTAATAATGACTTGTTCCTTTTAAACACTGGACAGCCTACGTACGTCAACTCGAGATCTAACTCCTTTTCAAATATCGATCTATCGATCTGCTTTCCGGCTATTGCCACAAATATAGAATGGACCACGTTGGAAGGAGAAGTCTTTCCGGATCATATTCCGATATGTATGTTGTTTCCTCGTCATGTTAATAATAATTCGTCAATTCCACCACGCTGGATAATACAAAAAGCTAATTGGGAAAAATATACAGCGGCTGTACCTGATGTTCCCCTTAACAACAATATTTCGGAGTGTGTTGATAATATCACAACAGCTATATCAGCTGCAGCCTCATCCAGTATCCCGAAGTCTTCGGGACGCTTGCCGAAAAGAACAGTCCCATGGTGGAACGAGGAAATTGCAAACCTAGTTAGGAGAAAGAAACAGGCGTTTAACATATTTAAACGAAGACCAACGCCTGAAAATTGTATTATTTTTAAAAGACTCCGCGCTGAATCACGGCGATTAATATTATCTTTGAAACGCAAGAGCTGGCAAGAATATGTTTCGTCCATCACACCTGTCTCATCGCCTAGTGAAATCTGGAATAAGATCAAAAAGATAGCGGGTAAACACGTTTACAAAATGCCGTCGAGGATTAGTACTGATGATGATACGGCATCAGAACCTGTAGCGATAGTTGAAATGATGGCAGAGCATTTTAGAAAAGTTAGCAGCTCTGATAATTATAACGCAGAGTTTCGTCATCATATAGCTGGCGTCGATATGCAACTAGACTTCGCTACAGATCTTGAATTTGACTATAACAAAGATTTCACTATGGCAGAGCTAGAACACGCTCTTAGCTCTTGCACTAATTCAGCTCCTGGTTTGGATGGAATACCATACTCGATGTTGCAACACTTACCATGCAGAGGAAAGATGTCGTTACTACATCTTTATAATAAGATCTGGCAATCCGGTATATACCCTGAGCAATGGAAAACCGCTTTAGTAGTTCCAATTTTAAAGCCGGGGAAGAATCCCGAACTGCCTACAAGTTATAGACCCATTTCTCTCACATGTTGTATGGCCAAACTATTAGAAAAAATGATTAACTACCGGTTGGTGTGGTATATAGAAAAATACAAGTTGCTCTCTCCTTACCAACACGGATTCAGATGCAATAGGTCCACAGCAGACAATTTAGTAGTTCTGGAAAATGCTATTCAAAATAGCTTCGCATTACGTGAACATAACGTCGCTGTCTTTTTTGATATTGAAAAGGCATACGACATGACCTGGCGCCACAACATCTTGAAAACTTTGTACGATTGGGGAGTCAGGGGGAGAATGGGTCTACAAATAGAAAGTTTCCTGTCAGAAAGAAAGATGAGAGTCCGAATGGGTAGTGCAACTTCATCTTCGGTTGTTTTAGAAAACGGTATTCCACAGGGATCGACACTCAGTGTAACCCTATTCATCATCGCCGTAAACAGATTATTAGAAGCAGTGGGCGAATCTGCAGAAAAGATGTTGTACGTCGATGATCTATGTCTCTATAAGTCTGCCACCTCAATGGATGAGATATCTGGGGACCTACAAACTGCAATAGACCGACTATCTGTAGAGGCCAATAACATAGGGTTTACGTTTTCAACCCAGAAAACGGCATCCGTTCACTTTTGCCGGTTACGGTCTTGCCAAGGCAATCCTGTCATTAATTTATACGGTTCCCCTATTCGGTTTGTAGAGTCCATCAGGTATCTAGGACTGACATTTGACACCAAATTAAACTGGAAAGAGCACATCACTAATCTTCGTGCTAGGTGCCAACAGTCACTCAATATTATGAGATGTGTATCAAATATTAATTGGGGTAGTAATAGAGAATGTTTACTTGACATATACCGTGCAACAGTCTTGTCTAAATTAGACTATGGATGTTTTGTATATGCTTCTGCTAGAAAGTCGACCTTACAAGTTCTAGAGCCGATTCAAAACATGGGGCTAAGACTAGCTACCGGTGCCTTTCGTACTAGTCCGTCATTGTCCCTATGTTGCGAATCAGGTTTCCTTCCACTTGAGCAGAGGCGAGTGTACCTTCTAAGCAGATATGCGGTAAGAATATGGGGACAATTCCATCACCCCACACACGCTGATTTCTTTTCTGATGAGCTTCGCGATGTATACTCTTCTCGTCGTACAATAACCAGGCCATCAGGAATTAAATTTTGGGAATTTCTAAATAACATCCAAACTAGTTTACCTATAGTATATCAGTTAGGGCCATGCGAATATACGCCATGGAATCTCTTAAAACCAACGTGTCGTATGGAATGTGCCACTCTTAAAAAAGGTGAGATCACCGCCAATTTCTTCGTAACAAAATTCAGAGCCATCTTGAGCGAATATCTTCAAAGCCTAATTATATACACGGATGGATCAAAAACAAACCTGGGAGTAGGATCTGCCTTTTACGTTAAGGATAATTCCTACTCCTGGTCATTGTCTCCATTTGCCAGCATTTACACCGCCGAGTTATACGCTATCTGGCAGGCTTTGAGGTATTTCGAAATGTCTACATATACGGAGACTGTAATATGCACAGACTCAAGAAGTTCAGTTGAAGGTCTATCTGACATCTACACTGCTGATCCTTTACTCCAAAAGATACTGGCACTTATAGGTTGGTTGAGAACCATTGACAAAAATGTTGTATTCGTCTGGATTCCAAGTCACTTAGGTATCGCGGGTAACGAAAAGGCCGACGAGGCAGCCCGTCTGGCTGCCGATAATATTAATGCAATAGATCAGGGTGTACCCGTCCGTCATAATGATATCTCGTGTTACTTGAAGCAAAAAATCATCTCGTTATGGCAAAGTATATGGAATGATAATCAATCCAAACTAAAAATGGTTAAGCCCGCAGTAGGAAAATGGAAATATCCATCAGAACTAACGCGGCGGGAGCAGGTAGCAGTTTGCCGATTAAGAATAGGCCATTCGCGTCTAACAAATACATACCTACTGACAGATGGACAATTGCCAGTATGTGAGAGTTGTGGAGGCATACTTGGAGTGAGCCACCTACTTATAGATTGTCCGCAATATGCTGCTCTTCGTGCAAACCTGCAAATAGCAGATAATGTCGTAGAATGCTTAGGGGACAATCCAGATGCCATCCAAAAACTGGTCGTGTTCTTAAAGTCAACACGTCTGCTATGCAAACTATAACTTTTCGTGTTTTTTCTTTTATTGTGATAATCTGACTGTGATATAGTTTGATGTTTCATATAGAGTCTTTTTATTTTATATACATTTATTTATTTCATATTATACACATATATACATATGTACTGTACATATATATACATATATATCCATTTTATTTCTACAATCCTTATTTTTATATATACAACTATTTTATCGTGTAACGTGTCGCCGTTTTTCTCCACCCTTCAATTTCCTTCCCTTCTACCCTATTGTTATTACTAATAATAACATTTTATCTTACCTTACCCTCGTCCTTAGCCATTTTACTTAAGTTATACGTCTATTTATATGTATATTTTATGAACTTAAATCATATACAAGTATAAGTATACTGGAAACATGCAGTTTTAGAAAATGAAAGAAAAATAAACTGGGTTCAATATTACTGAGTAACTAATAACTATCACTTAGAGTTGTTTAAATCACACAAGTAAGGCGGCTAATAATCTTAGTAATTGATGCCGCTTTAAATTATATAAAAAAAAAATAGTAATATAGAATTAGTTAAAAGGTTAGAGTTAATTCAATTATTTGACCTTTGTATAAGTCAAAATTATTTCACTTTTAATAACATAATTTATTTACAAAAGGATGGTTTACCTATGGGTAATCTCTAAGTCCTCTATTAGCTAACATATTTATGGACAAGTTTGAAGATCGAATATTTGAATTAAACCTCTCTAAACACATTATCTTCTGGTTTCGTTATGTTGATGACATTTTAGCTTGTTTTGACAGTTCTTTTGAGGTTATCAATGAATTTTTAATTCTTATAAACAGTATCCACCCTAATATAAAATTTACACTAGAGACAGAACAAAACAGGGCTATAAACTTTCTAGACTTAAATATCAAGATTAACGCAGACAATCTATTTGAATTTTCCATATACAGAAAACCAACACAAACAGACATAACAATACCAAATGAAACTTGTCACCATAATACACATAAAATAGCAGCCTACAGATCATTAGTACACAGAGCTTTAACTATTCCACTAACAAAATCAGATTTTAGCAAAGAGATATCAACCATTAAACAACTAGCACATGCAAATCATTATAATCCGAACATGATTGACACTTTAATTAAACAAAAAGATTATAGGTTAGCTAACAAAAGAATATATCCCATTGACAATCAAATAGAAGACACAAATAACATATCTATACCATATTTTGGCAAAATATCAGAGAAAATTGCACATATACTAAGAAAAACCAACAATTATAAAATAACATTTAAAACCAACACTAACACTTTTTCATTTTTATTTAATTTTAAAGACAGAACACATGATATCATGAAATCGGGCATTTACCATTTAAATTGTTCTTTTTGTAGTTCGGTATATATTGAGCAAACACTTCGAAATTTTGACATAAGATATAAAGAACACGCACGTCATTACAAAAATAAACATCCTGAAAAATCAAATTACGCCAAACACCTTTTAGAACAAAATCACACAATGACTCCTCAAAATAATATTAAATTCCTACATTTTTGTAATAACAAACGCAAATTAGACATTTTAGAAGCCTTTGAGATATACAAACACAAACTCAGGGTACCTTTAATGAATGAAAAACTTGAGCTCAGTAATTCTCAGTTACTGGAAGTATTAGATATTTAATTATGATTATTATTATTATTATTTTATCTAGTTACCTATTTTGTATCTACCTTAGCGACGTGTTTGTTTATAATTATATTACCTTTGATAATGACAGCATAGCTGTCGAAACAATATTGTCAGGTTGTATTTTAATAAAACTGTGAAACTTTTAATAATCTTTATTTATTTCATGATTATGGAGTTCCACAAAATAAGGCTGGAAACAATAAACAAGATAATTAAAGTTAAAAATAAAAAGTTCTCTTTTATCACTTCTTAACGCGTCTATTTCTTTATTTATTTATCACGTCCTTTAATTTAAATTAGTTAGATCTGAAATCCTTTCCTCTTTCCTGGTGGTCTAGACGTCCCATAACTGGTGGACACCTTGAGCTTTCTGTACGTATGGTAAGCTGGTAAATAAAAAAAAGCACTTACTAGCTGTTGTTTAATCTTTTAGAAGCATGTCTTAACCAATCCTTAATAGCTGCTATGATGTCGTGCTCGGTTGTTTAGTATTTGGGCTTAGGGTTGCTGCTTCTGTAATATTTAATAACATAATAATAATCGTATCGGTAAAAACAATGAAGATTTAACATACTTTTGATACAGTCAGATACTATTAAGGAGGAAAACATTTTCTTTCCCTCCCAGTCATACATATAAGGAGGAACAGAATCTGTGAAGATTCTTTAAAATATTTTTTACAATAGCGTTGATATTGTTCTTATACTTCCAATTCGGACAAGGAATGATAACTGAAAATAATAAGATATGTTATAAGAAAAGCAAGATGTGCATCCAAGTACCTACCATCTTTTTCTGGTCATCCTTTGTACTTGGACGTCTTTCCCATTTACCAATGTCTTCTTCCCTTTTCATGGGTAGTCTTCCTTCAAGATCTTCGTGGAAATTCTGATCATCATCAGGAATTATCTGTGGTCGGCTTTGCTCATTAAATATTTGCAAAAACCAACTTCAGCTGATGGAAGTCACTTTCGGTTTTTCTTTTGTACTCTAGAAAACAAATTTAAAATTGTAACGTGTGATTATAAACCCTCCACATCTCAGTTGCTGTGAAATTTAAAAGGTATGTGTTTTATTACTGTTTTAGACTTATAATAAATTAATGTACTTTATTTGACGTTCAAAAAATTATTGTTTTTGAGTAATAAGACACATACGTTTTAAATCTCACAACTGAGATGTCGAGGGTTTATAATCACCCGTTAGAAAAAGTATAAATTTAAACATACCTACGTGATTAACCATCATACCTTTGTCAAACTCGCAGCCATCTGTAGCTGGTTGAATAACCATGTTATTTGTAATATTATCACCATTTGATGATAAGCAGCTTTTCAGTGGCTATGCAGGCTCTCTTTTATTCGTAGGAGAATAGTCACTTCTTAGGTAAATACTTTATGGTTTAATATTAATATATACCTACATAAAACAGTTTAATGACAAAAAGACACAAAACTGATGACAAAACGCGTCGCGTGGTTACATCGTCCTTCTGCCTGCCTTCTACGAACATACGCGACGACACACGATCATAAGCAAGATCTACAATTCTTCATGTTTCCAATAGATATCTATTGTAGAACATAATAAAAAAATATTTGTTTAATATATGTTTCAAAATATTAAAAATTACACACAAATAACATATTTATTTAATATGTATATCAATATATTTCTAAATATTTCATTTTCAATATTTTATAAATACTTTCCTAATCTTTTAAATATTTAAAACACATATAATATTATTTTTATATTTTTTAAATATTAAAGAAATATGGTGTGCTACTGGGGAAAGCTCGATCAGTCGATGTAATTTTTGAACTTAATATGGTTGTATCATTTCACAATCAGAATTTCTGAAGAGTTCGAGGAACAAAATTCGATTAATTCAGTTTCTTTAGGAAAAACTAAAATCTTCTGGAATTAGTGTAATTCAGTCTGTTGCTGATACGCTTACAGTGACAACAGCTACTATTAATATGGCTGTCGATGAATATTGTGGGAACAGGTATCTGTTAGCAAGTCTGATTTATTAGTAATCCTTGTTGCTCGTGCTGGTTCGCAACAGAAATTGTATTTATATAATGCAGGGTCAGGTGGTAAGCCTGATAATTTTTTTTCTGTCGTGGACATACAAACTAAGATCGGAGATATGAAGAACGTACTCCTTTTGCTTCATGCTATAACTGGCATGAACACAAATTCTGCCCTGTTCAAAAAGGGTAAAGTTTCGGCTTGGAAACTTTTGGAAAAGTCTGAGGAACTGCGGAACGCAAAGAAGTGAAAATATTTAATGATCTTAATGCAGATACGAATAATCTGGTTGCTGCTGGCATTAAATTTCTTTTATGGCTTTATGGTGGAAAAAATTCTGGAGGAATTGCGATACTATAATATGAATAAATTAGTTGCACGTCAACGTGTGACCGCAGAGTTCAATTTAGCAATTCTTCCGCCTACATCGGATGCTGCCCGATTTCACATATATCGAACCTATTTACAGGTGCAGCAGTGGCTGGGCAACGATTTACCTCCCACAGAATGGGGTTGAATTTGATAAATGGTGAATTGACACCAATTGCTACTCTCTTACCACCTGCTCCAGAAGAGCTGCTTCATTTAATAAGCTGTAATTGTAAGGCAAACTGCAGCAAAAACTGTGAGTGTGTGCGAGCGGTCTATCGTGCTCCCCTATGTGCGCATATTGTAGGGTTACAGAATGTTGCAATGTTGTCATAATAGCTGATGAGTTGGAGTATGACTCGGAATACATTGCGTACAAGTTAGAAATTATAATTATTGTGTTAAAATTAGGTACTACATAAAATGATAAGACCACATATAAAAAATATTTAAATAATAAAAAAAATAAAGATATAAAATCAAAACATAAATTAAAAAATACAAAACAAAAAAAATTATTTTCATGTTAATTTAATTATATATTTGTGTATAAACACACGTGTAATAAAATAATATGTATTATTTTATAAAACGTTTTAGTAAACAAAAAGGTTTATTATAAATTATTATAAAATTATGAATTATTAAACTGTTTGCAATGAATTCGAATTTACCTAAAGAATTGGTTTGAGGATCTTTTACATCAACTTTCTGACATTTCACTAATCGCAGCTAGATGTCGCTAATGCTAGCCACTGGCACGGCCTACTAGATTCATATAAGCTTCGCTTATATACGGCCGTCTCATTTCCAGTTTTTTCATTGTTGCAATTAGAATCCAAAAATTACAGATCGGTGGCGCCCACTGCCGATAATTTTGCAACGAAGATGGTTTGTATTCAGACTGCAGTCGTTAATTTTAATGAAATAAATAAAGATTTCACAGTTTTATTAAAATATACCTGACAATATTGTTTCGACAGCTATGCTGTCATTATCAAAGGTAATATAATTATAAACAAACACGTCGCTAAGGTAGATACAAAATAGGTAACTAGATAAAATAATAATAATAATAATAATAAAAATTAATAATAAAAATCATAATTAAACATCTAATACTTCCAGTAACGGAGAATTACTGAGCTCAAGTTGTTCATTCATTAAAGGTACCCTGAGTTTGTGTTTGTATATCTCAAAGGCTTCTAAAATGTCTAATTTGCGTTTGTTATTACAAAAATGTAGGAATTTAATATTATTTTGAGGAGTCATTGTGTGATTTTGTTCTAAAAGGTGTTTGGCGTAATTCGATTTTTCAGGATGTTTATTTTTGTAATGACGTACGTGTTCTTTATATCTTATGTCAAAATTTCGAAGTGTTTGTCCAATATATACCGAACTACAAAAAGAACAATTTAAACGGTAAATGCCCGATTTCATGATATCATGTGTTCTGTCTTTAGCATTAAATAAAAATGAAAAAGTGTTAGTGTTGGTTTTAAATGTTATTTTATAATTGTTGGTTTTTCTTAGTATATGTGCAATTTTTTCTGATATTTTGCCAAAATATGGTATAGATATGTAATTTGTGTCTTCTGTTTGATTGTCAATGGGATATATTCTTTTGATAGCTAACCTATAATCTTTTTGTTTAATTAAAGTGTCAATCATGTTCGGATTATAATGATTTGCATGTGCTAGTTGTTTAATGGTTGATATCTCTTTGCTAAAATCTGATTTTGTTAGTGGAATAGTTAAAGCTCTGTGTACTAATGATCTGTATGCTGCTATTTTATGTGTATTGTGGTGACAAGATTCATTTGGTATTGTTATGTCTGTTTGTGTTGGTTTTCTGTATATGGAAAATTCAAAAAGATTGTCTGCGTTAATCTTGATATTTAAGTCTAGAAAGTTTATAGCCCTGTTTTGTTCTGTTTCTAGTGTAAATTTTATATTAGGATGGATATTGTTTATAAGAATTAAAAATTCATTGATAACCTCAAAAGAACTGTCAAAACAAGCTAAAATGTCATCAACATAACGAAACCAGAAGATAATGTGTTTAGAGAGGTTTAATTCAAATATTCGATCTTCAAACTTGTCCATAAATATGTTAGCTAATAGAGGACTTAGAGAATTACCCATAGGTAAACCATCCTTTTGTAAATAAATTATGTTATTAAAAGTGAAATAATTTTGACTTATACAAAGGTCAAATAATTGAATTAACTCTAACCTTTTAACTAATTCTATATTACTATTGATCAAGAAACTATCTAATAGAGGAATACATTCTTGTGGGGGTATTCTGGAGAACATGTTGCAAATATCAAAACTAACAAGTTTTGAATGTGGTGGAAGATGTATGTTTTGCAGCTTATCTACTAATTCTAATGAATTTCTAACAGAGTATTTCGATTTGTAACCTATCGTGTTAATAATCTGGTTCAGTTTTTTGGATAAAATGTGATTAGGTGCATTGATGTATGATACAACTGGTCTTATTGGCATATTCTGTTTGTGGGTCTTCACTAATCCATACAGTTTAGGAATTTGTGGGTTTTTATTAATGATTTGTTGCTTTTCTAATTCTGAAAAGCAGATATTGCAGTTTTCTAAACCTTGTTTTATTTCTTTTTGGAATTTTGTGGTTGGGTTTTTGTTTAACGTTTCAAAATTTTCTTTATTAATAAATTCATTAACTTTTTGTATGTAAATATCTTTAGAAAGAATTACCAAAGTGCTACCCTTATCTGCTTTAACAGAAATTAAATTTTGGTAATTCTTTCTAAAGATATTTACATACAAAAAGTTAATGAATTTATTAATAAAGAAAATTTTGAAACGTTAAACAAAAACCCAACCACAAAATTCCAAAAAGAAATAAAACAAGGTTTAGAAAACTGCAATATCTGCTTTTCAGAATTAGAAAAGCAACAAATCATTAATAAAAACCCACAAATTCCTAAACTGTATGGATTAGTGAAGACCCACAAACAGAATATGCCAATAAGACCAGTTGTATCATACATCAATGCACCTAATCACATTTTATCCAAAAAACTGAACCAGATTATTAACACGATAGGTTACAAATCGAAATACTCTGTTAGAAATTCATTAGAATTAGTAGATAAGCTGCAAAACATACATCTTCCACCACATTCAAAACTTGTTAGTTTTGATATTTGCAACATGTTCTCCAGAATACCCCCACAAGAATGTATTCCTCTATTAGATAGTTTCTTGATCAATAGTAATATAGAATTAGTTAAAAGGTTAGAGTTAATTCAATTATTTGACCTTTGTATAAGTCAAAATTATTTCACTTTTAATAACATAATTTATTTACAAAAGGATGGTTTACCTATGGGTAATTCTCTAAGTCCTCTATTAGCTAACATATTTATGGACAAGTTTGAAGATCGAATATTTGAATTAAACCTCTCTAAACACATTATCTTCTGGTTTCGTTATGTTGATGACATTTTAGCTTGTTTTGACAGTTCTTTTGAGGTTATCAATGAATTTTTAATTCTTATAAACAATATCCATCCTAATATAAAATTTACACTAGAAACAGAACAAAACAGGGCTATAAACTTTCTAGACTTAAATATCAAGATTAACGCAGACAATCTTTTTGAATTTTCCATATACAGAAAACCAACACAAACAGACATAACAATACCAAATGAATCTTGTCACCACAATACACATAAAATAGCAGCATACAGATCATTAGTACACAGAGCTTTAACTATTCCACTAACAAAATCAGATTTTAGCAAAGAGATATCAACCATTAAACAACTAGCACATGCAAATCATTATAATCCGAACATGATTGACACTTTAATTAAACAAAAAGATTATAGGTTAGCTATCAAAAGAATATATCCCATTGACAATCAAACAGAAGACACAAATTACATATCTATACCATATTTTGGCAAAATATCAGAAAAAATTGCACATATACTAAGAAAAACCAACAATTATAAAATAACATTTAAAACCAACACTAACACTTTTTCATTTTTATTTAATGCTAAAGACAGAACACATGATATCATGAAATCGGGCATTTACCGTTTAAATTGTTCTTTTTGTAGTTCGGTATATATTGGACAAACACTTCGAAATTTTGACATAAGATATAAAGAACACGTACGTCATTACAAAAATAAACATCCTGAAAAATCGAATTACGCCAAACACCTTTTAGAACAAAATCACACAATGACTCCTCAAAATAATATTAAATTCCTACATTTTTGTAATAACAAACGCAAATTAGACATTTTAGAAGCCTTTGAGATATACAAACACAAACTCAGGGTACCTTTAATGAATGAACAACTTGAGCTCAGTAATTCTCCGTTACTGGAAGTATTAGATGTTTAATTATGATTTTTATTATTAATTTTTATTATTATTATTATTATTATTTTATCTAGTTACCTATTTTGTATCTACCTTAGCGACGTGTTTGTTTATAATTATATTACCTTTGATAATGACAGCATAGCTGTCGAAACAATATTGTCAGGTATATTTTAATAAAACTGTGAAACTTTTAATAATCTTTATTTATTTCATGATTATGGAGTTCCACAAAATAAGGCTGGAAACAATAAACAAAGTTAATTTTAAGGTTATAGTTCATACCAATAATTGTCATTTGCTATTGTGCAATATTAATTTATTGACATTTGTACAAACTATTTAAATATAATGTACATAAATAAGACACAAGTATGTTGCAGTGGGAATTTGGAAAGCAAAATATTCTATATATAAGAAAATTTTACTTTTTTTAGTAAGTTTTACTAGATTTTATATAACATTACTAATTGACTGATTTTTTAGACTCGAAACACCTTAATAACTACATAATAGCCATAATATAAGTACAGTGTAATATTTCACAAATTACGAATGCTCTTTTGGGATTTGTAGCACTTCAATTACCACAGCAGATGATGTAGACACCTAATGTTAATGCACGACCTATGAACTGAAGCTACGATTAGAAGTATAACCATGGAATGAAGAAATCTCACTGTGAAAGGCATTACTGAAAATAAATATTTTTAGACATAAGAGCTGATGAAATCTACTTGAATCTAAGGCCACTCGTTTCAGTAAAAAGAGACTGACAAGATTTGTCTCCTAAGACGTTAGCTTTATATAGAATTTTTGATATCGCATATCATAAACCAAAAGCGATGACATGCAGAGAAAGAATTTTAAAATTTTGAAGGGTAGGTATAGGATAGATAACGATAAGTAAATATCGATTTTATTATCATGTCTTAACAAGTTTTGTAGTAAAACTGAGAAAGTGTTGCAGAAAGAAGATGGAGTAGGGAACTTGTCTGAACTAACTACCTATTGATAATAATAACATGACAATCGTTGTAAAATCAAGTCAATAGTATAAAAAATACGTGTACTTGTGAAGTGGTTGTTGTAGTACCTATGTTTTTTAGTTTTAATGTAGCCATAAGTGTTTTCTTAATGCATAATTTAACAACATCTGATCGTTGTTAAGAAGTTTCTTGTTACAACCTACTGTTAATGTCTGAGTAAATACATGTATTCTGAAAGTGAAGTACTTCCTTAAAGTGTGATCTCTTCAATCGGAGTTAGTTTGACACAACTGACATAAAGTATAACCTAAAAATTAGCGACTGAGCTCTGACTTTAAATATCTTTGTTGTAAAATTACCACCAGTGGGCGCCATTTAACGTACGAATCTGTAATAATTTTCAACAATGAAAAAACTGGAAATGAGACGGCCGTATATAAGCGAAGCTTATATAAATCTAGTAGGCCGTGCCACTGGCCATAGATAATATAATAATATACTACGTATATAGAATGCAAACTGAATACAATCAAAATTTTATGAGCTTAGCACCAAAAATACAGATGGCACCTGTAATGCGGTCTACCATGACCATATCCATTAATAAAGCCAAGACCCGTTGCAACTGACCATGGACCTACTAGACCTACAGCTTGCTCTATAAGTCTATAACTTAGTGACAAACCGTATCAATGCTGTTTACATAATATCTATACAGTGTAATTGAAATGAAAGGTTAAACGACTAGCGCATTTTCAGCGCTTGCGTATTGTTGATTGCATTTGAAATGATTATTTTAATTTGCTTTTGCAATATAGTACGCATATTACATTTTAATTTAATAGCACTGTATGTATGTATAGATTTGGGTGACTTTCTACCTTAAGTTTTCGCTACAAAATTTATTTGCCATCGATTTTTAAATTCTACAAAGGACCTGACGACATTCTTTAAATGGAAGAACTTTTGTCAACACTCTTACATTGAAAAACTAATTGAGAAGAAAATTAACAATTACCGTATTTGGATAGGTATAACTAGCACCGGAAAATTAGTTAATAGTGCCTGTTCTAAAGGTAAGGTATTTAAATGCTGATAACTTGTAAAGCAGAGCGAGTAAATGTTTCGTCGAATTTCTTTAAATAAATTAATTACAATTTTATTATTGTAGCGCAGGAAGAATTTAGAGATGTTATAAAGTATTGCTGGAAAGCCATACATCAATTTCGAAGACACCGCATGTTCCGAGGATACAATTTCAAATTTTAAGTCAGGCCAACCAAAAACAAAACAGTGTCCAAAAGCAAAAAAAGTTATATCAAAAAGTTAACAAGTTAAAACAAACAATCAATAGACAAATTATTACACGTTTTGTGAAAAAATCAGGTACATTTTCTTGTAGTCATAAAGCTAGTTTAAAAGATAGCATTGTTTGCAAGATAGTTGGTTTAAACAACAATAATAAGGCAAATGTAGTAGAAATTGTAAATACAATCTGAACTATTTAACCAATCAAGAAAAATGTAGGTATTTGTTACGATGTAAGAATAAATTAATTTAAATAATTACTTGGATTTCTTTCTAAGCCAAAAGGAAAAAATAATTTAAATTCTTGAAGATGAAACCGTACAGGTAAAATGCATTTAAGATACTTAGCCCCAAAAATACAGATGGCGCACGAATTATTCATCGAACAATGCTTGGAGTTTGCATTCTATATACGTAGTATATTATTATATTATCTATGCCACTGGCCAAGGTCCGTTGATGCATGCATAATTATATCCAAAGTAAAGGTTATCCCACCCATTTCCACCAAGGTCCGTGCATGTGTTTGTATACCTAGTACACATACACATACATAGGTCATCTCATCAAAGTTTAGACGGCCATATTTGATCCCAAGTTTGATCTGTCAGTTCCTGACATAAGTGAAACGCCGGTCTTTTCCCTAAAAAATGACTGGTTGTAGTGCACCAAACTGTTCTAGCAATTTCCGGAATGGTGCACGTTTGTTTCTTTTTCCAAAAGATAGGAAAATAAGACAAATTTGTTAGATATGCGAAGAAGTCAAAATTGGGAATTACTGAATACTCAAGATTATGTAAAGTAAGCAAGTTTGAGTCTTAATAAAATTACATATAGAAATAATATAAATTATTTAAGCATAGAGAAAGGATAGTTTTTAGATTACACACTCTTTTATTACTGTTTTATATTTCCCCTAGTTCCATTTTGAGGAAACGCAATTTGAAACAAAAAGAAAAGATGAATGGCAAATATTGAAATGAAACGCAATTCCCACGTTATTTAACGTTTCTGATATAGTTATAGTTAATAAAAAACGTAAAAGGTTAAATGAAGAGATAAAGTAGTTGCAATTAACACAAAAAATTAAAACTTTTAAAGGCAATAAAGGAAACATGCTATCTAATTATTGCCAAACACAATCATCAAATAATACTGGATATGTTAAAGAAAAGGCTAAAATAATTGAAGAGTGTGGAAGGATTGAAAGAGAGAGCCTCGATATACTTTAAAAGATAATACAGCACATAACTACAGCACATATACATGCAGATACTAGAAGGAACAGAGACATTATTCCCTTCAGGTTTTAAAAATACCGATGTGGCCGCTGGAAATTTTGAAAATGGCAGTACAAATACGATTTGCAGGATAATTTTCAATTACCTACTTACTATATTGTTAATTTAGCTGGTTGGAAAGGTTACAAAAACTTAAGAAATAATTGTAGCTACCACTTGCTTCATATTCCATTCTGTGCAGACATTTACAGAAGTTAGATGTCCGTCCACGTCTTTTATATGGCTTTTTGCCATATTTGGATAACAAAAAAGAGAAACTCAAATACTGTTTGAGGGGGATACCATTAATAAATTACTTGTATCACAGTTATATTGGCTTTAGTTGTTATTGTTGTTTTGTTCATATATGTAACTAATAAATCTTCGCTATTTTAGACTATCATTTTTTAATGTGTTAATGTTTTCGTGGTTTTATTCATTAGTAGTAGTTAACATTACTCAATAACAGAAGATAATTCGAATGCCTAAAAATATTATTTGTTAATAAGTTAATACATAGTATTATTGATTTGTTTTAATTAAAATATTCGTAACCTTTTCTGTATGTTATGTAAATATTTAATTTGACAAATTCATGACAATTTAAAATTGCCTCCAAAAAGGCGCCATTTTTGTACCCATTTCAAAAGCCAATAGTGGAAATGGGTGAGATAACCTTTACTTTGGATATAATATGCATGCATCAACGGACCTTGATTTCCACTAGTGGCTTTTGAAATTGGGCTCAAAAATAGCGCCTTTTTGGCGACAATTTTAAATTGTCATGAATTTGTCAAATCAAATATTTACATAACATACAGAGAAAGTTATTAATATTTTAATTAGAACAAATCAATATTACTATGTATTATTATTAACAAACAAAATTTTTGGGGATTCAAATTATTTTCTGCTATGAATAATGTTGACTACTACTACTGAATAACAATACCACGAAAACATTAACACAAAAGAATGATAGTCTAAAATGGCGAAGATTTATTAGTTATGCGAGCAAAACAACAATAACAACTAAAGAGAATATTGTAATTGTGATACTAATTAATTTATTAATGGTAGGTGGTAGGTAGGTATCCCTTTTAAACATTATTTAAGTTAAAAATATATAAAAGCCGTGGACGGAAATCTAACATCTGACAATATGTCTGCGCAGTATGGAATATAATGGAAGTAGATGCTAGATGCTATAACTATTTCTTTAATATTTATAACCTTTCCAACCAACTAAAAATTAAGACTATTAAGTAGGTAACTGTAATTTAAAATGTAATTGAAAATTAACCTGCAAATCGTATTTATACTACCATTTTCAAAATTTCCAGCGGCCACATCAGTATTTTCTTAAACCTGAAGTGAATAGTGTCTCTGTTTCTTTTGAGGTGATGCAAATTTATTTTGCGCAGTTTATAATAAATTGATGGTTTTTCGTTTGAGGTCCGCTATTAATTTATTTCCATGTTCCATTCCAATTTCATGTTCATTCCGAGTTATTACTTTCTTCTTTCTCGTCAGATGTTGCCGTTAAATGTCGTCGAAATGTAAAACGGCAATAAAACAGTGTGTAATCTAGAAACCACATTTTCTCTATGCTTAAATAATTCAGATTATTTTTACATGTAATTTTATTAAGACTCAAACTTGCTTACTTCGCATAATCTTGAGTATTCAGTAATTTCCAATTCTGACGGCTACGCATATCTAACCAAATTTATCTTATTTTCGTATCTTTTGGAAAAAGAAACAAACGTTCACCATTTCGGGAGTTGCTAGAACAGTTTGGTGCACTACAACCAGTCATTTTTTGGGAAAAAGACTTCGGCGGTTCACTTATGTCAGAAACTGACAGATCGAACTTAGGCTCAAATATGGCCGTCTAAACTTTGATGAGATGACCTATGTATGTTTACTAGGTATACATACACATGAATGGACCTTGCCACTGGCTAGAGACCCTTGATAAATAATTAAGATAAGAGATGAGACATGTTGGATGCCCGTTTTGATTAGTTGGAACCAGAATCCATGAACTTTCTGATTTAACTCGAAAACAAACAAATTTTTTTGTTTAAACTTCAATTTTGATAGTTGTCGCTAATTAGTCAATTTAACCTATGATTTTTAGTGCAGACCAAATTGATGGAATGCAACGTGATAGTAATCGCTTTGTACCCTGGTCAAATAAAACAGTTTCTGCTGCATTACAACTTAGATTTACTTGTGGAGCAAGTGGTTATAACACTTTATTCCAGCTACATTGACCCTTTCCTTCAATTAGCACGTTGGACAGAAGAATGCAAAATCTAAAATTCTAAATTGGCATTCTGTATGAAATATTCGACTTTCTGAAGATTAAAGTGGATTCAATGAATGAATCTTCTGATTCCTCTGATTTAGAAGAACTTATCACACAGAAGAAAAGTAAGTTCGTCATTTCTGACGATTCTGATATGGAAGATTTTTTGATAAAGACTAATGAAAAAAGTGGCCCCTTACAGGATATACTAGAAAGCTTAGCCATAGGAAATTACATCCTTGTAAAATTTGCAACGAAGAAAACCTGTAAATACCTTGTGGGGGTAGTTCAAAAGGTGATTACTGAGGATATGGTGCTAGCCTACTATGTCAAATTCATGAGGAAGAAAGGACATGAAAGATTTGTCTTCTCTTAACAGCCGATTTTTTGCTTGTGAAACGGGAGGAAATCGTCACCAAGCTTCCTCAACCGTCTTGAGATTAAAGGAACTGCTAGGCAGTCAGGATTTCTGAAATTTGCTGTTAATTTCCATAATCTTAACATTCAACAGTAGGGTATAACTTCTTGTATTTATTGAAAAAATAAGTAGTTATTAAAATAATTATTTGACATTATTGTTGTGTTTTAATTAATTATGTACGAATGTGCCCCGTGTGTTTTTCGGAGGTGCCCCGCTATGGGGCAAGTTCAGAAAAATGCAACTTCTGAAAAAGTATGTTTTCCAAAAAACGTATGTAACTTTATCTTAATTTCTACATCCATCTCGTACACAAATGAACGTGTTATAAATTGTATATTAGAAAGTTGACAGATCCCATTAAATGCGTATATAATTCATGTACGAAGATAACTCTCCCTTATTTAGGTTAAATATTTCATATATTGATTTATGTTAAATGATTATTAATGCTAATGTAGTGGAATAAAGTTTTGGTTATTTTTTTTTCTTTCAACATTTGAATAATTATTAAATTTTGAATTGAATAATAACAAAATTGTAACATGATACCAAGCTAGCACGCTGTCAAAATAATAATAATGGTTTGACAAGTCACGTGGGCCTTGGTTTCTGGTTTATCATGTCTCATCTCTTATCTTAATTATTATCAAGGATCTCTACCACTGGCTAGAGTCACTACATCTAGTTACCTAGGCCAGCTGGTCGATCAGAGTACCGCAAACCGCCGCCATATTGGGGCAGAGAAGGGCGGTTTTTAATATTGGACAAATTTAAACCACGTTTTTCGTGTTTGACATATTAGAGGTTTGATCTTTCAGAATAAGAAAAAAAGAATAAGAAAAAAAAACGTTTACTTTTAAAGTAAACGTGGATTTGATTAAATTCAATACAAACAAATAATAAACAATTTCGTGCTTCGTTTGCCCCAATATGGCGGCGGTTTGCGTTACTCTGGCCAACCAGCTGGCCTAGATGCAGTGACTCTACCACTGGCTTTCTGAGGGACCGCCTACGGCGGATTTTGTGTTTCCCCCACTTCTGCAGTTTGGTCTCCTGTATATAGTCTTCTTGCATATAACAGTAGTTATCAGCACCTGCTCACTCATGGTGGTAAGAAATCATTTGGATGTAACATTTGTAATAACAAATTCTCACGGAAGGAATACTTGAAACAGCAACTGCTCACTCATAGTGGTCAGAAATCATTTAGATGTAAAATTTGTAATTATAAATGCTCACAAAAAGGACATTTGCAAAAGCACATGCTGACTCATACTGATGATAAACAATTTGGATGAAGTTTGTAAATAAAATTGCTTTCGAAAAGAAAGTTTGAAACAGCATTTAATTATTCGTAGTGGTGAGAAACGTTTATAATTATTATGAGTAAAAATAAATTTACAACAGTACCTACTTGCTCATAGTGGGATAAACTACTTGGACAGTGGCAGCCCGCCCTTAAATACTGCAGAGCAGCTAAAGATATTTCATATAATATCCATTAATTTCATAAGTAATAAGTATTTTTCTAAACAGATTATTAATGAAAATAACTGCAGAACTAAATACAAAAATATTGATATTATACATAAAGCACGCTTCTTTGCCCATAGCCAGTCAGTGAGTCAGTCAAATACTGAGATAATAGAAGTCCGCTAGCACAATACCAGGGTCCATGAAATCACTGGTGACTACGAGCCCCGACGCATATTAATTCGCTACTTTCATTCTTGTTAAAAGTCACCTCGCAATTTTTACTCCGAGATTCTCTTTTGGTCTAAAAAATTACTCTTTCTTGTTGCCAAAAGTGAAGTACTAAATCTACACCATGCGTCTTTCGTAAAATTGTATCATGGAGTTTCCTTACACTGCTTCGTGCAAGCTTTTTGTGTACTTTTGTCAAACTGGACGTGGTGTCGGGAAACTTCCCTACAGGATTTTATGAAACTTGGCATAGAGTAGGTGCAGGAGTTATACTTCACACTAGCAACAAGAAACAGCTACTTCATAGACTAAAAGAAAACTCTTGGATGAAAATGTCTATTGATTTAGAATCTTCAAAAAAGATACATGACAAAATATACAAACATAACCATCCCATTTTGTTTTATGTCCTAAAAAATGCTACCAAGCTTTAAAGCTTTGAGAATTCAGGAAATTTCCCAAAATTTGAATAAATATCACATCAAACTGGTAAACACAAATAATCGATAACAACTACTGAATGTAGTAACTCGTCTGAAAGTAATAGCTGTTCTTTAAACGAAGAAGAGCCAAGTTTATCTTGTGATCTACCCCCCGCCCCCACCCCAGAAAAGAGGTATAGGAAGAATATTCTACAGCAAAGTTAAGTGATAGAAAAACATATTGTTTTGACAACAACACTTAAAAGCATAGGGTGTGATCAATCCGAGTACAATGTGAACAAATCCTCTATTCTGCGTCTGAGAATGAAAGGCAGAGAACATACAGCTCAAACTTTAAAAAACGAGTTTTCAGCTGATTTTCCTTTGACTGTTCACTGGGGCGGAAAGATTTTAGTAGACATTGTAGGTAGTGAAACTGTTGATCGACTACCAATCACTGTTTCAGGAAAAGGCATTGATCAATTATTTTCAACGGTTTGGCGTTAAAAGTGTTGTTGGAACGTAAAACCGAACGCAGCTCTTATCTACCTTTGATAATTACAGCATAGCTGCCGAAACAATATTGTCAGGTTAAGATACTAATAAAACTTGTGAAACTTTAAATTAATCTTTTAATTTAATTATATTTCATAATTATTTTCAATATCAAAATTTCTATCAGGAACAGGAGAACCAATAGCTACTGCTTTTCACGACACACTAAAATCCTGGGAAATTCTTGATCAAGTAAAACGTTTGAGTTTTTATACAACTTCAGTAAGCACAGTCATCATGTTCTCGAATTCATGCTTAAGGTAGTTGTTGTTAAGTCAATGGGGTTTCAACAGGGCCTCACACACTGATGTTCAAACGATTTAAAAATGTGTGGAGCTCATTCGATCACAGTGATTTTCAGAAGACTACCATATGAGATGTTTCAATTCATGAAAAAGTAATCAATAGTGCATTAAATATCGTTGAGTTTGCCAAAAATCAACTTGAGGAGTTCCAGCTTCGAGACGACTATAAAGAACATTTAGAGCTCTCCGTCATATTTCTTGGGTTGGGAAAGGCAATTTACTCACTCGAGATATATTTATTCAGAGATCAATTTAAACTATCCAAATAAGAATCTGGAATTCGCAACATTTTGATCCAGCTGCAGTCGTTAAAAAGGGTCTGCTTGATATAATAATATCAACTAACACAATGAGATTAAAAAAGGTGAGGTTCAAATTTT
The DNA here is from genome assembly GCA_929113105.1 of Agrypnus murinus. NCBI lineage: Eukaryota > Metazoa > Arthropoda > Insecta > Coleoptera > Elateridae > Agrypnus > Agrypnus murinus. The sequence goes on along the minus strand of OV816027.1, from coordinate 102,016,534 downwards.
ACTCATATAAGGACCACTCTAACACCTATATTCATTTGTTATATATTTTGTGGGGTATTCTTTTTTTATATTTTAAATTAAAGGGCAGCCAGCAATCTTTATCCAACATTTTTCTTTTGTTCTTTGAGGTGGATGTTTCTTATTGCTAGAGTGAAGTATTACTCCTGCACATACTCTATGCCAAGTTTTATAGAATTATGTAGGGAAGTTTCGTCACACCACTTCTTTACGTCTCAAGATTGTCAAAACTACCCAAAACTTTGCAAGAAGCATAAGGAAATCCCTTGATAGAATCTTATGAAACGTCGCATGGTGTAAATGTAGATTCTTCTGGCAACAAGAGTCACTTTCCAGATCAAAACAGAATTTCGGAGTAAGGATTGCGGGGTGACTTTTAACAAAAGTGAAAGTAAGTAGATATGCTAGGACAGTTCGAGCGCAAAATCCCATGTTATTTCTTATGGAGGTCCAAAAACGCCGAAAACGTGACAAATGATAGTGCGCCGACTCGCGACTCGAGGTCATCCGCGGTTCATCCAGACACGCGGCAGTAATTTCATATTACCTTTTTAATAATTATCTATTATATTAATAATAATAATAAAACATTTAATATTTATTAAAATCCCTAAAAATTAATTCCCCTCTCTTAGTCTCATATAAAATTATTGGATTTTAAAATACATTTAAAAGAGAAACTACCTGCCTCCCAGGTTTTTATGCTATCTTTCGAACAATCGCAACAAAAGAATTCCAATTCTAAACTTAACAAAAACACCTACGTATAAATTATAACTAAAGAACACAGCTGCATGTATTCGGCCCGTATATATATCATTTAGAATCCCAACTCACAAAAACTGTCTATAATAAACCGTTAGATTTATTAACCCCAACACAAGAAAAAACATCTATAGTCAATAAATTAACAGATATTATCTTACCATTAACTACATTTTTCCCCTCTCAATACAATAGCATTACTTCTGTTAAAAATATTTAATACAAAAGAATCCCAATTCTCATCTTAACAAAAACATCTATAAGTTATCTTAGCTAACAAGGGTATAGTCATTTATTATGAAATTATACCTAAAGAAGAACAGAGTCGTTACAGCTGCAAGGTATTCAATAGATAATCTATTCTACAGATCTATCTCATATATTAAGTTAAAAAAGGGTCGGTACACCTGCATCGCCCCAAGGTATCCATTTCATCTTTATCAAGTTTGGTCATGTTTATGAGGGCAGGTGATGTGATATCAGATGGGGGGGCGAAAGGCATATATATAGCAGCGGCCGCCCATGTTTTAATCATTACTAAAACAGCTCTTGTTAGTAAAGTGTCGTCATTTTTAACGGAGAAAAGGTGATAACTATTGAACCGGGTAGCTACGAGTTGGCTGAAATCGTTAACTATATAAAGAATCAAATTAGTGGGAGATCTACTGCTACAAATCAAACCTAACAGTAATACGGGAAAGTGTGAGATTGAATAAGCTACCGAGTTGATTGATTTTACCAAACCCGATAACATAGGATCACTACTAGGATTTAACAAGCGCGTGCTAGAACCCGGTAGTAGACACGTATCAGATCGAGTTGTCGATATACTTTCAACTCCAAACATCTTTGTAGACACGAATATTACAGGCGGCTCATATAGAAACAATCAAGCAGGTCATACAATCTTCGAATTTGGTGTTTGCGTACCACCCGGTTATCTGATTGAAAAGGAGCCATCGCATGTGATTTACTTTCCCATCACTGTCACCGAGATCGACAACATTACCATTAGACTGGTAGACGCGAGAGGAGAGTTGATAAATTTGTCTGAAGACACTTTCACGAGCATCAGGCTAGAACTTAAACGTGAAAAATGGGAATAAACTTTAGCTATAAAAACATCAGCATATGTCCATCAAAGGTCATTCACCGTCGAACGTCGGCACGTGCAGACCTTTGATTAAAACTAACTAAAGCTCGTCGCCTTTTTCTTGAATCTTTAGGCTTTAAAGTACGATAACAGCAGCATGTCAAAACGAAGTAAAATGCATATTAACACCGACACCTTTACCATTGATAAATTAAACATATTTGGGAAGCCTCGCGTCGATACAGATATAATAAAAGAGGATTTTTATACCTATCTGCCGTTTACGCCAAATGCCAATCATTCCGACACCATTAGAATCAGCATACAAAATTCCGATAACGGTTTAGCTTTGTATGACAGCTATGTACTTGTTAAAGGTAGCATAACGCGTGCAGAAAACAAGCAATTCCTTCTGGTAAACAATTTTGTCCACTTTCTGTTTGATGAAATTCAGCTAATATTAGGCGCAAACCAGCTCATAGATGTCTGTACACAGCCTGGCATTACAAGCACTATAAAAGGTCTCGTTTCACACGGCGCCGAGGATAGAGCTTTAACCAGCACTGCATGGAACTTAGGGATTACTAGCGATAATGATTTGTTACATAACCAGGGGAATAACGTCTTTCATTTCACGTGTAGAATACCATTAAAAGATATCTTTGGATTTGCAGACGATTATAAAAAAGTAATACCTCATATGAGTTGTCAGCTAGTTTTAATTCGCGCCAAGAACGATTTTAATTGCTATAAAAGCGACGCAGGTGATGCAGGTACCGACGTAGATATCAAGATTGATAAGCTCTCGTGGGAAGTTCCGCATATACTGTTATTAGATGAAAGCAAAGTGAACCTGGTAGAGAGTTTAAGAGATAATTCTTCTATTATCGCTCCGTTTAGACGTTGGGAATTACACGAGTTACCCTCGTTGGGAACTACTGAAAACCAGGTTTGGCGTGTAAAGAACTCCAATGATCTAGAGAAACCGCGCTGGGTCGTTGTAGTTTTACAAGACGAGCTTCAGCTGGGTATAAGAACGGGTAACCCGACTACATTTACTCATTCGAACTTGGTCGACGTTAAGTTGTATTTAAACTCGCAAGTGTTCCCACATCAGCGTTTAAATCTCGATTTCGACCGTAAGGACTACATTCCTGCGTATCTGAATTATATTCGTTTTCGTGAGAACTACTATGACGGTATAGGTAGAGGTGCGGCTGAGAGCTGTTTACTCAGCTACAAATCGTTTGAAACGTATCCCGTTTTTGCTATTGACTGTTCAAGACAGGTAGAGAGTTTTAAGGATTCCACTGTCGATATTAGACTAGAGCTCGAGTCTTCAGCCGCATTTACGAACACAACTAAGGCGTATTATTTGATCCTTCACGACGCATTAATCGAGTATCATCCGTTTAACGAGACCGTGACTAGGCACGTACGCATACCGTAATGATGATGAAGGTCGTTAAACAAAATAAGTCACTAAACATATGTAACCTAGACGACTGCGATGATACATCTTTACAACGATCAGGCGAGGATGTTAGGAAACATGGCGACCTGTTACCTGTATCATGTAGAGCAATATTGAGCGGTCCATCTTCCTGCGGTAAAACTAATGCTATGTTAGGTTTACTTATTAGCGAAAACGGATTAAAATTTGAAAATATCTACCTATACGCCAACTCTTTATTTCAGCCTAAATATGAATTCTTAAGACGTGTTATGAAACCACTTACGGGTATGGGATATCATGAATTTAGCGAAAACGATGACGTAATCAGCCCCGGTGATGTTAAACCTAATTCAGTGTTCATTTTTGATGATATAATTTGCAGCAGGCAGGAAAAGATTAGAGAATATTTTAGCATGGGTAGGCATAAGGGTGTCGACTGTTTTTATCTAGGTCAAACGTACGCCAAGATACCGAAACATCTGATTAGGGACAATGCAAACCTAATTATTCTCTTTAGACAAGGCGAGTTGAACTTAAAACACGTGTTTAGCGATCATGTTGTAGGAGACGGTATTAGCTATGATCAGTTCAAAAACACTTGCTCTCTGTGTTGGAAGGAGCCACATGATTTCCTGGTAATTAATAAAGACAGCTCTCTAGACCGTGGCAGATATCGGAAGGGTTTTGATTCATATATAAGTTTATAATTAGAGTCGATTCGTTTAGTAGTCTCTGCATAGCCGACATGTCCAACACGTATGATCTGAGTTTAAAGCGTAAAATAATACACGCTCGTAATGCTATACGTAAGAAATTTGCATACTTTCGTCGTGATAGAGCAGAAGCAGAACGTATGTATCGCGTCAAGCACAATCCAGTTATATCGCCACTGGAAACCATTGCTAAATCAGTTAACACCTCTAACGTACCCCTATTGAAAGTTAAAACACAACCATCTGCTACTACTACTACAGCTAGTTACATTCCCCAGTTGAAAGTTAAAAAACAACCTGCTACATCATCATCATCATCGGAAGCAGACGAAGAAGAAGAAGAATCTAATAAAACTCTTGATCTCCCTACTCATTACGGTATGCTGATAGCTAACGCTGTCGGAAACAAAAATATAGATAGAACTAGATTCGGTATTAGATATAAAATTGATCGAGACGCGTGGACATTTGCATCTTCCCCTGTGACTATGCGTGATACATACATCGTAATTAAAAACAACGTTTTCGAAGCAACACCCGGTCTGTTTGAGTTACTCTCGTTTAGAGAATTAGAGTCTATACCATCGCAAGCTGATATCAATAATTATATGCAGATAATAGCCCTTACTAATGCGCATAAGAAATCATATAGACCATAGGGTAAACTAACAGCTGTTAAACATTGGAAGTATGATTATATAATTAAACCGAACTTACCCAGAATCAAAGGTTTAGGCATTAGACTATCATCATCATCGTCAAATTTTAAAAAATTAAGCGATTGCAAAGTCGAATACGTCTACTGAAATAAGGCTAACGAGCTAGTCGACCGGCTTCGTTTGTTATATGCTGTAAAGAGTGCCTGCAACACTAGTCCACAGAATGAAAACGAAATAATATCAATTATAAGCGAACTTAAGGAGGAAGGCATCATAGAATAGAATATTTCGGGGGTATATAATGATATATTGCTTTTAACAGTATTCAGTATTCATCAAACTGGGCTGCTGCTGCCAGTATAATTATTTGAGACGTTGCTCTCTCTCGGTGTCGTCGTTGATATTAATTGTATGATGATGATAAGTGCTAAACAAGTCGTTGTTGATGAAATACACAGGGCTGCTAGAAAAAACTTTCAAAGACGACGCACTATAATAAAAGATTTCCAGGACTTGTTCCAGGCTGACTTAGCCGAGTTTATGCCCTATGCTAAAGTAAATAAGGGGTATCGTTACATACTGCTGATGATAAACTGTTATTCGAAATATCTGTATGCACGACCGTTGAAAACTAAATCCGGAGAAGAGGTGACAAAGCAGGTCCGCAGCATCTTTAAGAGTTCAGTCATACCCAAGAATCTTCAGACGGATCTCGGGAAAGAGTTTTACAATAAACATTTTAAACGATTAATGAAAGAGCACACTATAAATCATTACTCTACATATTCCGTAATTAAGGCTTCGATAGTTGAACGCGTTATCCGTACAATTAAGCAAAAGCTGTATAAAGAGTTTAGCTACCGAGGATCATTTAAATGGCTGCAGAAAACCCAACAGCCAGACGTTTACTTAGTTGAAAAAGTACTTAAACGCCGCAGCAATGGTGACATTTATGTAAAATGGCTCGGCTTGAATGAAAAGTCCCGGATAAAGGCTGAAGATGTTGTTAAATGACATTATACAGTTTATATTAAGTTAAAGTGTTAGAATGATTAATCTAAGATAAATTGCTAGGTAGTTTATTCATAAATAAGCTCATGCTTGTATTCATATAGTAAGTAAAAGAAAAAATGTTAGCATATAAGTTGATCTAAGTTTAAAGTGTTAGAAGTTAAGTTATACTAAAATAATATACTTATATAGTTTCATGCATATGTAATTCATATTAAGTAAATGAACTATACTTACCTAGTATCAGTATAAGTTGATTTACGATTGTAGTATAGGATACTAATGTATAAACTTATAAAAATAAAAAAACAATAATAGCTATTTATGTAACAAGTACATAATGTAGGACATTATAGACAAGCCCAGTTTATGGCCGAGCGAGCGAAGCGAGCAAGGCCTATAAAAAGGGCGAGCCTATAAGGTCCGATTATTTAAGAGTTAGTTAGTTAGTTAGTTAGAGCATACAAAGCTTTATGTTCGATTCCTAAAATTAGGTAAATATAAAAAAAATCAGTTTATAAATTTGAAATCTATTCTTGACAGAAGAAAATTTGACATGTAATATACAGTTGTCATACTTTATTTTACTACTATATACTTTATTTTACTACTATCACTTTATTTTACGAGTACAATAATAAGCCAGTTCACTGCCGCAAAACAATACAATAAACAGTACTTTATAATGCAATCGGACATAAAATCATTTTATCGAGTTTTATTTTCACATAAAACATGTAAGAAAAATATATACAAATATATATACAATCTTTTTATATCAAGATTTCACATAAAAGTCGTGAAAGAAAACATATAAAATATTTTTTGTTATAGATAAAAAATTAATTCAAACATCTATGTTAAAAAAGTTCTTATAAAAAGATGTGAAAGAATATATACAAATATAGTACACGCATTTACTATATACAGGTAAGTATTGACTTACAACGATAACTTATAAAAGAAAAGAAATATACAAAACTATGTAGATATATACAATAACTAACAAGGTAAGACTTATGAGGATGACTTATTAAAGAAAAAAATATATATACATTAGAAAATATGATAACACTCTAGTATTTACATCATTTGTTGCCGAAAGAATAAAAAAACTTAACATTATCTTATATCCTAACCTAAATATTACATTGTACAACTATTGACAGGTATGCTATAGTGCCCCCACGGTAGAGTGTCATGCGAGCCCGGTATAATATAGCGCTTATCGTCGTGAGGACTTAGCGCGATTTTGGTTTGAGAGATAGTTGCAACGTTATGTTTATTGGCTCTGAATAATTTTTGCTGTACAGATGTTTCTTTGCCATCTGATAAACAACTCACATAGTCATCAAATGTGATGATGTTTTTTACTATATGTTTCTTAACACCCTTCACCTTCTTAACAGTTTTTCGGTTTTCAAGCGCTTGTCGAATTTCCGTCTCGCTTTTACCGGTCTGCGCCATTTTCTGCAAATCTAACATCTCTTCATCTTCATCTCTAAAAACCTTCGTCGAGTACATCTTAGAGCGAAGACCGACGAAATGCGTCATCACCTTACCGGCGTTCTCGTCCTTCATCATACCCAATACTTTTTTATTTACACGCGGGATGTCATATATATTATTCTCGGGGTAGTCACTGGTGTCGAAATGTTCATGAGCGTCACGTCTAATGTCCTCATACAGATTAGACGTTTCGACGACATATACAAGAGAATCTGTATCACTATAACAAATTCGCGCCTTGTCGCCGTAACGCTTTCTCATGTATGAGTAATGGAAGTCATACAGTTTTAATTTTGATATTTCTAATATACACATGCCTACATATATGGGCTTGTTGAAGTAAACTTCCGTTTTATTCAACTCGATAGCCACTAGATCTTCGGTAAAAATCGTGCTGGATTTGAAAGTTGGCCTTGAGATGAGCGCTTCAGCACCGTAACGACCACCCCATTTGTTTACTAATTTGACTATCGAGTGTTTTCTAATGTCTTCCATAGTCTTTCCGAAAACCGCGTTGTTGATAAGTTTGAAAAGGTTCTTCTCGAACTCGTTTTTAGCCTGCTTACGAAGTTCAGTGTTTAAGTCTATATATGATTTTAACCACGCTGATTGTTTAAATTTCAAAACGCGGTGAATTTTGGTTAACTTCAACCCATTTTCTAAACATTGCTGTAAATTTCGATAATGTATGATGTATTGCTTCTTATCAGTAAGCGTTGTCATTAATTTTGTCTCTTTTGAATTTGGCGGCGTGCGATGCTCAGGACAAAATGGAAGATCTGCATGGGCGTCGTGAATGGCTTGAGAGTAATCAAGATTAACCTCCAGAATGTATCCTTCAGGATTATCTGCTGGTACATTGAAATTAAAGTTGTCTAAATCATCATCACCTTCTACCCATTCAAATCCTCCATATGGTAGGTACTGAGACATCGCCCAACCGTATTGATTATTAATGTCTGCTTAAAGTAGAAATTTTGATGTTTCATCAGGATTATAATTAGGTAAAAACTTGTTATTGGCTTCAGCATATCGTTTTGAGCATTGGCTTAGACCACCACGAATACCGCGCTCGATAAACAAAACTTTGTCAATATCTGTTAGCAGTTCCAGATTAATTTTGGTTAACTTGAGCATGCAATCCCAAGTGTATCCCGGTAGGGTGTAGTAATGTGCAGGGTCTAAGCCGTATGTTTTCAAACTGCTAGACCGAAACTGCTCAAAAACGTCAGCTAGAAGCAATACATCTGTTTTCAGATATAAATCGCTGTACTCGCCTAAATTTTTACAACCAAAAGAGTCCCATACATTCTCGGCATGTGTATAGCATTCATCTGTTATAGCTGTGTCTGTTAAACTATTGTAGAATTTGGATTTGTTCGGTAATTGTGTCTCGTCAAGTTTCGTCCAGTCGTTAATGTAATCATAAGGGAAGACCCCCTTCCTAGTCAGAATTTTGAATTTTGATTCGTCTAATTCGTCTGGGAATTGTGATTTTAAATTTTGGAATACATCTAAATAGGATGCCAAAGTTTCGAGACCGCTAGCCAAAAATCTAAAAGAGTCTATAAATCTGAATTTTACTAAATTGTGTTCTACATTCTTAGTGAATGATATATAGCGCTCTTTATTGATAGGAAGGAGATCTACTCTTCCGTCAAAGTCTGAAGCTAGGTTCTTAATAATGAAATGACTGTCATACCCGCTTAAGTTGTGGAAAACTACGGGTATGGTATGGCTGTCCTTGTAGTTGATGTTACAATTAGTATGGGCGGGACCGCGATACTTGCCGGTAAGATGGCAATGATCCCTCACTTTGTCGCTATCTACAGAAAACGGCTCCAGACATATATGACATTCTAAAGCGGTACGGAATTCAGCGTCTTGCTCAGGTGATAGGGTGTCCATAGGTAGAGGACAAAGAAACACCGTCTCAACGTCCTCGGCAAACTGCTGCATCTCCCGAGCAAACCATCCCTGACAGTCCTCACCACGATAAGCCCGGTAAAAGGACAAGGTATCATCATAGGCGCATTTAACATAGTATGCTATGCTGTGAGGAATATGATCTTGTATCTTGTCCTTTTCACTAGTCGGTATCAGCAGACACTCTAAATCGGCATATATGATGAATGGCGTTGACTCTTTGTTTTTATGATTTTTAAAATGAATGATTGCCTGCTCAGCTGTTGGTACCCTAACTTTGCATTCATTCATTTTAACACAGTCTACTTCATGCATCGATAATTTCTTTTCCGATCTAAAATAGTGGAGGCATCTATCACATACATATTTTCGACCGTCATGTTTACTAAGCTGTGAAGATAGTAGCCGGCTTAGATTTTTGATCCATACATAATGATAGCGTGGTTTAGAATCTAAGCTGGTTACCTCTTCATCATCATCTTCATCATAATATACATCTTGGAGAAGCAAGAGGTTGATATGTTTATCTTGCTTATTTTTAGTTAAATAGGTGGGGTACACGCTGAACTTTTTCTTATCCTTCTGCTTCTCCAGGATGTATACATTGACTGATAAATCGTTCTGTTTCTCAAACCTGGGAAATTTGCCTAATAGTCATAGGAAACTGCATCCCTGTCAAGTTCAAGACAGTCAAGTAGTGGGGATATTTTGACGTGCGTTGCGGATCTTTTTTAACTGGATAAAGAGCGCTCACCACAGACCACGCGAAGCAGGCTTCATCATTATTTTGCACATTGATGCAAGCTTCCTTCTTTTTTATTTGCTCAGGCAGCTCGATGTATGATGAGCCTAGTTGCTGGCTAAACTTTTTGATGTTAAATTGGAGGTTTATTATTGTTTTTAGCGTCCACCCGCTTTCCTTTTGCTGTAAAAAGTATACACGCGCGTTAGTTTATTATAGATGTAACAAATGATAATTTTTGTTATTATATTAGAAAATTTTTATACTTACTTGGAATTCCTCTAGTTGCGTTAGTATCGAGTCCATAACTTTTTCAGCAAACCAGCTCTTAAGGTCTGTATCACGATAGATTTTGTCATTCTTTGTTGAAAGGTACTTAAATTCATGAATTTCCTCATCGTTTTTCACAACCGCAAACTCTCCGCAGAATGCATTTTTTACCTTAAGCGATGTCTCATTTCTTAAAATATTTTTATGCGGCGACAGAAAAGACCTGAACAGTCCTTTAGGAATTCCCTCGGATCCTTATGCTTAAGATTGATCACTAGCCCTGTTCGTATACGGCTTGAGAAAGCAGTTTGTGTATCCTCCCATTTAATGCGGTCGCTAGGCTTTTCCTTTCGTGACGCTGTACCTTTACCAGCAACTAATAAAGCTCTATACATTTTTCGAAAACCTAAAATCAGGCCGATCAAAGATATAAGATGCTGCCTTTCTCCTATATTCAATAGACTCCTTGAAGCAGCGGTGAGTATGCGTAGCTTCTTATTGCATTCTTTAATGCCTTTCTCGATTGCTTGAATATCATTGCATAAGTTGGCGCTGAGAAGTGCTGATTTTATATCATCTACGATTCCGGAAGCTTGTTTGCAGAGCGTCATTATGAGCTATCGAGAGTTGTGACACTACTAGAGTTAAACTGATAATGACGTTGGATTCTAAACCTTCCTTATAAATCCCGTTTACACGTACCGCTGAGAAAACAGCTGAAAGCCGAAAAAAATTATTGAGTTACTAGATGTCATGAAACGGAATTTAAATAATGCGATACATAAATCAAGTCAGTTCAAATATTAAAAATGCGATGCTAGTTGTAATTTAAATGTTAAAAACACGAAATTTTGATGAAAAAAATTTTAAGGAAAAAAATTTGAGGAAAGAATTATGGGGAAAAAAAGTTTGGGGAAAGATTTCGGGGGAAAAAAATTTTGGGGAAAAAAAATTGGGGGGAAAAAAATTTTGGGGAAAAAATTTTGGGGGGAAAAAATTTTGGGGGGAAAAAATTTTGGGGAAAAAAATTGGGGGGAAAAATATTTTGGGGAAAAAAATTTGGGGGGAAAAAAATTTGGAGGAAAAATATTTTGGGGAAAAAATTTTGGGGGAAAAAAAATTTTGGGGGAAAAAAATTTTGAGGGAAAAAATTTGGGGGAAAAAAATTTTGGGGGAAAAAAATTTTGGGGAAAAAAATTTGGGGGGAAAAATTTTGGTGGAAAAAAATTTTGCGGAAAAAAATTTGGGGGAAAAAAATTTTGGGGGAAAAAAATTTTGGGGAAAAAAATTTTGAGGAAAAATATTTGGGGGGAAAAAAATTTTGGGGAAAAAAATTTTGGGGAAAAAAATTTTGGGGAAAAAATTTTGGGAAAAAAAATTTTTGGGAAAAAAGTTTTAGCTGAAATTTCTATAAGAAGTTTTTATAAAAGTGATAAAAGCAAAAGTTGTTTGGTTAAAAGGAGGATACAGCGAAATGTAAAAATGTAGAGAATGACGTGAAATTTAAACCTCGAGTTCTTTGACACTTATTCTATTCGGTAGCTTTTTTTTATAATTTTCTTGTATACCATTACCGAGAAAAATGGAAAATAAAATCCAGAATTTAACATGGGCTCTTATGGAGACCGTCTAACCTTTAGCAGTTTTCACTAAAAATTCTGATGAAGAAATGTAGAGAATCTGATAAAAAACTAAAATGACATATTTTCATATTCGAAGAACAATGCTGCCCAATATTTTTGAAATCTTGTGTCTAGTTAATGCACAATAATAGTTTAAAGTAAAGAAAACAAGAATTTTTCACTACATATGTGGAAAGACAGTAGAGATGTGACAACACCTCATAGCGCGCGAATTCAAATAACAGAACAGAATGATGACATATAATGACTGTTATAATAATCTATATTTTATTGTATTAACTAATAATCATATATTTTATTAATCAGATTATGTTGAACAATTCAGTCTTCTGCGTTAATAATCAGAATACAAATGTTAATTCGACGGAAATATTGCAAAATGTAAAATTACATTTTGCAAGGTGATGAATACAATTTATCATCACAATTAGAATCTTCACGAAATCAGTAATACAAACACACTAATTTTAAAAATATATGTATTAAACCTCAACAACTTTTTATATATTTCTTGTATCTCCTTAGCAGATTGTAATCTTTAGACTATACAAAAGTTAAAAAATAGCATATTCTTATCTGTAATTATGCATACAAAATTACAAAACATTCAACATATTTCCACTTATATTTTGGGTTTGACATTTGGAGGTTAGGATGTCAACTCAATCGAAAGCTGAAACCTAACATTGCTACCAACAAAATCGATTGATTTCTTTGAGGTGTTGCCACGATTCTTAACCTATTTACATTTATTTTTACACTTTCAACGGTTAAACAAATACACTCCAATCGACTTAAATTATTTTAATATATACAAATAATTAATAAATGCATTATAGGCATTCATAATAAAATGATTTTGTTCAGTTTTAAGAATGTTAATTTATTTTTTCATCGATTGGTATTTCTTGTTAGAGCCTATGTAAAAGCATAGGAGATATCCCCTTGCCCTTCACCCCGCAAAGATCCGCTGTAACCTCCTTAATAGCGTTATTAAATAATAATAACAATAAAATCTCGATGGATTAATATTATGTATGGATAACTATTATGAGATGAGGATATGAAAAGCGCTTATTAGTTAAAAATTTTTATGGTGACAGTATAGTTATATCATATAAATCTCAGATTGTTTAAATAATATATTTTAGAAACAAAACATAATGTACTCTTTTTTCTTTTAAATTTGATTATAATGTTTATTGCATAACAGAGAAATAAATAAATAAAAATAATAACTTACCTAGATACACTGTTACAGATAATATACTTTAGCAAATACAATTTAATGATAATTTAGGAACAATTGTTTTAAGCACTTTCACAACCACACTATTATTAATAAAATAATGTAAACGCTTTAACAGTAAAAATGACGACACTTTACTAACAAGAGCTGTTTTAGTAATGATTAAAACATGGGCGGCCGCTGCTATATATATGCCTTTCGCCCCCCCATCTGATATCACATCACCTGCCCTCATAAACATGACCAAACTTGATAAAGATGAAATGGATACCTTGGGGCGATGCAGGTGTACCGACCCTTTTTTAACTTAATATATGAGATAGATCTGTAGAATAGATTATCTATTGAATACCTTGCAGCTGTAACGACTCTGTTCTTCTTTAGGTATAATTTCATAATAAATGACTATACCCTTGTTAGCTAAGATAACTTATAGATGTTTTTGTTAAGATGAGAATTGGGATTCTTTTGTATTAAATATTTTTAACAGAAGTAATGCTATTGTATTGAGAGGGGAAAAATGTAGTTAATGGTAAGATAATATCTGTTAATTTATTGACTATAGATGTTTTTTCTTGTGTTGGGGTTAATAAATCTAACGGTTTATTATAGACAGTTTTTGTGAGTTGGGATTCTAAATGATATATATACGGGCCGAATACATGCAGCTGTGTTCTTTAGTTATAATTTATACGTAGGTGTTTTTGTTAAGTTTAGAATTGGAATTCTTTTGTTGCGATTGTTCGAAAGATAGCATAAAAACCTGGGAGGCAGGTAGTTTCTCTTTTAAATGTATTTTAAAATCCAATAATTTTATATGAGACTAAGAGAGGGGAATTAATTTTTAGGGATTTTAATAAATATTAAATGTTTTATTATTATTATTAATATAATAGATAATTATTAAAAAGGTAATATGAAATTACTGCCGCGTGTCTGGATGAACCGCGGATGACCTCGAGTCGCGAGTCGGCGCACTATCATTTGTCACGTTTTCGGCGTTTTTGGACTTCCATAAGAAATAACATGGGATTTTGCGCTCGAACTGTCCTAGCATATCTACTAAAGTAAACGAATTAATATGGGTCGGAGCTGGTACGGTGTTCTGTAGCAAGCAACAGGCTAATTCGATTATTGTTGCCTGTTATCGGATAAATTTACAGACGTGCGATATACAGTTTATAATACCTGTGTGTGCTGCACGAATTACATTTGCTTTGAGCATTAATAAGAAATATTTTAATTTGCATTTGAAAAAATTAAAAACCAAAATATTAATTTATTTAGAAATCAATAACTTTAAAACTAATTAATATCAATTGACATCGAAATAATTTTTGTGCTATTAGGTCTACTACTTTGAGTTCGTTTAACAATTTCGTCGCCATTCTGATTATTCGCTGAGAATTGTTTTAACACTATTTCCACACCATTTTATTTATTTTAAACCGGACATCTGACAACAGTGTAACGTTCTTTTTAAATAATACTAAAGATGCTGTTTTAATTGTCTATTATCAAAAGAAGATATTTACACTAACACTAATTACAAACAACTATAAACTATTAACAAACTTTTTACTATTTTAATTACACAAATATTTATTTCAACAAGATTTATATTACACTATTCTATATATACACATATTTATTTTCTACTACCACACGATGCGCGTATTTAATTAACTCGTTATTGACTGCCCCCACATACCTCGCAGTGGCGCTTATATACACTATACAAAAGTGCGGGGACGCGCTGGAATCTTCTCGTGTATTGTGCTTCGTTTAGCTGTTGATGCGTCATACATTCTGCCGCTAATCTCGAATGTTCATTGGCCGTGTATGTAGAAGTTGTTTCTCCAAGAAATATGACGGAGCGCTCTAAATGTTCTTTATAGTCGTCTCGAAGCTGGAACTCCTCAAGTTGATTTTTGGCAAACACAATGATATTTAATGCACTATTGATTACTTTTTCATGAATTGAAACATCACATATGGTAGTCTTCTGAAAATCACTGTGATCGAATAGAACTCGAATCGATGAGAACATGATGACTGTGCTTACTGAAGTTGTATCAAAACTCAAACGTTTTACTTGATCAAGAATTCCCCAGGATTCTAGTGTGTCGTGAAAAGCAGTAGCTATTGGTCTCCTGTTCCTGATAGAAGTTTTGATATTGAAAATAATTGATCAATGCCTTTTTCTGAAATAATGATTGGTAGTCGATCAACAGTTTCACTACCTACATAGTCTACTAAAATTTTTCCGTCCCAGTGAACAGTCAAACGAAAATCAGCCGAAAACTCTTTTTTAAAGTTTGAGCTCTATGTTTTCTGCTTTTCATTCTCAGTCACCGAATAGAGGATTTGTTCACATTGTACTCGGATGGATCACACCCTATGCTTTTAAGTGTTGTTGTCAAAACAATATGTTTTTCTATCACTTAACTTTGCTGTATCTAAAATATTCTTCCTATACCTCTTTTTTGGGGATGGGGAGGGGGTAGATCACAAGATGAACTTTGCTCTTCTTCGTTTAAAGAACAGCTATTACTTTCAGACGAGTTACTACATTCAGTAGTTGTTATCGATTATTTGTGTTTACCAGTTTGATGTGAAATTTATTCAAATTTTGGGAAATTTCCTGAATTCTCAAAGCTTTAAAGCTTGGTAGCATTTTTTAGGACATAAAACAAAATGGGATGGTTATGTTTGTATATTTTGTCATGTATCTTTTTTGAAGATTCTAAATCAATAGACATTTTCATCCAAGAGTTTTCTTTTAGTCTATGAAGTAGCTGTTTCTTGTTGCTAGTGTGAAGTATAACTCCTGCACCTATTCTATGCCAAGTTTCATAATATCCTGTAGGGAAGTTTTCCCACACCACCTCCAGTTTGACAAAAGTACACAAAAAGCTTGCACGAAGCAGTGTAAGGAAACTCCATGATACCATTTTTCGAAAGACGCATGGTGTAGATTTAGTACTTCACTTTTGGCAACAAGAAAGAGTAATTTTTTAGACCAAAAGAGAATCTCGGAGTAAAAATTGCGAGGTGACTTTTAACAAGAATGAAAGTAGCGAATTAATATGCGTCGGGGCTCGTAGTCACCAGTGATTTCATGGACCCTGGTATTGTGCTAGCGGATTTCTATTATCTCAGTATTTGACTGACTCACTGACTGGCTATGGGCAAAGAAGCGTGCTTTGTGTATAATATCAATATTATCGTATTTAGTTCTGCAGTTATTTTCATTTAATAATCTGTTTAGAAAAATACTTATTACTTATGAAATTAATGGATATTATTTGAAATATCTTTAGCTGCTCTGCAGTATTTAACTGCCCAAGTAGTTTATCCCACTATGAGCAAGTAGGTGCTATTGCAAATTTATTTTTACTCATAATTTATAATTATAAACATTTCTCACCACTACGAATAATTAAATGCTGTTTCAAACTTTCAAATGCTGTTTCAAAATGTTTAAGTAAATGTTGTAGGCCTATGTTTTCTGAACTAATAAAGATAATGATATCCTTACTTTCTTTTAAACGTGGATAATAACGTGTGTAATGTTTTATTGAATTCCGGCCCGTCGGCCGACGCGCTCCTTTAACTAGTCGGCGCACTTTGTTCGTGTTCGCCTTTGAAGTGTTATGTTCCACACGTGTGTTTATACACAAATATATATTTAAATTAACATGAGAATCGCATGACGATGCCGAGAACCAATAGAAAAATTCAAATTTGAATTGTATCCATAACAATCACACAATTTTCCGGAAATTTATATATATATATATATATATATATATATATATATATATATATATATATATATATATATATATATATACACACACGAATAGAAAGATCAATGCGCGTATATAAACATATAACAAAGGGATAATAATGGGAATTCGCGCAAGAGATTTATAAGAGAAAGTTAGTTGCAGCCGTATACACGTGTTTCGCACTTATTAGTGCTCATCAGTACGGCATAGAAGATAGAAAAAATAGAATTTAAGCAACAAACTAGAAATAATGTATAACACAAGGTTTCACAGATAGTAGCCAACTACACATTTGTAGTTTCGGCTCGAAGACATTGAGTTTTCAATGCAACAACAAACGTCACTACGGAGGTAGCTATAGCCACTACCGTGAGACAACCTAATCCCAAAACATATCAACACGAATAGAAAGATCAATGCGCGTATATAAACATATAACAAAGGGATAATAATGGGAATTCGCGCAAGAGATTTATAAGAGAAAGTTAGTTGCAGCCGTATACACGTGTTTCGCACTTATTAGTGCTCATCAGTACGGTATGTAGTTGGCTACTATCTGTGAAACCTTGTGTTATACATTGTTTCTAGTTTGTTGCTTAAATTCTATTTCTTCTATCTTCTATGCCGTACTGATGAGCACTAATAAGTGCGAAACACGTGTACACGGCTGCAACTAACTTTCTCTTATAAATCTCTTGCGCGAATTCCCATTATTATCCCTTTGTTATATGTTTATATACGCGCATTTATCTTTCTATTCGTGTGTATATATATATATATATATATATATATATATATATATATATATATATATATATATATAATTTCCGGAAAATTGTGTGATTGTTATGGATACAATTCAAATTTGAATTTTTCTATTGGTTCTCGGCATCGTCATGCGATTCTCATGTTAATTTAAATATATATTTGTGTATAAACACACGTGTGGAACATAACACTTCAAAGGCGAACACGAACAAAGTGCGCCGACTAGTTAAAGGAGCGCGTCGGCCGACGGGCCGGAATTCAATAAAACATTACACACGTTATTATCCACGTTTAAAAGAAAGTAAGGATATCATTATCTTTAGTAGTTCAGAAAACATAGGCCTACAACATTTACTTAAACATTTTGAAACAGCATTTGAAAGTTTGAAACAGCATTTAATTATTCGTAGTGGTGAGAAATGTTTATAATTATAAATTATGAGTAAAAATAAATTTGCAATAGCACCTACTTGCTCATAGTGGGATAAACTACTTGGGCAGTTAAATACTGCAGAGCAGCTAAAGATATTTCAAATAATATCCATTAATTTCATAAGTAATAAGTATTTTTCTAAACAGATTATTAAATGAAAATAACTGCAGAACTAAATACGATAATATTGATATTATACACAAAGCACGCTTCTTTGCCCATAGCCAGTCAGTGAGTCAGTCAAATACTGAGATAATAGAAATCCGCTAGCACAATACCAGGGTCCATGAAATCACTGGTGACTACGAGCCCCGACGCATATTAATTCGCTACTTTCATTCTTGTTAAAAGTCACCTCGCAATTTTTACTCCGAGATTCTCTTTTGGTCTAAAAAATTACTCTTTCTTGTTGCCAAAAGTGAAGTACTAAATCTACACCATGCGTCTTTCGAAAAATGGTATCATGGAGTTTCCTTACACTGCTTCGTGCAAGCTTTTTGTGTACTTTTGTCAAACTGGAGGTGGTGTGGGAAAACTTCCCTACAGGATATTATGAAACTTGGCATAGAATAGGTGCAGGAGTTATACTTCACACTAGCAACAAGAAACAGCTACTTCATAGACTAAAAGAAAACTCTTGGATGAAAATGTCTATTGATTTAGAATCTTCAAAAAAGATACATGACAAAATATACAAACATAACCATCCCATTTTGTTTTATGTCCTAAAAAATGCTACCAAGCTTTAAAGCTTTGAGAATTCAGGAAATTTCCCAAAATTTGAATAAATTTCACATCAAACTGGTAAACACAAATAATCGATAACAACTACTGAATGTAGTAACTCGTCTGAAAGTAATAGCTGTTCTTTAAACGAAGAAGAGCAAAGTTCATCTTGTGATCTACCCCCTCCCCATCCCCAAAAAAGAGGTATAGGAAGAATATTTTAGATACAGCAAAGTTAAGTGATAGAAAAACATATTGTTTTGACAACAACACTTAAAAGCATAGGGTGTGATCCATCCGAGTACAATGTGAACAAATCCTCTATTCGGTGACTGAGAATGAAAAGCAGAAAACATAGAGCTCAAACTTTAAAAAAAGAGTTTTCGGCTGATTTTCGTTTGACTGTTCACTGGGGCGGAAAAATTTTAGTAGACTATGTAGGTAGTGAAACTGTTGATCGACTACCAATCATTATTTCAGAAAAAGGCATTGATCAATTATTTTCAATATCAAAACTTCTATCAGGAACAGGAGACCAATAGCTACTGCTTTTCACGACACACTAGAATCCTGGGGAATTCTTGATCAAGTAAAACGTTTGAGTTTTGATACAACTTCAGTAAGCACAGTCATCATGTTCTCATCGATTCGAGTTCTATTCGATCACAGTGATTTTCAGAAGACTACCATATGTGATGTTTCAATTCATGAAAAAGTAATCAATAGTGCATTAAATATCATTGTGTTTGCCAAAAATCAACTTGAGGAGTTCCAGCTTCGAGACGACTATAAAGAACATTTAGAGCGCT
Organism: Agrypnus murinus; assembly: GCA_929113105.1. Classification (NCBI taxonomy): domain Eukaryota; kingdom Metazoa; phylum Arthropoda; class Insecta; order Coleoptera; family Elateridae; genus Agrypnus; species Agrypnus murinus. Next base: position 101,996,950 of record OV816027.1, on the reverse strand, counting down.
CCGTCATATTTCTTGGAGGAACAACTTCTACATACACGGCCAATGAACATTCGAGATTAGCGGCAGAATGTATGACGCATCAACAGCTAAACGAAGCACAATACACGAGAAGATTCCAGCGCGTCCCCGCACTTTTGTATAGTGTATATAAGCGCCACTGCGAGGTATGTGGGGGCAGTCAATAACGAGTTAATTAAATACGCGCATCGTGTGGTAGTAGAAACTAATATGTGTATATATAGAATAGTGTAATATAAATCTTGTTGAAATAAATATTTGTGTAATTAAAATAGTAAAAAGTTTGTTAATAGTTTATAGTTGTTTGTAATTAGTGTTAGTGTAAATATCTTCTTTTATCTATTCTCATCATATTTCATTTAATGTAAATGTTAGTCAGTTCTAGAGTGCCAAGGTCTTCTTGACATTGCCCTAGTAGCACACATATATTATATAAATATTCATTTTCAAATATTTAAAATATATCTTTTTCAACATCCGCCTAAATATTTAGCTAATATATTATTTAAAATATTTCTTCAATATTTTTTTGATAATATTTATTTAACATTCTACCTAGGATATCTTATGAATGTTATATCCCCAATAGCACAGATATATTATATAAATATTCATTTTCAAATATTTAAAACATATCTTTTTCAACATCCACCTAAATATTTAGCTAATATATTATTTAAAATATTTCTTCAATATTATTTTAATAATATTTATTTAACATTCTATAGTATGAGTAAAAAGTAACTCCATCAAAGGTGCCTTTAGGATTTTGAAGCCATGTGTATTATAACACTAGAAAATTACACAAAATAATCAGAGTCCTTTGACAGTGACAGTTATTAATTTGATATAATTTTCTGGTGTTATAATACACATATGAGTTCAAAATACTAAAGGCACCTTTGATGGAGTTATTTTTTGTTCATACTATAGTTAGGATATCTTATGAATGGTATATTTCTGATTCATATAATATTCCTAGAATATTATTAGAATGTTTTTAAGAATATTTTTGTACAGCAACTTATGCTCTATAGCAACATGAATTTCAATTTTCTTTTCACCACTCATTTTCTTGTTGATGGTCATTTAAACTTTTCAAATAAAACCCTATACATGTTCTACTAAAAAGAGAATTTTGCTCTCTTTATGAAACCATATTCTCTAACAAGTGTAACATAAGAAAATTTTTGACAGAAATTGCATTTGAAGTTTATTTAGCATAAGAGTTACACTTAGTAATAAAACACTTGGGTTTGAATTAAATACGTATATTCTTTTGGAATGGTAAAATGACCGCAACAAGAAAATGGTTTTTTTCTCTAATTGTAATTGTAGGTAGTATCACAAAAAGGATTATACGCGGAATATTTATAAATATTCACTGCTCATTTTAATTCACGACAATCCAATAAAAAAATAACTACTCATACATCCTGAAGACTTCAATAATTATATTATAACTGAAATATTAAATTAAATAGCAGTTTATTCGTTGGTATATTAAGGATATAATTCCCACCTCATGGAATAGGACTGGAATAAAAGATATATTGTAGCAAAAAGAATTTATTCACTCAGTAAAAATATATAAATACTTGATAATTATTCAATAGGAAGCTTGTCTTGGGACTCATAATTCTTCTTTCTGTAAGAATAAAAAAAAAGATTTAGGGGTATATATAGTCAAAGATGTTATGGTTATAGTCGATCTCTCGCAGCAACATATTTTAAGGAAATTTATATAATGAACATGGACTTTTTGAATCATCTGTACTTCTAGTCACCATATTAGTGTAGTCAAATTTTGCAACAAATTGAATTGTTTTATTATTTTAAGAAAAAATAATGCTTGTTCAGAAAATCTTAATTTGATGTAGTCAAGTCCAATACCATTATGTGGGGCGACCAATAATAGAAAATGTGATTCGGCAATATTAAGCATTTTTTAAAATTAATCGAATATTTTCGAAACAGTATACAAGCATAAAACTCAACAGACTTTTTATGAGTTACTTCAACCAAAAGAATTAAAATTAAAAATCAAAAGTTAAGTAAGTAACTCGAGACGTTGAAATTTTATCAGCCACGCATTGCATGTACTATTTTTTCTCCGAATCTTTAGTAAATTAATGCACTTAATGCACTAAAATTATGACATTTAAGTGACAAAACATGACATTTCTCTTGTCAGCAATTGAATGTCGAACAGTTTGAAATTCAAAATCCCAGTAGTCCGAAAATTCCAACCTCTAGTGGTTGAAATGCGATTTCAATCATCGTTATCAATTGCAAAATGAGTGATTTCAATGTCATGAGTAGAAAATAGTATATTATGGGACAAGTGGTTGAAATAAAATTTCAACGTTGAGAGTGGTTTTTTTCAACGAGCGACAGCGAGTTTAAAAAAAGTAACTCGAGATGTTGAAATTTTATCAGCCACGCATTCCATATACTATTTTTTCTTCGAATTTTTAGTAAATTAATGCACTTTAGAAAAAAATATTACATTTAAGTGACAAAACATGACATTCAAGTGACATTTCTCTTGTCAGCAATTGAATGTCGAACAGTTTGAAATTCAAAATCGCGGTAGTCCGATAATTTCAACCTCTAGAGGTTGAAATGCGATTTCAACCATTGTTATCGATTGCAAAATGAGTGATTTCAATGTCATGAGTAGAAAAAAGCACTTACTAGCTGTTGTTTAATCTTCTCAAAGTATGTCTTAACCAATTCTTAATAGCTGCTATGATGACGTGCTCGGTTGTTTAGTATTTGGGCTTAGGGTTGCTGCTTCTGTAATATTTAATAACATAATAATAATCGTATCGGTAAAAACAATGAAGGTTTAACATACTTTTGATAGTCAGATACTATTAAGGAGGAAAACAATTTCTTTCTCTCCCAGTCATATAAGGAGGCAACAGAATCTGTGAAGTTTCTTTAAAATATTTTTTACAATAGTATTACTATCCTGACTTCCAATTTGGGCAAGGAATGGTAACTGAAAATAATAAGATTTGTTATAAGGAAAACAAGATGTGCATCCAAGTACCTACCATCTTTTTCTGTTCATCCTTTGTACTTGGCCGTCTTTCCCATTTACCAGTCTCTTCTTCGCTCTTCATGGGTAGTTTTCCTTCAAAATCTTCGTGGAAATTCTGATCATCATCAGAAATTATCTGTGGTCGACTTTGCTCCTTCAATATTTGCAAAAACCAACTTCAGCTGATGAAGCCACTTTCGGTTTTTCTTTTGAACTCTAGAAAATAAATTGACATCTCAGTTACTGTGAGATTTAAAACCAATGGGCCGTATTACGAGCCACGATTAAAGGTGTCTCTAACTAAAGTCTCGTTTAAAATCAACAAGAATAGAGATAGCTTTATCTAATTTTAATAGGTGGGAAAAGTTTACAATTGGTCACCATGGTAATTAAACATGCTGTTAATTTAACAGCGAGATGCAAATACGGCTCTATGTGTTTTATTACTGTTTTAGACATATAATAAATTAATGTAATTTATTTGATGTTCAAAAATTATTGTTTTTGAGTAATACGACACATACGTTTTAAATTTCACAACTGAGATGTCGAGGGTTTATAATCACCCGTTAGAAAAAGTATAAATTTATTAAACATACGTGATTAATCATCATACCTTTTTTGTCAAAGTTGCAGCAATCTGTAGCTGGTTGAATAACCATGTTATTTGTAATATTATCACCATTTGATGATGAGCAGCTTTTCAGTGGATATGCAGGCTCTCTTTTATTCGTAGGAGTAGAATAGTCACTTCTTAGGTAAATACTTTATGGTTTAATATCAATACATACCTACATAAAACAGTTAAATCCGAAAAAAACACAAAACTGATGACAAAACCCTTGACAAAACCATACAAATTCACAATGGCGTCGCGTCGTTGCATCGTGTCCTTCTGCCTGCCTTCTACGAACATACGCGACGACACACGATCGCGCACGATCATAAGCAAGATTTACAATTCATCAATGTTTACCAATAGATATCTATTGTAGTACATAATAAAAAGATTTGTTTAATATACGTTTCAAAATATTAAAAATTACACGCAAATAACATTTATTTAATATATATATATATATATATATATATATATATATATATATATATATATATATATATATATATATATATTTACGGCCAGTTATCAAAGTGAGGACATATCATGAACCATAGTTAATGAGGACCACCCTTATAAATGGTCACAGCTTTGCAAATTTTTTTGTCATCACTTGTTTACTTGTTCTAGTTATGTATCTCGCAAATATACACAGATTTCTTTGAATTTAAAAAAGTTTTATTTGCTGTGTATAATAATACCAAGTGAGGCTACACTATACTACTGACGACGTGAGGACCATATAATTAGATACGATTTAATCGGCAAAGTGAGCCCCAATATCAAATTATACACAGGTTTTAAGTATAACATGAGGACCGGCGCTGTTGCCATCATTTGCTTTCAATATCATCAGCAAAAATGCATGCTATTCTATTATTGGAATTTGTTAGTTGGTCGGTCGTCAGTATAAAACTAATTTGGTGTGGCGGAGACGGGTATGCTTCAGTAGCCATTTTAATAAACCCGTTTTTGAAAATATCTCGAGAACGGTTGGTTCTACGAAAAAAAATATAACAGACTTTTTTGTAGAAAAATAAATTATCTATCTTTTTTATTAAAACAATTTTTTAATTGCTTGCAAATTAATGTTTTAAGAGTTATTACACAGCAAAGTTTTCACTTTTTAGTTTTGCTAAATAACTCGCAAACGGCTAACATCTCACTGAAACAGGAAAACATTACAGTGTAATAACTCTTAAAATATTAATTTAACAAAAAATTGTTTAAATAAAATAGATAGATAATTAATTTTTCTATAAAAAATGTCTGTTCTGTTTTCTTCGTAAGACTATTTCTCCAGACTATTTGGATTATTTACTGGCTCTCTAACTTAACTATTTCCTGTTGACTGTTCCATTGCCTTCTAGAATGTTTAAACGAATGCTTGACCGCTTAGATCAATTAAATTTAGACGAAAAATTAGATTTAACTATTGATTAAGATTCTTGTGTTTCTCATCATTTTAATGGTAATTGTGCTAGTAATATTAACAGCCTGCTATTACTGGGGCAGATTAGTGAATTGATAGCTAAGTACCACATACTTTACTTTAAAATCTAAATGTATTACTCTTAATAATTAATTATTATTAACAGATTAGTTTCACTAATAATTATAGATGTAAATCTGTATAATATGTTAATTATTCTGAAAATGCTAGTAAAATCAGTAAATATTGCCACCTAATTTAAAATGCTGAGTTTGTTCCATCTCGTTTTTTAATTAAATTTAAAAATTTGTCTGTAATTTCCTTGCGGTACGTATTAAAAAGAATATATGTATTTATCTTCCTACCTAAACCGATCTTGGCTTGTAGCAAAGAAAAGTGGTTATTCTATATTTAGGGTATTTATTAGGCCAAAAAGAATGCATATAAAATCTATATTTAAGTGTAAAAAGATATAAGAAGGGGGATTAATATCGCTCTTGGTATTTTTAATATTTAACTCTAGTTATTTTTTAAATGCTTGTAATGAACCGTATGTGAATCTGCCCTTTAAATTTAACCAACCAAATGACTTTTCAGCATTAACTGTGCCGTCTATGAACTCAAATCTTACTAATCCTCCAGCTGATATATAGCTCTAAATCGTTACGCCTTGAGGAAACTTAACATTAGGTTTCAAGCAGTATTTATGGAATGCTTCGTGTTTAGCTCTGATTACTCTTTTGCGAGAGTAAAACTAGAACAAAACTGCTTAATGTTAAGTTTCCTCAAGACATAATGATTTGATGCTGTATGTTAGCTAGAGTATTAGGAAGATTTTAGTTCATAAACAGCATAGTTAACGCTGAAAAGTATCTGCAAAACGACGAGTAGCATGGGCTAAAACTAAGTTGTCCTGGGCAGAAATCACTAGACTAAGGTCATATTCATCAACTAGTTAAAGTCTGGTGTATCCGTTAGTTACACTCGCAAAAGATTGATCAGAGCTAAACACGAAGCATTCCATAAAGACAGCTTGAAACGTACCGTTAAATCTCCTTAAGGCGTAATGATTTAGTACCAAGATCTTATAAATAAAGGAAATTAGGATTTCAAAAAAGGCCAAATACCTTGTACGTATTGACTTGGATTCAAAAATTCCGTAGTGCAGGTCCTCTTCTAAAATTAACTTGCCAATACGAATTTTTCAGCCGACTGCCATCAAGAATATCGATAATATCGCATGATAGATTTTGCCGAAGAGATGCTAAGATAAAGGATGACGGTACCACGATCGCGTCCGGTTCTCAACGAACTTTTCTTAGCTAGTTCATGGCAAATATGGGACCATAAAAAGTTACGCCAGAAAGTTCCTTGAGCAAATTGCTGATCCGTGTATGACATATCTCCTTTCTTCGATAACACAGAAAGAAGGCGAAGTACGAAGAAAATTTCGAACACTTTTGGTAGGGATTTAAATAACCTTTATCTTACCTAACCTCCTTCATCTTCATAACCCTAATAGTTTCCGAGAAAAACACCTACAGGAGTTGTTTAATAACCCACAAGGAAGCCGTATGCAAAAATCCATGGACTTACCTCAACTTTCCGCTATTTTTTCTAAGTTGATTAGACTAATTATAGCAGTCCAACATAAAGCCTTGTATGCAACTCGTACCTACTATTGGTTTCATAATAATCTATCTATCTGAAAAATCGCCAACACAAAGTTTGAAAAAGTGGCAGTATCGATTGGCTTTATGGTAAGGTCATTTCAACTGAGGATATTTCATTTAACTACAATAGAATAATTGGTATAGGCACAAATGAAACATGTAGTTGCTAATAATACAACATATACATACACTTGCTGATCTGAAAGAGCTTCTATCAAGGAATTTCTACCGTCACAAATATCATAAATTTAGGATCGGAAAGTTTCAGCAAAGAATTAACAAACGAATCTGACATACGGATGTTGATATTGTACCAATATAAAATACTTTTTAATTTTTTGAATGAAGTGTTGCATTATGTCATCAGTCACATTTATAAATTGTTCACAACATAATAAAATAATAAATAAGTACCTACTAAATAAACTATATATTTTTAAATAAATATTTTGAAAACTAAACAATATTAATTTTTAAATTTCCCAGTTTTAAATCTTAGTTGTGTAAATGCAACTTGGATCAAACAGCTATCTACTTTGTTCCTATTTGATTTTTACTTAAATTGGCGGTGTTTGTTCGTTGTATGAACGTTGTCAAGTACATTGAGGTTATTTCTGTTTTAAATGTAAAAATGGAAACTAGATCAATGCGTATTTTAAAACTGGCTCTAGATGAAAGTAAGTAATGCATTTTAATTATTCTTTAATTATCTAATTCAATGATGCACGCGAATTAATAGGATAACCAGGCTTAAGTTACGACAATTTTTCTTGTTAATTTCGCATGTTTATCATCTCATGGTTTCCAGGTTTCATTTCAGGTTTCCTAAAAATTATTTTAAAAATCTAGGTTATTAATAACATTGTTAAAATCTTAATTAACGAACTAAAGTTTGGAATTTCGTTCTCTTTTTTAAGGGAAACTTATAATTTAATTTTTTCATTACTGTCGTAAGAAAACCATAATCTCACTCAAGGCCAACAAACCCTTGTCATTCTCATTTTTTCCATAATTCAATGAAATAATGATTAAAGGGTTGATAATATCGGTGACATTATTATTATAAATTAAATATATGCAGCGCAATAATATTTTGTGAAAACAAAAAAGAAATCTGCTACAAGCATCGATGATTGTATTCTTTTTACCAATTTGAACTAAGATTTAATTAAGATGCCCAATTCATCTCAGCAATTCAGTAAAATTGTTCATTCTTTTCACCACTGATAAGTGAGTTTAAAACTAAAGTGAAAATTAAGTAAGATAATTTCTTCCCCCCTTCTCTCCAACTAAGCTATGGAAATTTTGGGCTTAAAACAGTTGTAGGAATTTGTCAGCTTCGACTCAGTCCTCAACATGTTACTTGGTCTTATTGGTAAGACAAACAAGTGTTAAAAAGAATACAATTATTAGTATACTGACGCTGTTGAGATTAATAAGAAAGTAATTCCGAAATTGTTTTGTCTCTTAAATCGTCAAGTATAATCTTTCCTTCATGTAAAGATAAGATCGCAGTAACTATAATATCATTAAATATCCATTGAGGGTTTAATATTGAATATTTTTGCCTAGGGTCACACAGCTGGATATAAAATAGCACCTAGATTATTTGAAAAAATTAAAAATAATGATCAGTGTTTGTTGGTACTGAAACTTTTTTTCTAATGAGCTAATTACTGTTAATAAAACTAATCCTAACTAAGGAATTATTTTTGTTGGCTTTTTAAAGGGACACTAATCCAAATTTCAAATTTTAGCTATTAACATACCTGGGAGTATCATAACTGCTGCAGGTATCGGTTTGAAATTTGAGCATGTAGTGCGAGAATTTTAAGACATCTAAGGCTTGTTATCATTCATACCATTTGTGGTTTGTCCAATAGTTTATCGATTTCAGAAAATGAAGATATTAATAAATACTCAAAAAATATAAATTTTTTGAAATTCTATTATCAAGTGATCAGGTCTGTATGGGTTGATTTGACATGCCATCAAATCAACTTTATTTTATTTTCATTTGTTGGCTTGTTTTTGACATAGCAGTATGGTATTATTAATATACAAATACCGTTATTACTTAGTTACTAGCCTACTTTTCTATACTATATAAACAAAAGCTTAATATGCTGAAAACGATAAAAGATTAATAACACCTTAGATTTTTCTGGTTTGAATTTTTAAATTTATGTAGGTATGATTGTTGCTACCTGCTTAGGGAAGGAAACCGATCATTGTCCGAGCTCTGCACTCTTTTTTGGTTAATAAACAAAAAAATGAATTATGCAAACTTCACTGTTTTTGTAATCAAATTTTAAAAACTAGAGCTTCGAACAGGTTTTTGCTTTTAGAAATAGAAAGATGAACGCAGACCTTTATCGTAGGTAACAGATTTTGTTTGTTTTGTTGATAATGAAAATAAAAATAAATGAATTTTAGCAAATTTTCCAAAGTTTTTTGATAACAGCTTTTCAAAAAATAATGATATTATGTTATTATGATGTGCCAACAAATTACATTATTTGATGGAGTGCTACAATAACCTCATATTATATAATATGTATATATTTTTTTATAGAAAGGCCAGTTTTAGACAATTTTTCGAAAAGTCTGAGTGATTTTTCACAAATGTCTCCTACAGTTTCCCCTGCAGGATCATCACCAAAGTGGTATAAAGAGTGCAATTTGTATAATTTATGTGATAGTGAGGACTACATTCCTGGTACAGAAGATGAAGAAGAAACAGTATCATGGGTAATACTTTACCCTATTTTTTTATAATATCGTAAATGTATTTACCTATTTTTGTTCTCTAGGAAACTTCCAATAATTCAATCAAAGAATTGAGCAACAACGATAGCGTAATCTTAGATTTACAGGAACAAATAGTTATAAATTCAATAGAACTGGAGATAGAACATAATACCTTAGAACCGCAAAGTAACCAAATAATTTATGAAGATGAGGTATTTAAAATTTTACAAAACTGTTACCTATTAAATTTGAAGACAAACGTTATGTATTAACTAATAAAACAATGTTTTTTATTTTCAGGGATCATCACCATTACAAATTCTGTCGAACATAAATGTAAGTTCAACTATTAGATACGTAACTGACCGTATATCTATTTTTTCATACTGAAAGTACAAACAGAAATTTTGCCTCGCTATTCCTAAATACATACTTCAATATTTACATACAACTTCCCTATTTTTTATAATATTGTTAGTGTACTCACCTATATATTTTTGTTCTCTAGGAAACTTTCAATAATCCATTAAAAGAATTGAGCAACAATGATAGCACAATTTTAAATTTACAAGAACAAATAATTTTTCCCAGTGACATAAATTCAATGAAACTGGAGATAAGCCCTAATACCTTAGAACCGCAAAGTAACCAAATAATTTATGAAAATGAGGTATTTAAAATTTTACAAAACCTGTTGCCTATTAAATTTGAAGACAAATGTTATGTATTAACTAATGAAACAATGTTTTTGATTTTCAGGGATCATCAACTAAAGGATTACAAATTCTGTCAGACATAAATGTAAGTTCAACTGTTTGATAAACAACTGAGCTTATATCTATATTTTTCATACTGAAAGTACGAACAAAAATTTTGCCTTGCTTTTCCTAAAAAATATTTGCATGCAACTTTCCTCTATTTTTTATATCGTGTAGTACTTACCTATGCATTTTTGTTCTCAAGGAAACTTCCAATAATTCAATAAAAGAATTGAGCAACAACGATAGCACAATTTTAAATTTACAACAACAAATAGTTTTTCCCAATGATATAAATTCAATAGAACTAGAGATGGGCCCTAATACTTTAAAATCACAAAGTAACCAAATGATTTATGAAAATGAGGTATTTAAAATTTTACAAACCTGTTGCCTATTAAATTTGAAGACAAATGTTTTAACTATTAAAACAATGTTTTAATTTTCAGGGATCATCATCTAAAGGATTACAAATTCTGTCAGACATAACTGTAAGTTCAACTATTTTAGATAAACAACTCACATTATATGTATATTTTTCATACTGAAAGTACAAGCAGAAATCTTGTCTTGCTTTTCCTAAAAACATACGTACGTGAATAGTTACTTGCATGCAACTTTTTATTTTTGAAGACAAATATTTACTTCTGAAAATGCATAATTTTTGTATGGGAATCTTTAAAGTCGATTTTATTTTTAACCTTTGTATATTGACTAACAATTGAAATACTACAAAGCACAAGTGGGTGAAATTATTTTTAAGATGTATTTCAAATATTATTTTTTCTGATTTTAGATCGGTGAAGTACAATCCAGTACTGACAAACATGATGATACAGATAATGATATCCAAATTGAAGAATATGGAGAGAGCGATGAAGATTACATTCCAAGTGAAGACAGCGAATGTAGTTTAGAGAATGATTTAAGACCTGCTATCTATGAGCGTAAGAAGTCTTTTATGGATGAGAATGCAGAGTATGAAGACAAAAGACATTCCAATATGACTGGTGACTTCATTACAGAACTTCCAAAGGTAACTTCTTAATCATTTTTGTTTGTTATTGAATCTCTAAGACCTCTTAATTTGCACAGGTGCTGCCTTTGTCTAACAAAAATACAAAGAAACGCACATGGAATAAAAAAGACTTATGTTTCTTTTGTGATTTAGAAGTAATGAAATTTTCAAGGCATCTTTTAAGGCATCATTCGTGTGAAGTAGAAGTACAAGAAATCTTGGCTTTGCCAATTGGTAGCAAAAAAAGGAAAATTTTGTTCAATAAGCTGCGGAATCAAGGAAATTTTTTGAAAAGCACGACTGAAGAAAATGTTGTTCCAATAAGAAAGCCTATTCCTCCATTTAGTGAGGCTGCCACTACCTCAACTTATCTTCCATGTAAATATTGCAAGGGTTTTTATAAAAAGAAATTTCTATGTAGGCATCTTAAACGATGTCCATTGAACTCGGATAGTAAACTGCTGAAAACACATGCCCAAGCTGATGGCCAGTCTTTATTGAATAATTATAAATGTAACAATATTTTGCGTGAGGAAATCTTTCCCACAATGAGGGCTGACTCAGTGTCATTAACTGCAAAAACCGATCCATTGATATGTGCTGTCGCTGAAAGGTATTTGAAAAGTCATAGAGAAAAGCAATTTCGAATAGTTGTTTCACGAAAAATGAGACAGCTTGCCAGTCTTTCAATTGCAATAAGAAAAGAAAAACCCATGATTAAGTTAATAAATATTTTGCAACCACAATATTTTGATACACTTGTAAACTGTACAAAAACTATTGCTAGGTACGATCCAGAAACTCAAACATATGGCTCCCCAACGTTAGCAGCCAATATGGGCACATTGTTAAAAGAATGTATTGATGTTGCTTATTCAATGAGACTTAAATGTGGGGGGAAGACTGAAGACTTAGAAAAATTAAAAATTTTAAAGGAACTAATCATTAATGAATGGAGATATGAAATATCTACAATTGCTATCAATGACCTACAGCAGAAAAAATGGAATAAGGCTTCACTTATTCCGTTAGCGGAAGACTTGATGCTTTTGAAAAATTATTTACTTGGCCAAAGTAAAACATTGACACAAAAACTGCAACAAGATACATTAGATGTGAAAGCGTTCAAAGCTTTGCAAGAAATTACATACATACAATTGATTTTGCTCAATAGACGGCGAGTTGGAGAACTACAAAGAATGACTCTTTCATGTTATGTCACAAATATAAATAGCAACAAAATATCAGATGAATTTGACTCATGTATCAGTGATAGCGAAAGACAGTTGATGAAATCTTTCAAAAGAGTTGTGATTAGGGGCAAACGGGGAAGAGGTGTTCCTGTGTTATTTACCGATCAAATGGCGCAGAATACAGATCTATTAGTTCGTCTTCGAGATAAATATGTGCAAAATAATAATCTATATCTCTTTGCGAACATAAATTCAACAACCAGTATAACTGGCACAAAGGCAATCTATAAGCATGTAAGACTTGCAGGAGTTAAAAATAAGGAAGCTTTAACATCTACCAAGTTAAGAAAGCATCTGGCTACAATGTCTCAAATAATTAATTTAACCCATCAAGATTTGGAACAGTTGGCCTCTTTTATGGGACATACAGCAGACATTCACAAAAATTTTTACAGATTACCCAATGATGTCTACCAGACAGCGAAGGTTTCCAAATTATTATTATTATCTGAAAAGGGTCAGGCAGCAAAATATAAGGGTAAAACATTGGATGAAATTGATGTGAATTTAGATTCATGCGAGGATGCTTCGGATGAAGATCCTATTGACATTAGGGAAACTTCTCTGAGTGATGGAATCACGAACGATCAATTACTATTAGATTTAAACACGAACACATCTGATAAAGAAGATCAGCAAAAGCATAACGTAAGTAACAAGTTTACCTTGCATGTGGTGTAAATCTTTATTTAATTCTTATTTTAGATATTAGAAACTAAACCTAGGACAAAAAGAGTACTGATACCGTGGACTACTGATGAAAAGCGAATAACACAAGCGTACTTTAAGAATCATGTTAAAAATAAGGTTCCACCAAAGAAAATGGAATGCTTGAAACTATTGGAAGAAAACCTTGATATTTTTAAACATAAAACGTGGGAAAAAATCAAAATTTATGTGGTGAACACATACAACAAAAACAAATAATAATAATAGTAACATGTTCTTTCCATAAACTGGTCACATGTAGTTTGAATACTTTTAAAAATAAATACTTTTTTCTACTCCTGTATTCTAATTCAGCTTGTATTCTAATTAAACTTAATTTAATCTTAGACCGCACATTTAAAGTACGCATTTCGGGCTTAATTAGTGTTTTAGAGCCCTTTATCGTCTTAGCGCCTTCGGTTTTCGCTTCAGGCGCTAACTGACTGCACGGGCTGTAAGACACTCAATCAAGCCCTTAATATACTATTAAAGACTAGAAAAAGCCTAATCTTGATTAGGCGAAATGTCATTCGAAAAAAAATTATTTTATTCTTAATTAATACAAAAAATAAAAAGGCTGCAAGTCCTCGAAGATTTATTAATCTCTTTTACAATGTATTTTAGTTTTATTGCCTAATTACAAATAATCAGACGTCGATGAAATTAAATCTAAAAATTTCCCTATCGAAATTTTGTAACAGCACAATAATACAACTTTTCTAAACCGATTTCCGCTCGTAAGAAATAAAATCGGCTATTTAGGGTATTTCCGTTCTCTTCTGTAATAGAATTAAAATCAATATTGTATAACTTTCATTTCCATCGTTGCCACTTGTTCGGATCTCACTTTGCGCATCATTCATACAAGCTTCACACAAGAAATTATACGTCTGAAAAATATACATCTGGCGCAGCGACTCCAGGCGTCAACTCCTTGAACTAATCTGTATAATTGTAGCCGTTTTGGCAACATCTGAGGTCCAGCCCATTTTTTCAGTATCGCCAACTTATACCTTCGAAAAGCTCTACACGAAATATTATCGAATTTCAAAGTGAGGTCCGTATATTTGTCCTCACTTTGTTTGTGGACCTCACTTGAAACGTGAACTTTGTTCATACGGACCTCACTTTATACACTGGCCGTAAATATATATATATATATATATATATATATATATATCAATATATTTCTAAATATTTCATTTTCAATATTTTATAAATACTTTCCTAATCTTTTAAATATTTAAAACACATATAATATTATCTTTATATTTTTTAAATATTAAAGAAATATGGTGTGCTACTGGGGTGAGAGCAATCTAAATATAGCCAACTTTATCAGGTCACGTTTACTATGCATTTCTGCTAAGAACCGTTTAGCATGCTAATGGCTCATTTGCACACACGGACCTTCCTGGAATAGTTTGGAAGTCAAAGGAAGGGTAGCATCAAACAAACAAACCCACACCCTGGAAGTACCAGCTGTAAATGCAGGTCATGGGTTGCTGATATAAAAGTTTTTTACTTGCATTGGATCAAGTCGGTGTATGGTACAGAAATCATGCAAAGATTCTATAGAAACTCCGTCATTTCCATCTCAAGAAGTAGATTAAGATATTTTGGAAGATTATCTTGTAACAAAGCCTAAGTCTCATTTTTCAAATTTGTTTTATTTTATTAACGATTTCATAATTACTTATTATTTCTTATAATGCATAATTGTTATTGATAAATCAAATCAAGTTTTTCAAATTTATTGTAATTTTTATAAAGCTAACATATCATAATTTTTCATATTTATTCTAAAAGATTAAATTATTAAAGTTTCAATGATAAGTTGCATTCTTAGAAATATTGCACAAAAGGCAGAGACATAATTGGATATTACACATACTGTGGTATCAGTATCAGTATCTTATTAGGTAGTGCTTAGTATAGAGAAACCAAACGCAAATCGTGAGATTTGCAATCTTCACAAAATGGAAAGAGAAAGAAGGTTTGAGACAATTGTTAATCATAGCAAACAGAATTGTAGAAATTGAATAGATAAAAGATATCAAAACTGTCCTCCGCTTAGCCGTGGTGGAAATTGAAAACCCTTTTGGAGTTTAGTGGTGAACATCTTTTGTTTAAAGAAACATGCATTAATTAATTAATTAACGGTCGCGTTCAGGTGGAAAAATTTAATGTAACTTAGAAAAGATTAAAGTAATTCTTTATTTTTGATGTGTTAATAAATTTCAACTTAATAAATTTATGCATACGTTAAGTAACTGAAGGAATGCAATAGCAAATGCAATTAGCAATAACGACATCTAAACTCTTTTGTATTTTTGTTGGCTATTATTAAACTTGATAATTAATAAAATCTTGGTTTAGGATGACGAATTGTATACTACCCATGTGAGACAATAACGTCATTTTATATTTTCATTTTGTTTTTTCTTTAATAAATTTCAGTTTTATCTTTTTTAGTTGTTTCATTGCGTATTATTTAATTAATTTGCTTTTCAGAGGGATTAGCCTAAACTTTTGTTTTACTTTGTTTAGTGCTTGATAATTAATTTTTGGTATTTATTAATAGAAATTAACTTAATCTAAAAATCATTGAGTAATAATAAGTGAGATCAAATAGGCATAACCTGTCATTAATATCAAAGTGTAGATACAAGAAAACAACCCCAGAACACAGTGGGCAGCTAGAAGAAGAGACCAGGTGCCTTGAAGGTCAGGTTACCTACCCGAGCGGTGCCAACCCGCTACATTGGCAGTTGCACCCGCTACAATATGATAGCTGTTAACGAGATCTTTAGTACACACAGAAAAATCTATACTTTATTTGATTACATTTAACTAATTAAAATATAAACTAGGAACAATAGTATGCTCTTGTCCATTTGATTAAATATTCTTAAAATGATTAAACAAAAATAATCAATTAATAAAAATTACTTGTCAGAATCACTTGAAAGGAGTACAATTCTGGTTAGCTTGAGTATAATACAACTCTCGGATAATTCGATAATATATTATACTTAATTTTAAGAAATATGGTAGTGATGAATACGTAGTATCCTTATTTGAATGCTTCCTTCTCATCTGAGCAATAAAATCAATATAAATTATCAAAACAACTACACAATAGTATATTTTAAAAATCATGATAAGTTCAAATTGAGCATATGAACTAATTATCATCAAACAAGAGTTGGAGTTCAAACGTGTTTTTATTGATCAGACGCAGATCATCAAGCATGCAGCAGAAGAGTGCATTTGCACACCTAGTTTTAAGTTTTTATTATAATAAAATGACAAGAAAAAGCTTAGAGGAATCGGGGTGCCCAGAAAATATTGTAGAAACGTTTGTCAGTATACTTAAGTATGTATACAATAACTTAATGGACTGATTTGCTCAAAGAAAGGAACTATTCCATTCCATCCAAGTGAAGAATAGATCAAACATTTTGCGCTTCTTATTTTAAAGCTGTCTTAAGTATCGTTTATAAAATGCTAGCTAACATTTGGTTCGACAGTTCTACAAACAAAAAATAAGAGATATACAATAGTATACCTTGTATATCTCTTATTTTTTTGTTTGTAGAACTGTCCAACCAAACGTTAGCTAGCATTTTATAAACGAAACTTAAGAGAGCTTTAAAATGAGAAGAGCAAAATGTTTGATCTATTCTTCACTTGGATGGAATGGAATAGTTCCTTTCTTTGAACAAATCAGTCCATTAAGTTATTTCAATAAGTTCTTATGCTTATTTTGAATGCAAAATTCAATAAATTCTTCTTATAAAGTGTTACAAGTACTTATTTCAAGTTGGTGCTGTACTCAAATTGATTCTTAAATCTTCTCAAAACGATAAAGACTGTTTTTTGTTTTAAGAATATGTATAAGGTCAGAGAGGAATAAAAGCAACGTTCAATATGAATATTAGGAAGTTTTGTTATTTGAATATATTAAATATTCCTGTCAAGAAGAACCTATTATCGTTTATATAGGAGCTTACTATAAATATAATCAAAATGAGACGCATGTAATTGAATTTAGTATACATTTTTCTGTGTGTAGTTTCTATCTATGTATTTAGAGTAAATTTGGTTGTTTTTCTACTTTCCTAGTTCTGTACTTTCCCTGCTTGTTTTTGTTAAATTTATTTGTAAATTTGAGTGACAAAAACATTTTGGGGGAACAGTTTTATACAGTCTTATACTAATCTGTATGTATATTTGTAACTTTACCACTAATTATGTAGACAAATTATTTTGTTAGTTATATACAACATACTTGTGTTACCAATAAATAATTGGAAGCAGAAAACAAAAATGAAAATTTATTAGTAAATGATGAGACAAATAAATATGTACTACATGCGGGGCAGGCGCGGTAAGACGTGAGATTCGAACGCCTTTATGATTGTATGCCGGCCGCGGGCCGGTGGGACATCACAATGAATGATGTCTTGCATTTTATTACATATTATGATTAATATTTGTTTAAAACTCATAAATCAAGGGCCATCGTAATTGCAAAGAACGTGGTGACAATTCCACAAGAATACATTTTTTGTTAAATGCTACCTTTTTCACCACTATGAGTAAGTATATGTTTTTGCAAATTTGCTTTCACTGTGCTCTTATAACTACAAATATTACACGCAAATCGTTGTTCACCACTATGAGTAAGCATGTGGTTTTGCAAATTTGCTTTTGTTTGCATTTATAACTACAAATATTACACCCAAATGGTTTTTCACCACTATGAGTAAGCATGTGGTTTTGCAAATTTATTTTCTGTGTGCATTTAAAACTACAAATGTTACACCCAAACGGTTTTTCACCAGTATGAGTAAATATGTGCTTTTGCAAATATGCTTTTCGTGTGCATTTATAACTACAAATATTACACCCAAATGGTTTTTCACCAGTATGATTAAATATGTGCGTTTGCAAATTTGCTTTCCGTGTGCATTTATAACTACAAATATTACACCCAAATGGTTGTTCACCACTATGAGTAAGCATGTGTTTTTGCAAACTTGTTTTCTGTTTGAATTTATAACTACAAATATTACACCCAAATGGTTTTTCACCACTATGAATAAGTATGTGTCTTCGCAAGTTTGCTTTCACTGTGCTCTTATAACTACAAATATTACACCCAAATGGTTTTTCACTACTATGAGTAAGTATATGTTTTTGCAAATTTGCTTTCACTGCGCTCTTATAACTACAAATATTACACCTAAATGGTTGTTCGCCACTATGAGTAAGCATGTGGTTTTGCAAATTTATTTTCTGTGTGCATTTATAACTACAAATATTACACCCAAATGGTTTTTCACCAGAATGAGTAAATATGTGCTTTTGCAAATTTGCTTTCAGTGTGCATTTATAACTACAAATATTACATACAAATGGTTTCATTATTAAATGACTGTCACATTTTTTTTGTATAATCGGTTATCGTGATATGTTTCCAGATGTTGTTTAGTAGTAGAAATACACAATGAGTTTGAAATTTGATTTAAAATTTACAAATACATGTTATACATATAATTGAATGTACAACCTTTGAGGTAGTTTAGGTGGCTAACAGCTTTGCCACCAACTACAAACAAACTAACAATTAATCTTACATGCGTTTTTTATATTAATCATTTTTCTTATATTTTCATCCCTTTTTTATTATAAATGTTCTATGAGATAAGAGTTGTGCCATAATACATTGCATTTAACACTTTAAACTCCTACTTCAAACGAAGTATATTTTAGAATATATATGAATTATAGGAATTACATATAAATTCTGGCAAACCCTATACATACTATACTGCCGTGCTTAGCAAGAAAGCAGTATCTGCCAGAACTGCTGTGTAGAAATATACTGTGTGGTATACTAATGAATGCTAATAAAAAACATGGTACATTTCTTAAATTGCTACTGTGGAGATACTGCTTTCTAGCTAAGCACGGCAGTATATATGGTGTATGATTAGCTTAACAAAACTACTGTAGGAATTTTGTGGTAACATACTAATAGTTGAAAACCCCTACAAGCACTTCCTTAAACAGCTACAGCGAAATAGTTTAAGTTTACACAATTACAGAGTGGTGCAAGACAGTATTTCCATCCACAATTTGACGTTGGACACCACCATAGACTATAATAATATATGTGTTGTAGCACCTTTGACTGGCAAGGACTCTGAGCTAAAACATTTTGTAACATTCACAAAAACACTTAATTCTTTCCTCTTTGAGATAAAAAACCAAAGCAGCAAAAATATTTCTAACCTTTCCATAAAACCGAAGAAATGCTGGTGATCCAGTTGTATTGTACTATATATTTTAGTATATTAATAATAATAATAATTATAATAGTACAATAAATAAGACTTGTTTTGTTGGTAATTGGTTCTGGGAAGCAGGGTGATATTGATATTTCACCCGCTGATACTTTAATACTGAAATATGCGCTGAGCCGCTGACGCGATGTATCATTGTATGGAAACCGCGAGAGAGAGAGATAGGATTCGAATGGTGCGTTCAGAAAGCATTTATCAGTGATGACAGGTGGATATTTCCGTCAACAGTAGGATAGGATAAAAACGAATAGTAGATTTGCCCCTCTGAACATTCGATTTTTAACAAAGGTATTTTTTTTATAAATACCGTAAAATATAAAAGAAATATTAAAAAAATTTAAATATATAGGTCACAAAAGACACATACCTATAAAAATAAAATTAAACTCTGCTAATAAAACACTTAAAATATAACAAAAAGTAATTTATTTAAATTTGGCACACGGTATATGGTGACCAATATCTTCGAAACGGGTAAAATACATTTTAGAAAAATCTACAAGGTGTTCTTCTTCTCCGGGTCCTACCCCCGAACCTTTTACTACGAAGTCACTCGCTGTTTTCACTTAGAAAATCAGACTCCTCATTCTGTTCTCTAACTCTTTGGTATCTTACTTTGATTCGATATTTTCTACCGTTTCAAAGTTATTTACTAGAATGTCCAGGCACAGTAAATTTTACAGTCAAAATTCATTAACTTAACAATTTTAAAATTTTTTTCCTAATTTGAAGCTAAAAAAAATCAAACTTACCTATCCATTGCAGCTAAGTGCCAAATTTAAATAAATTATCTCAGAAATGTACATGGTGCATAAAAAATAAATAAGAAATATTAATTCTTGGACACCCTGTAACTCGAAAACGAAGCATTTCCGGACCTATGTTCATACGACTTATTATTTTTCAAAGTACTGTACGCCCCTGAAATTTTGGACACCTATTCCTGTATTCAAATAAATAAAATTAAACTCTGGCACTAAAACACAAATAAAAAATCAACATAGTACAGCCTAAAATAAAATTAAATTTCTTCTGATTCTGAGTCAGTTAGTTCCTAAGGTTAGTTCTGATATTTGTTTATACATTTCCGAGTTATGTAGCTTAATTAGCTCTTTAGATTCAGAATTAAAAGAATAACATGACTCATCTTTTAAAGGCAAATAACTTTTGCTATAGAGCAACCCTACAATACTAGCAGAAGAAAGTCTATGACGTTAATTGGTTTTTAGCAAATTTCCTTGCGAGAATATTTGTTTAACATTTGCAGAGGAATGCGGCAAGAACAATAAATAACGAAGTTAGCTAAAGTTAAAAACATAGGTGTATTGTCTGCAAAACACATGGTTTTAACAGAAACTCAAAAATCTTTTATGCTGGCCACAAGATTGATTTTAGTATTTCGCAATACCCTCCATTCATATCTAATTTTTGTAATTCATGTACCTCAACTAGATTTGGAAAGAGCTGTACTATGGTAGGGGTGATACCTTCGAGCAGTGGCGGCTCGTACCAATGTTGAGTGGTAGGGCCAACCTCGGCCCAACGTCCTAATATTCCCCACCCCTTTTCAATTAAAAGTAAAAATTTCATTAAACTCACCAAAGTCTGAAGTTAGGTGGCAGGTAGTTTTGTATTTTCGTCGGAATTGCACAAATTCAGTTTTAAATAGCACGCACACAAAAACATGAATGTTAAAGTATTAAAAACTTATAAACTAAATCTGTTACGTATGTCAAATACCTAAAGTTTTAAATAAAAAGTTACGTGGCACTATAATTAAAGTCCAGTCTCCGTTCTTTTCGATTTGCAAATCGGCCAATAACTTGTTGATTGAAATTTTCAATATTATTTATGAAAGCTTTTTCTGCCGATAGCATTCCTAATATCGCTCTTCTTTCATTGAATTTCGTAGAAATGTCTTGATTCGCTTTAACATCGAGAAACATCTTTCTGCTTCGGCCGTTGACATTGGCGTTGTTATTAATAGTTCCAAAAGTTTACGCGTTTCTTGAAAAGTATCATGCATTTCTTCTTGCGAAATCAATGATAAAAGAGAAAGAGTCCCTGAAACACATTGCAGTTCTTCTTTTTCGTAAATAACCTGAAGTTCAGTTTTTAACCTATTTTTTTTCCAAAAAAGAATAAGCACCTACTTGACTACTTGAAAAAAGTTTTTTCGGGAAATTTTTTGCCGTAATCTCCAAACTTTTCTAATAAAAATAAATTTGTTTCTAACAGATGCCCAGTAAAACTAAATCTAGTTCTTATTTGTTGTATAATAACATCGCATATTTTAATTGCTTCTCTTTTTTTCTCTAACGAAAACGGTACAAGAGTGCGAGATTTCTTTCGGGGAAGTGTTTCATTGAATGAAAACTCTAAATCAATATTTTCAATGATCTGGTCCATTTGATCTCGTATTTTTCGAATTTCATTTTCAAAATGTTGTAAATCTTGGTTAACTGAGTCGGTATTTTTTTTCTGCAATTGTTTAAAAATTATTTCCACATGTGGCATTATTTTATGAAAAACTGTTAACCAAAAAATAAAGTCTTTGTTCTGCAGTCGAAGTTTGTAGGCACCAGCTTGTTCAATTGTGGAATCAAACTTAATATGTTCACTGTTTTCTAATGTTTCCATGACATCTATCAGTTCTTTTCTGTATTCATAAACAGTGTTAACTTCCTCGAGAATAAAAATTCCATCTGTCTGATGCTGTTCATTTTTGGTAACACAAAAAAATACACTCAATAACACAATAACTCGATACAGTAAAAACAGTACATGAAAGTTTAAAAACTACAACTGCCAACAAAACGTAAACGCACGCACCTCGCAAAACTAATAACAGTAATAACACTGGCAAGAAATACGAACGCCGTGCCTTCACATGCTTGGCCCGAACGTGTTGGAAATCGCGCGTATTTCGATCGTTTCCGCTTGCTTCCAGACACCCGCAAAGACCAACACACCGTCTGCATTGTGTAACGGGTACATTTTCCACTGGCATTTAGTATATAAAATTTGGTATTAATTCTTGTTAAAAATCCTAAGTTCGGTCCTGTGGACCTCGCTTAATTTAAACTAGCCTGTCATCAAATAAACATCTTAAATAAAAGGCACCTTTTAAGAAAGGATTGGTTCGTATTTGCTATAATGAAATAATGTAACGTCATATTGATGTCGTTTTTCGTATCTTGCGACCTGGCATTCTACAAATAATATCAATTTCTTCAGAAAGAAAGCCTTGAAAAGAAATCATGAGAAGCGCTTAGTCAACTCATTTATTAAAATATTTCGGTAAACATTTTGAGTGTATACGATTCGTAAATACACTTTACTTTGTCTGTTATTTGCGTTTTAAATTTTAAGTCAATGCGGCGTAGAAATTTTTCGTCTCGATAGCAGTAGAATTCCACACGTGTGTTTTGGCGCGTAGAATTTTGGTGTTGCTTTTTACACGTAAGGTAAATCCTATAGTAGGGCAAGCAACAAGCGCCCTTGCCGCCTAAAAACAGATGTTAGCGCGCGGAGTAACGTGGAACGGAGTTTATAAAAAGGCTTTCGCTAGTTTTGACAAGAGGACTTGACTTGAAGACTCGTGACTGCAGGCTGTGAGCATGCAGTCGACATTGTGGTCAATAGGCCTGATCATTTTTCTTATGTAGTGTCAATGGATTACAGTTCTTTAATCCTATAGAATTGCAAGATATTCTAGTTATAGTGCTTTGTCGTTTAAAGTTATGCCGTTAAGTGAAAATCCTTTTGAAAAGGTTTTACGTGCAAAGTTGTGTTTGAAAGACTTGTCATTCCGTACTGCGTATAAATTATAGTGGTTTATTCTTTGATGAAAATGTGTAATAGCAAGTATTTCCTTTCGTCCGATCTACCGATAAGTGCAGTTAATTAATGAGAGAAAAATCTCTTGAAGTAATCCTAAATTTAGTGAGCACTTTTTGTGCGTTTGTACATTAAAATCCGGCTTAAAGAAGTTGAAAGCATTTATTGATATAAGTGAATTAAAACAATTTGAAGCTCAAGACGCATTTTCGCTGATTTTCCGAGGGAAAATAATTACGATATTATTCAATAGTAAATTAAAATCTTGGTTACTTTTGTGCCTGACTCTCTTGGTTTCTGTAATCATATGGGCTGTTGTCAATAATGGATTTGGTCGCGTTTTTGATTGGAGAATCTACACTTCGATTCAACCTTAAGTTCCCCGCAGGAAAGGCGAATTTCCAATTTCTACCGAACTAGGTGTATGGTATTCCATGAGTTTAATGAATGAAAATGCAAGGTACTGTAATATTAAGTAGGTATTTGTTGTAATTCAAGTATTAAGAATGTCATAGTTATGAATTTTTTTTAGGGAGAGCTCTCCTTGATAGTTAAAAATCTTTAAACTTTAAATTAATCACAATTCATTTATATTGATACTTTTGAACTGATTTAATTTGTCTAATCTCATTTAGATATTTGTGTATAAATTTTTGTCCAGAAAAAGACCAGTCAATATAAATTTTAATATTTGTGTTAATGCTTTTGAACATTATTTGTGGTCGATTTAATCAAATCTTTTTGAGTTATTTTCATAATTTAATGAAAAGTTCTAGGTGAATTTTTATTGATTAACTTTGGTATAATTATAACCTACTAAATGTAGGGTGGACTTGTAATAAATATACGATGTGTGTTTTACTTTTATTTATGCAAAGTTGTGTTATTATTATTTTCCTGCTAATAAATGTTATTAATTCAAAACTGAACGATCTGAAAAACGGAACCATATTGGTTATGGATGCTTAAGTTCATTTCTTCAACAATTTTAAGTAAACAAAATTTTGTTTTAATTGAATATTCTATTCATTTTCTGGTTAATGAATTTAATAAATTTTAATGCTTATTCAATCAACATCTTTGAATGGTTAATAAATCATTAACTAAGCTCAGAACCAGATGGCGCCCTTTTAAGTTTTTATTTGTGTTTGAACCCTTATCTATTCCTTTTCACAATTTATACAGCTGTGGAACCAATACCTACGACTTGATTAATCAATTTGTAAAGAGAGAGTTTAAATCTCAAGCTGTGGCAGATATTTTTTGAGTTTTCAGTTACAGTAAGTATGATGTATTTTCATAACTTGTTATAGCATTTTGTAAATTGTATTTTTGTGTAGAAAAACTATTGTTTTACTGACGGTCCAACGTGGGCCAGAATTTAGAGTGTTTCAATTGTGCCGGGCCAGATAAAACTGGCCCGGCACTCGGAGGTAACAGTACGGGAAATTAGAAATTGATGAATATCTTCGTTTTACGTAGTAAATTAATAGTTACAATGCTAAAAAAGAATATATTATTTAAAAAAAAGGAATTTTTACTAATAATTTTGACTGAAATAGAAAATAACAAATATACAAATAATATGGAAAAATCTTAAGTAAAAACCAGATTTTCGGTTTGTTTATATTTCTTTTCTCAACAACCGTTTAGTGAATGTTTATAAAACTATGCAAAATCGGTTCTATGGAGTTCAAGTTACGTAATTGGAAAATTTGGGACGCTTGGTAGCTTATTTCCTGTAATTGAAGTGATTTTATTCTATTATGTGAGCGAATCTCCATAAGATCAAATGTAAAATTACAGTTACTTTAAATTGCAATAACTTTTAAACGACTTAATCAATCGGATTGAAATTTTCACTGTAGTTTTAGCAATAAATGAGGAACATTCTACTAAATTTTTGTTCGTTTTGTGTTTTGAAAAACTAAGACTTGTCAATGATTAATTTGTGATATTGTTGCCATAATTTGTAATGGTAGGGCCATGGCCCCTTGGCTCTTTATGAGGAGCCGCCACTGCCTTCGAGTACATGATGAGGATCTATTATCACCAGTTTTTTTAGAACACTGACATCGAAGTTAAATTTTTTATTAATTTGAACACAGCTTTCAATAAAAAAATCCAAGCATCTGGTACGCAAAATGTGCTTTTGCTCCCTTTAATTTGCTTTCAAATAAGGACACTTTAGCGCCCAAATAAATGTCATATATGAGTTGAATGTAACTTTCAGGATTTTTAAAATTAATTTTTTCAAGAGCTGTTACATTGATTATTTCCCGTTTTATGAAACATTCTAATATTGTTTTACATAGTGCAGATAAACGTGAATGTATTTTATGAATTTTTGGTTGAGATGATTGCATTTTTTATCCACGTTATCAAAGAATGGCAATACGAATTCTAGGAATTGCAAAAAACATTTTGTTGTTGGATTTTGTAAACGTGTTAAAATTATTTTTGTAGCAAGAAGTCGCTCAGTAGATACTGCATCAGTAAAAAATAAAATTGAAGCATTATATTGCTCTAGCAATCTTACCACACCATTTTCTAACAACGATAACCACCTAGTTTGCGCAGGGTGGAGGATTTTATGTATCTTTGTCTTAGTAAAGTTTTGAAACCCTTTAAGCACTTCAATGCATTTAGGACTATTTGAAAAGTAGTTGTATGTATCCTCACTATATCTTCAACCCCTCTAGGTAATTTTGCGCAAGCAGCTGAACTGCATAAATGAAAGCTATGACAAACGCAGCGCATTAAAAATATGTTGGGAATTTCTTTTAACCGACTCATAACGGAATTATACTTCCCTGTCACAACATTCGCTCCATCACAAGCAAATCCTATTAAATTCTTATTATGGGGATTTTTTTATCCTCAAAGTAGCAGACAATTCTCCCAAAAATAACTTGTGCTCTGGCATCTTTCATAGGCGCCTATGTAAGAAAAGTGTCGCGAATCCTATAATAATATCAATATTTAAAATATAATGACAAAAAGCGATTAAAATAACTTACTTGTCACCTTGAAAGTACCTACAAACCAATGCCAAATGTTTCGTACAAGATCTATCAATTGACTCGTCTATGCATAAGTAGAAATTTATTATACCTTAAGATGGTTAAAATATCTAATTCGTTTTGTTTCCCCATAACGTTTTTAACAATGGCTGAACATTTAGTACGTCCACATTTAATTTTCTTAGCAATTTGTGGGTCGGAACATGTTTGTTTTATTAATTTTGGTAGATACTCCATAGTCTTATATGGTATATTATGTTGAGCAACATAAGCTGCTAAATGTAAAGCTGCCCTTTCGGTTGTCACGTCAAGGGAATCTACCTGTTTAAAGCTGCCCATATTGGTCAATGTTACTTGCTTTTTGTAGTTTTGGATAATTTCAAATGAGCAGTACTTTCCTTGTGCCTTAATAGAATCGTTTTCCCAGTAGCACCTATATTAATGTTTTTATTGGAGACAGTGCAATAAGCCCCAGTACTTGTTTTCCCTTGTTTCAACCAGCCTTTAAAATTTTCGTTGTTTTCTCAATCTTGCGTGTATTTATGCGAACACTTGACTCTTTTTTTTTGCTGAACGCTTTCCTTGGGTCGACGTGCCTTCCCCGTCTGTTAAAGCATCCTAGGAACTACAATTCACATTTCGATTTACCTATATTCTAATAAAAGAATAAATAAAGATAATTACCTGCTCATCATATTAACAAAACAGCAAATATTTAGAAATTACACACAATTCTTAACAAAAACAAAACTGCCGCATATTATAAATACAATACGCGATGCTAATGCGATTATACGTAAAGGAAGAGAAATAATAAAGGAAGGGATTCCCCCCTTACGGACGGGATTCACCGCTTTCGCTTCACCTAATCTGACGTGCTGCTGAGGCTGCGCTGCTGTCTGCAGGTTGTAAGTGTAAATTCGTAAAGAATGTAGAATTATTATACAGAACAAAACTATTCATACAACTTTTAATTGTTTAATTTGTTAAAAACAATTTATTAATTTTGTACTCAATAATTTTAACAGAAAATTTCGGAGTGAAAATAGTAGATCTCCTGCTAAAATAGAAGGTCTGGCATCTCTGGATTTATCGTTGCAACCTACTGTTGCTAGAGATCCTGAATGAAAACTTTAACTGTGTTATTTTAGAGTTAGGAGACGGATGTCAAGATCTATCTCTTTCTAGGCCAAAATTAAGCTGCCTGAAACAGAGATATTTTTTGGCTCTTTTTTATTTTAGTGACAAAATTCAGCAGCTGTCAGTTACAAATTTTAGGTTATGCTTTATGTCATGTTTACTTTTATGCATGTAAAGGTTTTTAATGTACACATCATTTATTTATTATTTATAAAGAATTTTTAAAACTACTATAGTATAACAATTTTATATTTAATAATTACGACTTTATCTGAACCCAATTTTAGATTTATATAAATTTCATATTGACAGTCTTACCTAAGCCAATTTTCATGATTATCAACCTCCTAATAAATAGTTTCAAAATATGAAATGTCACTAGGGAAATTTGACATGCGTGACTTAACTATAAATAACACAGAGCTCAGGTCATATTTAGGAACTCTAACTGTTGCAGCTCTTTACTCGTTCTGAGCGTAACCGGTATGATAATTATTAAGGTAAGTACTCACAGCAGCGGATCCACAGGCGGATGTCATACGATTGGTCGGTTTGAGTCGATTTGACTCATACCGACCAATCGTATGACATGCGCCTGCAGATCCGCTGTTGTGAGTACTTAGCTTATTAGCGTTTGATTTGAAGTTCAGAGCAAGTCCTGTCGCGTTAGATTGGTAACAGTTCACGTATCCCAAGCCAGCTCGTTGTTCTAAGATCTTAATAAGCGAGAACTACCGGGAAGTTTACCTAATGTATTTTCTATCGCATACGTAAGGAAAAGAGTGCAGTTGGCCTACAAAGATTTTTAAATGTTTCAGGCCGCGTTCTAAAATAGAGATAAAACTAATGATTTTTCAAATCTCAGAACTACCTTGTCTGCAATATTTAAAACCTTAACCAGTAGTAACTTTTTTGCTTGTTTCATCCTTAGTTATCGAAAAAGAGAAATTCACTAATAAGCCGCTGTAAAAAGAGGTTATTTGGTTAATATTTCTTAAAATACAGACAACTCAAAGAAGGTATGTATACATTTTAAACATCGATGGTTTCGAACTGCGTTCGATTAGTCCTGTCTGCTCAAACACGCTCTGTCAATGACGTTACGTTCTCGATACCTGAACCACTCGCTCATGTGAACGTGATGCTCATAAGATGTGTTTTTTTCTCGGTTTTCGGTCTGGTTCTGGAGGCCATATCGTGAAATAACCGTGTTTTATGAAAGACTATATCGTCATATAATACAGGTATTCAATTTTAATTGTTTTTGGTTCGCCAAATTCAGAACCTGATCTTGGCACAGGTTGCAACTTATGGTATTGCTAACCTTATCTAAAGGTAAGTACTCACAGTAGCGGATCCGCAGGCGGATGTCATCCGATTGGTCGGTTCGGGTCAGTTTAAGCCAAATCGACCAATCATATGACATCCGCCTGCGGATCCGCTGCTGTGAGTACTTAGCTTAACACTGTCGGCTGTTATTTTTAACGTAACCTCAACATCTTTTTATATGTGAAACAATTAATTACATGCTACAATTTCTAAATATTAATGATCATCATACGTGAATAGTAGATTATTAAGAAATGATAATGATAGTTAGAAACATTACAATTATTGTTTAAAGGAGTTATTATCTACACAGATATGCCATTCGTAACTTGGAGAATAAATCGACACTAGGAAAATCTCGTCAAAACACGACAGTCAAAAGGCCAATTTATGGAAAGTTTCCTTATATACAACGTCCGTTGTATGATTACAATCCTTCGGGTTTCCAAGAGTGATTATATAATATTAATATTTATTAAATAAACGCAATCGAACAAACACAGTTGAAAATACTAAGCTTACCATTTTCGGATGAACTTTTAAATGCGTTACGTAACAAACACTTCCGACTTACCCCCCCACCATATACCAAACCTGACTTACCCTCACTTCCCCTCGTAGTTAGCCCTGGTTTACTCCTTTCTCCGGCTTACCCCTCTTCATCAACTTATCTTTTCTTCAGACTTACCTCCTCTCGCCTGGCTTACCCTCTACCTTGGATTATCACCCTTTTCGACTCACCCCCTCTGGCTAACTCATCTTCTGACTCGTTCGCCGACTTACCCACCCATTCTTATCATAAAATTCTACATTGAATTCATATATTATTTGCTTAATATACCAGCTTTTTAGACTTTGTCGGGTCATTTTCCCATGTTCCTTAGATACAGCATTAGTTCTTAGACATTCCTATTCTATTTTTTCATCAAATATCGCAATCTGCAAAATTAAAAATTTTGAAAAAACGGACACATTCGCAGAGGCAGATAGAGATACGGAATTTCGTGAAAATGCTCCACAACAAATACTATGAAACTCGACTGAGAACTGTTGGTGGCATAGTAAGCAGGTATAGAGAGGATGTTTAGTTTCACAACGCGACGAAGCAAGCGCTGTAAGTGGACAGTAGTTCTTGGGCATATTGAACACGTGTATCACGGAAGAAACCGCGATATTACTGACATTTATAAATTATTCGCTGGCTGTTTTATTTTGCTGCGATTTAGAATCAGCAATAAGGCGGATATATAATCTTTTTCTGAAATCGTCAAGAAAGCTTGTCATGACAGAACTCAGGTTGGTCATGAAAGTGTCACTTTAAAGACTAGTCACTTTCATGATTTTTACAAGACTCCTGTCACTTTACAAGACTCATCTGTCATTTTTAGACTGCAATTGAATTAGAAATCGTCACTTATCTTATGAAACGTTTATTTAATATAATTAAAAACACTAACAATCAAATACAACAAAATATTTTTGATTTGTTGTTGATTCATTGTCATGGATATTAACTTCTCATACGACTCTGATGTTGATATATTTTTTCAGTTTAAATCTATTTTTAGTTTTGAAAAACGATTTCAGAAAAAATATAATACATCACTGGTCATGAAAGTGTCTCTGCTTGACTCGGAGGCTTTAAAGAGATACTCGGATGCTACGCATCCTCGTACTCTTCAATAAGCCTCCTCTTCTGCAAAGTTTCACTTTCATGACTTGTAATGTAATACACTATTGTCTCTAAAGGAAAAATCTTAATTGATTTTCAAGATTACTTACAGGATTAATTAAATCATTGTTTACAAAAATATTTAAAACATGTGCAGTTTCATCCTGAATTTAAGTCTGTCATTCTAGCTATTGATGGTATAAGGTAACTATTTTTTAATTTAAAAAACTTCCTGGCATTTGTTTTTTTCAAAAATTAGATATTATCTTATTTTAATTTGACCGTATCAATTATAAATATCGCACCTTTATTTGGGTTTAAATACAAGCGCTGAATTAACATTAATTACAACAAATAACCGTAGCGGCATCTATATAATGCCAATCACACTTATTATCAAACAAAAATAAAATCTGTAAAATAGTGGAAGCGCACTCGACTAAGAACAGATGTTCTTGGCAATGACGAAGACATAAAGATGTATTTTTACGTATTAATTTTAACGCACCAAAAATATACCGGGAATTACGTAATTATTACATGCCATTGAACATCACTTTGCAATATTACTTGTGGCATGCAAAATAATTAGAGGCAAGTAATTTTCATACGAATTTTTATTCCAGCGCTACTTGGGCACAAAGCACTTGCTGTTTCTTCTTCTAAGTTACAAGCTTTTTTCCGCAAAAGTAATTTTGGAATTTTAGAAGAGAAAGAAAGGCAATTAGAGTTAGTTAAAGAAGTGTTTAAATTTCATACTATTAATACAAATTTTCGTCAAGAGTTTTCGGTCAATGCATTGCAAATCAAAAAAATATTCAACAATTGTTCGAAAAGCCTGCTTAATAAATTATTTTGCACGTCCTATATATAAGGCTCTACTTTAGCCCCCAAAAGAAAGAGTAAACTGTTTCCATGACAACAACAAAACAGGATTGAATTTTTTTTTCTACTTTGCGTTTATATAAAGGCTCATTCAGAACCGAAAGTAGTGCTGAACTAGCTCATTTGAGTTTCGAATTAGAACTAGTGTAATTTAGTTTTTCGAGGTTGTCAGTCATGAACCATGACAAATGAAATGTCATTGAAATCATTGTTAAATTAAAATTTGAATTTTCAAATGTCAAAATTTGAAATTTATCGATTGTTGGTACCAACCACGATAAAATTCCCCAAATTTTAAAAGTGCGAATTTTTATTTTAAAACGGATAAAATTAGTAAAAAAGAGGTGCAAAGTACAAAAAATAGTATAAAGAACTCGTTTTATAAGACAATTATTGCACTCATGCTTTAAAAAACTCCCGCTACGCGGTCGTTTTTTAAACTAGCATTCGTGCAATAAATCATGTCGTATAAAACTTGTTCTTTAATATACTATTTATTGAAGCCTGTAAAAAATACACAACAAAATGTTGTGTTCGACAAAACCAAATGAACATGAATACATAATTATATTTATTTCATATTAATATTAACACTAATTTGGCAAGTGTTGCACCCGCTTATGTTAAATAGAGAGATTAATTTGACGCCTTTGGAGTTTGTTGAATCTAGAGGATTTCTGATAAGTTGACGCTTGATCTATTATTGAACTGTAAGTTGATTTTTGGTTTTCATTTCCTATAAGGAATTTCTCAGCTTTATCTTTTTATTAGCCAACGAATTTCCCACGTACCCCTCGGCGACGGTTGCGGATTTCATTCAAACATGCTGATTGGGACGGGAAAAGATTTCATGGTTATGTAAATTTTGGAATGGATTTCGAGGACGACAGTAATGCTTTAACCAAAGAAGCATTTGTTTTGATGGTTCTCTGTGTTAATGGCAGTTGGAGAGTTCCTGTGGGATATTTTCTTGTAGAGTCGTTAACTGGGCTACAAAAAAAATCGATCATTTCTCATTGTATACAACTGCTGCAACAGATAAACATAAAATAGTTTCAGTTACATTTGACGGCGCTCCAGAAAATATCACTATGTACTATAACTTAGGCTGTCCTATAACAAATAATAATACAGACACATCTTTTGTTATTAATGGCAGTAGGATCTACGTTTTCCCAGATCCCTGCCATATGATGAAACTGATTTACAATTCCTTTGGCGACAGAAAAATTTTAATAGATGGCGGCGGAGATTTTATTCGATACTACTACTAAACGAACTGCAAGAAAATGAAGGTTTACATTTAGGCAACAAGTTACGTCGGCAACACATCAATTTTTTTAAGCAGAAAATGAAAGTTTGTTTAGCAGTTTGTTTCAATTACTGAGCGCTTCGGTAGCAGATGCACTAGAGTATTGTGAAAATATTTTAAAATTAAAGCAATTTAGGGGATGCCAAGAAACAGTAAAATTCATAAGAATGATAAATGCTTTTTTTGATATCTTAAATAGTCGAACCTTGGCACCCCCAGACTTTAAGAAAGCTCTATGTGCAAGAAATATTGATACAATTAGTAATTTTGTACATACTGTTATAGACTATTTGTAAAAATTAAAGTTTGATGATGGTTTGTTGGTCATCGAGTCCAGAAAAAAAATTGGTTTTTTAGGAGTCATAGTATCTTTAGGAAGTGCATTGCTATTATACTCAGAAATAGTTACACACGGGAATCTAACCTATTTGCCCATATACAGAATCAGTCAAGACCATTTAAAGTTATTTTTTTCATCAATTAGAGCAAAGGGCGGATTTAATAATAATCCATCGGCTCGCCAATTTAAAGCAGCGTATAAAAGATTATTGATTCGGACGGAAACTAGAGAGGGGGGTTTTGAAAATTGTGTTCCTCTTGAACAAATTCCAATTTTAGTATGTTCAAGTAAAACACCGGAACTGAAAGAACCCGAGAAAATTATTAATTTGGAAACGCCCCTGGCTTTATTGGATGACGCAATAACTGGCATTGATGATTATCTTACTGATTCAATGACTATGACTAGATGTAGTATTGAAATCATTATCTATATTGCCGGATTTGTGTGCTATAAATTGCAGAAATCATTACATTTTGAAAGGAGCGCACAAATTTTCTCTATTCATTAATAACTCAAAAAACACATGTAGGTTTGGCGTACCCGTCAGATGATGTGATACTAATTTGTAAATGTCGGAAGAATATTTGAGGGCAAATCAAAACCGTTTACATGAGAAAAATTTTATTTCAAAACTTATTGTTGAAATTATATCTAATTTGAACAAAAATATTTTTGTCAATTTAAATTCTCATGTTTTGGAAACGGAAACAAATATTTAAGATATTCGTTTACATTTTATTTGCAAAATGCAAAATCAACCTAAAGAGCACATCCGGAATCAACTAACGAAACTGATTTTATTTCAAGGACAATAATAATAATAATTTATAATAATAATAATAATTACTACAACCCATAACCAGGCAGGCCCCAAAAGCTATAAGCTTGTGCGGGAGGGAGGGGGCGATTATTATTATTACGTAGGCCCTAAGTGCGGCTGCAGCCGACTTACAGATGGAACAGCGCAAATCCCACATTTGTGTCACAGCTAAGGAAAACTGCAGAAAACCTTAACCAGATCTGCCGGCACCGGGAATCGATCCCGGGCTGCTTGGGTGAAAGTCCGGCACGCCTGACATTACACTACCAAGGCTGGTTATGATGAGTTAAATGATAAATAGATAAATATTTTCTTTATTTTTGAAGATTTTGTTTTAAGTAGAATAAAGATTTGAATAAAAATGCGACTTTTATTATAAACTCTATTACCGCATTTACGTGACGTCTATGGTGTGTTTTTCTGGAGGCGGTTGGTAACACGCGAAAGTTTTGATCATATTCTGTGGCCGAAGCTTTTTTTAAAACTTTATTTATTGAATATAATAAAACACATTTATATATTTCGTTTGCAGTCGTAGAATATATTTTATTATTTTTAATCAAGAGAAAACTTTATCTCTTTTAACATTTAGAATACAAATATTAATATGACTTTGTCTGTAATTATTTAACGAGTTTAAGACGAGTTTAAATAATTAAATTTGAATTAACACACTTAACAGAACAGTTTTAGAATTCACATTTAAATGACATTAAGCAAAATAATTAATTAAAACTCGAATGAGCCTTTATGTTTTTACTAGCAAGACAATTTTAAAATCCACATCTAGTTTTAATACTCACTCAGGATAAACACTTGTTGAATACTTAATAAAGACTTGTGTGTTGAATGAATATTTAATAAAGACTAAAGACTTAAGATTAAAACAGAGGTATTTATACCTTATCTGCCTACACAGTTCTCATGGTCATGAGAGAATAAATGCCAAAGAAGTTCTCATAGAGATAACATAGACTTAGCATAAAAACTGTAATTTGATATCGTGAGTTTTATTATCTTAAGCAATTCTCATGTAACATGATCTTATCTATAGTGCGATTCTACGTACGTTACTCCTCCACCCTTAGTATTTTCAATGTTATTAAAATAATTTGAAAATAAAATTTGAAATAATATTTATATATTATAAAATTTTTCAAAGAAATCTAAAATTGGTATTTCTTCGTTATTTTGGTTATTTAGAAAATCTATAAATTTGATTTTGAAGGAGTTACGTTTACAATAAATATACAATAATAAACTTATAATAACTATTACAATGATAAATATAATTATAATGATACTTAATAAGCTCAGATGATCGAGGGTTGTAGTACTATTCATCTTTAGAAGATGATTTTGGTTTGTGATCTGGAAGGGAACTGATTAACCAGGTTACAGAATTAATTTGGGAAATCTTTATATCAACAAGTTCAAGTAGCTAAGGTATACAAGTTTGGTTATGATGAAAAGAAAGTAGTTGTGTCTCGCAAAGTTTATTATTAGGGATTTCAAAGTAGTTTTTATGTTGACAAAAGTATAAATTGGGGGCGATCGATTTACAATGATCGATCTCAATAGGAATGCTAGTTTGAGCATTATATAGTAAGGTGTTATAAGTCGGAATAATCATACGAGCTTGGTTGGTGCTGGTAATGATTGGAAACGGTATTAATTGAATCAGTTGATTATTTTCGAATTTAGAGATTAATGGAATCTCAAATATGAATGTGATTTTGTTGTCAATTTGATAAGCTTTAGTAACGATAATTGTTTCATATAAATGTAGGTATTTTGGGTCAGCAGGATAAGGGATGGTTAAAACGTCTTGATCTGTGAGATATGAAGAAATTTCATTTAAGTTTTGAATTATTTCGTCAATGTCTAATAGTGACATATGCATTTGCTGGTTTTGAGCAAAGGTTAAAGTATTTTCTAAGTCTGATAATTCATTAATAAATAGTTGAAGGGATTGAGCTAATTCGATTAAAGTAAGTTTAGTTGCAAATGTAGCTATGTTTTTACTAGGGATTCATATAAATATTTCATTTTATTTTTATGTGTAGATAAGTAATCATGATAATATGTTCTGTTATAATCAAGGTCAAAGGGGTTTTTACTTTCAGTGTGTCCAAAAACGATTTCAAAAGGGGTTAAATGAAGATTCGAATGTATAGTATGATTGTATGCTAAAAGGCAATATTGGATTTTTTGCTGTTCAGGTATATTGGTTAATAGTCGATAATGTTCAATGATTGTAGAATGTAATCTTTTGATTGGTGAATTAGATTGATGGTGATGAGGTGTTGTATGTAATTGGATTTTATGCAAGGCTATAAAATCTTTAAAGATATTTTTATTAAATTCCCGTCGGCTATAATGACATTAGGGGGTGTAAATGTTGAAATGTATTTCAATAACTGTTCAATTACTTCTATTAAATTTCGGGATTGTAAAGGATAATCTTATGCAAATTTCGTTAAAGCGTCAATGATTGTTAAAAAACTTTTATTTTTGTTTTGGAATATATCGATATGAATTGTATGGAATGGTCTAGAAGAAGTAGGGGTTAATTGAAAAGGTTGATTAATAGGTTTTCTGTTGTATTTTTGTTGTTTACAAATTTGACAATTATTAATATAATTTGTAACATCTTTTATAATAGAGGTTCAATAATATTTTCTTTTGAGATGTGCAATAGTTGGTTGAAGATTGTTGAGAACTTACCGTGTCAATATAAGAATTTTGATGATTATTTTCTTCGTTGTTCGGGTTTTCAATGTTTTCAATAGTGTCAGTTTGAGGGGGATTATAAGTTGGAATGTCGAATAAGTCTGTAATATCGGGAGTACGGGAGTACTTGGATCTGGTTTAATTCCTTCTGGAGTTACAATGTGTCCTAAATATTTAATGGATTTATGTAGAAATTCTGATTTGTCTAATAATTGAATTTGATATTATGTTGTCTACATCTTTGGAATATATCTTTAAGTCTAAACATGTGATCTTGAAGAGAAGCGGAATAAATTATGATGTCGTCTAAGTAGACTAGACATTGTTGGGGTGTTAAACCTATAAGGGCGTTATCGATTGCACGCTGGAATGTAGCTGGTGCATTTTTTAAACCAAAAGGCATTCTTTTAAATTGGAAATGACCTTCTCCTGCCGAGAAAGCTGTTTTTCTCTATCCTCTTTTTCAATTTCTATTTGCCAGAAACCGGATGCGAGGTCAAGAGTACTAAAATACTTTGATCTGCCTAAATTATCTAAAACGGTTTCTATTCGGGGTAATGGGAATTTGTCCTCGATAGTCTGTTCGTTCAGTTTCCTGTAATCTATGACGATCCACCACTTCTGTTTTTGGGATGCGTCTAATTTCTTTTTTACTATCCAAATTGGAAAATTAAATGGGGATTCTGATGGTTCAATAATTTGGTCCTTTAACATTTTATGAATTTGGTTTTTGACTTCTTCACGGTGAATCTGGGTGTATCTATATGTCTTAGTGTAAATTGGGGCATCTGTTTTTGTCCTAATATGGTGTTTTGCTAAATTTGTTGCTGAAAGGGGTATGTCTAGGGTGTAAAATACGTCTTTGTATTCATAGCAAAGGTTTGTCAAGAGGGTTTCCTCTTCTTCATTAAGATGTTCTAATCTTAAATTATTTTTTAAATTTTCGTTCAAAATTTTTCTTACGT
This sequence comes from Agrypnus murinus, assembly GCA_929113105.1. Lineage (NCBI taxonomy): Eukaryota > Metazoa > Arthropoda > Insecta > Coleoptera > Elateridae > Agrypnus > Agrypnus murinus. The sequence goes on along the minus strand of OV816027.1, from coordinate 101,959,235 downwards.
TGGAAGGGGGTTTTACATTGAAATTATTAATTTGGATTAAATCATCTGAAGTGTTATAATCTTCTAAAATTAAAGGGTCATAAATACTGATAACTTGAGGTTCATTGGAAGTATTGATAAGGCTTATTTGAAAATAATTATTGTATAATCTGACAATAGCTGAAGGCATAATGACGTGGGCGTTAAACTTAAGTTTGGGGGTTAATTTTGTTCCATCAATTCCAACTGCTGGAAGTGTTGTAAAAATTTCGGTTCGAGCTGGTATATGGATCTTTTTTATTGGTTCCTGATTTGGTTTTAATTTTGAAAAATTACAATTATTTCGTTGTTGCATTTCTTGCTTTAATTTGGAAGGGTTATAATAAAAAGGTACGGTTGTTTTTTAGGTTTGGATATGCATCCATTTATAATCGATTGATGCGGATAAATCCATCAAAAGATCTGATCCTATAAGTCCTACATAGTCGGGATGAAAGTCAAATAAGTAACATGTATGAAGTCCTTCTTCGTCAAAAAGATTAGGTATAGGGATGTCTGCTACGTAATTATGTTGAGTAGTTCCATGGGAAGTTGTAATTTCAAAATTATATTTATAAATAGATTCTCGGAAGTTTTCTTGCACGAATTTGGGAGAAATGATAGTTTTTGAACTCCCTGTATCGATCAATAATTTTTCATTCGATCCTGGGATGATTAAATAGGGTAAGTTTGCTTTGGGGTTTATGTTAAAATGTAATAGGGGTTCCGAGGCTCTTAATGAAAATTTACATTAGAGTCCATGTTTTCGTATTCTTCTTCTGGTTGATTTTAATATTGATTTTCTTGGACATATTCGTCTTGGGGATGTTCATCTTGAGGATAATTAGGATTTTCATTAGAAGTATTATCAAAATATACGCGATCTGGTTCGTCATATTCAATATTATTGAAAGATGTTGATGGTAAATTATCGTCGTGATAATTTATTTCTTCTGGAATTGCATTTGGAAAGCGTCTAAAGCGTTGTGAGTTCGTTCTGAATTTATTTTGGTTTCCTAATTGTCTGGTAGCGGGTCTTTTAATTATGCTAACCCCCATAGATTCTGGAGTATATGTGGGTTGATGGTTCGGTTTGAAAGAACTAAAATTTCTAGATTGATTTGATCTAATGTTGCTACTTGAAGCATTATTCGACGTGAAATTTGGGAAATTATTTTGTCTATTAGAAAAATTACTTGGTCTTGAATTAGTATTTGAGAAATTAGGGAAATTATTTGAAAAGTTATTATTTGGTCTTGAGAAATTGGGGAAATTATTCGGATTTCCAGATTTTTCAGGTTGAGTAGTACATAGGTTTTGGGATGGTTTAGGATAGTTATTTTTAGATGTTAAATGTATTTGATTATTTTTTGTAAAATTTTGGTTCATTTTAAAATTTTGGTTTTTTGAATAACAAATATCTAGTTCTTCTTTAATAATTTTTAGGGCTGATTCTAAAGAATCTGGATTTCTAGATCTGACGAATATTCCTAAATTTTCGTTTAGTCCACTGACAAATGTTCGTAGTAGGTATTCCGTCCATTGAGCTGCCCCCCACTCCTTTTTTTGACAACGCCTACTGCTCTCTGATTGACTATCCCTACTCCTGTAGCTTCTCCCCTTGCTTCTGATTGGTCGACGCCCCCACTCCTATCCCTACTCAGCGGCCATTTTGAATCGCCATTTTGAATAGCCATTTTGAATCGCCATCTTGGATCGCCATTTTGAATAGCCATTTTGAATCGCCATTTTGAATAGCCATTTTGAATAGCCATCTTGGATCGCCATTTTGGATCGTCATTTTGAATCGCTATTTTGAATCGCCATCTTGAATCGCCATCTTGGATCGCCATCTTAAATCGCCATTTTGTATCTGTCATTTGGAATTTGTCAATTTTGAATCTTTCATTTTGTATCTCGCGGGCCATATGCATCTCGCTCTCGCTCTTTCTCGCGCTCTCGCTCTGACCCTCTCTCTCGCTCTTGCTCTGGCCCTCTCTCTCGCTCTCGCTTGGTTCAGGCCCTCTCTCTCGCTCTCGCTTGGCTCTGGCCCTCTCTCTCTCTCTCTCTCGCTCTCGCTTGTCATTTCCAACTTGTCAATGTTTCCCGCCCTTGGATTTGAATTTTTAGTACTGCTACTGCCATCTATCGGTAACGTCCTGTGATCGGTATAGTAGACTTCTATACGCCTATAGATAGGCAACCTGTTACAGTTTTTTATAAAAATCAATTTTGGAGTAACCGGGGTTCGAACGCTCAACCATCTGATTAGAACTCCATAGCTTAACCCCGAGACCACGAAGCTTGTCTTTTAAATTACTGCATACGAGTTATTTATAAAAATGCTTTCACGTATATTTGATTAAATCCAATTTATTTAAAAATAATTCCCGGAAAATATTTATAAATATTGTACATTAATAATATTAAATCTTTAGGATTCAAAAATTATAAGCCAATTATGATTATTATCATGAGTCATTGAGATGAGACAATTATTAACCTTATATGAGCCAATCGTGAAGAAACTCAAGAAATTTTTCTTGATACATCTTAAATATAACAATTTGAAAACTATATACAGATATTATTACTACATGAGGCCCGTAACATCAGTCGATCCGCGGCTTTTTATATCAGTACAAAATAATTAGATATAGTTATATTTACTATCTATTCTTTTAAACAGCTGTTATATTTTCCATGATTACTTTATAGTCGGGTATGTAGTACCATTATTATCCTACATTAACTTATATGAAAAATGAGATCGGTAAGTAAAAACATGACGTCTTGATTGTAAAATTTATTTTCTGTAACGATGATTTCACCATTGCTAATGAATTTCCAATTAGCGGGTGTAGAAAGTTAAAATTCAAACATGAAAGACTATTGGTTTAATCGAAATATTTTAAAAGTTGCCGACGGCTAATTATTATTTAATAACAACCGTAAATTCTGAGTAAATCTGTTTGGATATTTCCTGAAGCCTAAATCAATTTTGTTTGTATTAAAATCTAGAAATTTCAGAAAAACGGTTTTAAAATAATTTGTATATAGTTATACATTGTGAAATAAAAAATGCAAGAATAAAATACGTACACGGATTAAACTTATTATATTATATATTATATTTTAAAATTAGTGGCTGAATCTAATTATTACAGAAATTCAATTGTAGAAACTGAAGATGTAATCTTTAAAACATCAAGTAAGCTCTATTATATTACAGGTGGTATAATTATTCATGATTTTACCGTCTATCATCTATAGTCTAGTCTAGTCTGGTCTGGTCTGATCTGGTCTGGTCTGGTCTGGTATGGTCTGGTCTGGTCTGGTATGGTCTGGTCTTGTCTGGTCTGGTCTGGTCTGGTCTGGTCTGGTCTGGTATGGTCTGGTCTGGTCTGGTCTGGTCTGGTCTGGTCTGGTCTGGTCTGGTCTGGTCTGGTCTGGTCTGGTCTGGTCTGGTCTGGTCTGGTCTGGTCTGGTCTGGTCTGGTCTGGTCTGGTCTGGTCTGGTCTGGTCTGGTCTGGTCTGGTCTGGTCTAGTCTGGTCTAGTCTTATGGACCCTCTAGAGGTCGAATACAGGCGTATATATTCTGTATATAACCTCTTAGTTAACATAGTATTTTATAAAATAATTAGATATAGTTATATTTACTATCTATTTTTTTAAACTGCTGTTATACTTACCATGTTTACTTTATAGTAGGGTATGTAGTACCATTATTAGTGTATACGAAATGTACTATTTTAATAGATATTATATATATATATATATATATATATATATATATATATATATATATATATATATATATATATATATATATATATATATATATATATATAAGTTATGTATTATGATTTAACTAGCGACGAAACTACTCGTATCAATAAAGGTTCTTGTATGAAAGTATGTTGCTTTGTACTTACTCTGCTCCCTACGTTATGCCCTAAAAAATGTATTCGTAGGCTCTAACCTAATCTAACCTAAATTATATTCGTATGCTCTAACCTGTGATGTAATAAAAAACAATAAGGTTACAGATTATTATTAATCATAAGAGTTTACTATAGATACGTTGAATAACCTACAAGAGTATATAGTATATTATTACATATCTGCGTATTTCGAAGCTATTGAAAATGTATGATGTATTGTAAAATAACGTTTAAATATGGCGACGAACTTATTTCTTTTAAACTGACGACAACTCATCATACAAAACATACTGTATTTATGTATTCCCTTTCTCTGCTGATATGTTTTCTACAGTGTGTTTTTAAATATTATACCCCGTTCTCTCAAGAATGCATAAAATTTTCGAAATATCTGTTTATTATTTTACTTAGCACATATAACCTACTAAGTATGTCCTAATGGTAAAACTGTAATCGACGAGATCTAATATCATAGTAATATTATAACAGATTAGGTGACCTAACAAACTCTTTAAAGAAATGTTTATTTACATGTATGAGATAGTATTTAACATAATGTCCTTACATACTGGGTTACGATAGAGACGGATAATCATACGAGCTGCTGAAATGTATGATATATTGTAAAATAACGTTTAAATAAGAGTTTACTTTAGATGCTACGAATATCTATATGGTGTATAAACAATAAGAACGTATATGTAGAAATCGCTTACAAGGGTAGTAGATTTAACGAAAAGGGTTAAAATCTGTTCAAAATTACATTACGTCTAGAAAACTAGAAATTAGATAATTGTAGCATACGCATGTTAAATGTACCTATTCTTCACCTCGTCTGTAGTAGATATAATGAAAAAAAGAAAAAAAATCTGTAGCATAGGGTTTATGCTTATACTCAGGCTCGCAATCATATGTAGCGTATCTAAGCTTACATAGTATAATTATTTTCTCAACGTAGGATAGAACAACCGATTGCTCTGGTCGATCAATATAAATAGACGGATAGTGTTCCTGTTCCTTCATTAGTCGAGATGGAGCAGCGTAAGAAGAAGAATGGCTCTGGTCAACAGGATTGCAAAATACAGTGTCCGGTTTGCTTCAAGTCTTTCGCGAGGCCATTCACCTGCAAGAGACACGTAAAAACCATACCCGATTCAAACAGAATCTGCTGTTCTAGCTGTGTCAAAACTTTTTCACGCTCTGACAACTTAAAAAGACATACGAAAAGCGTTCACGAATCAATCAAAGTCCGGTGTTCTAATTGCTTCAAATATCTTTCACGCATCGACAGCTATAAAAGGCATTTAAAAAACGTACATAATAACGCAAATGTTGTAAAGACAGCTCTGGTAAAGGAAGCAAATGAACCTACTGATATCGTTGAGACAGAAGAAGAAGAAGAAGAAGATATGACTTCAGCCATGCATTTGGGTATTATGAATGTGATTCCTCGTTTACCAACTGTGATAGTAACGAAGAGTTGAACAAGGAAAGGGCTACCGGTACAGTTCCAATGAGTCAGTCGTCGGACTTTATACGTATTAGTATTGCTGCGAGGGCATACGACAACTCAGAGACCCTTAGAACTACAGCAGTCGTCATAGAAAACAACTTATGATCTATATTCTTGTATTATGTTATGTATACTAAATAAATGTTTGTAAAATAACTTTATATGTTTTATTTATCACGCCCATACTCTGATTTCTTGTCTAACAGGGTGGACTCAGCCATTTTTTGTTTCAAGACTGTTTCTAGCCTAAGGATGTATAGCCCCAGGGTTAATTAATTGAGTTTGACCTGTAGAGCATATTATGTTAGCGTTCAGTTAGTATGGCTTTGATATCCCTAATTGTTATTTACGCCAAACCCGACTACATGTATTGTTAAAGTAAAATTTAGAGGTAATATACAGGAATATATGCGCCTGTATCCGATCTCTAAAATATAAGCCTTTTAAGTCTTTTAAATATTACTTTGTATAGCTATGTTCAACAGGTATGCGCTAAATATGTTAATGTCAGCCTTGTACATAAAATATATATATAGGTCATTTGTTGCACGGAAAATTAAACTTCTCTGTAACGTATATCCTATATTACTTTGTACAACTGCGTTCATCAGGTATGCAATCAGCAGTAGAGTATCATACGTACCTGGTATAATATAACGCTTATCAGTAGGTCCCTCGTTAGGAATTTTAAAAATAATGAAATTTTTATTGAATCAGCTAAATAGATAGTGTACTTATAAGTGAATCTCTAAATAACGAATGCGTTAACAGAACTCCTGCATTAATATACATAACGTTTCATCGTGTTTTTTCAAAACACATTTCATTGTAAAAGAATAAGAATAATTTCAATTTTATTTATCATGCGATATACATTATATTATTTTCATATATTAGTATGCAAAGTTATCGTTTCAATAAAAGTAAAATATTTATCTGATTTATTTCTCCAGGTTAAGTCTGGTTCTCATAACTGTAAATTTTGCAAGAGGTAACTACCCTGTGTTTCAAAGTTATAAAGACCTATTACAAACATATGTTATAGACTTAAATTTCGAAGGTATCGAAAATGGGATTATTGTGTAATCAAATGTTTTAAATTTTTTTTTATGTAAATTAAAGAATCATTAGGGTTTTTCTGAAGAAGGTTTTCTGGAAAAATACTATATAAAGTCAACCTAATTATGATTAAATGAGAAAACATATTATTAAGCTGTTCAAAATTCGAATGTCTAGAAAAAAAAATGGGTAGCTCTTACTGAATATACGAAGAATACGTTTTAGGTATGTATTGAGATACATAACATTTGTCATATATGAATTTGTATACATCGATCTAGATCCTGCTACCGTATATGTTTAACATAAAAATAAATGAAAACTATAAACTTCTTTTATCGTTTTTATTTATAAAATTTTAATAATAATATTAAATGTTTGCATTGTACGACATACTGATAGGGTAGGTGAATTGCAGGCATTTAGCAGGTCCATGTTTCTAAATGCGGATCCATAGGCTAGAAGGAGAATCAGAAAAAAGTATTAGACAATGTTCATTGAATAGACTACCTGTTACATTTCATACCTTATTCGTCTCGATGAACATACAGTCAGCATACAGTTGATATCTTTCTGTCTTTACTTTACCTAGGTAAACCAATCCTAGAGACAGAGTTGTATTCGCTATCTTTTGGTTGAGATCGACCACTTTATCTTCAGTAAGTTTGTTGGCGAATCTTTTGGGTAGATATGTTATAGACTTATATTTCGAAGGTATCGAAAATAATTACAAATTAGTATTAATAATACGAGTTAATATCCTACAAAAGTATATAGTAAATTATTACATATCTTCATATTTCGGAGTTGCTGAAATGTATGATATATTGTAAAATAACGTTTAAATAAGAGTTTACTTTAGATGCTACGAATATCTATATGGTGTATAAACAATAAGAACGTATATATAGAAATCGCTTACAGGGGTAGTAGATATAACGAAAAGGGTTAAAATCTGTTCAAAATTACATTACGTCTAGAAAATTAGATAATTGTAGCATACGCATGTTAAATGTACCTATTCATTCACCTCGTCTGTAGTAGATATAATGAAAAAGGATAAAAATCTGTAGTATAGGGTTTATGCTTATACTCAGGCTCGCAATCATATGTAGCGTATCGATGCTTACATAGTATAATTATTTTCTCAACGTAGGATATATCGATATTCTTCTAGTTTGATTAAATCCTATAAGTTATATTCATTTCACCCTTTTTATTCTGTTAAGACATTTATAATAATCATAGGGAGCCTGGTATGGGCATAAACCGATTGCACTTATTCTTTCACCTCGTCAGTAGTTAGACTCGAATTTTATGATTTCATATATGAAGAATACGTTTAGTGATGAATACTCTGTGTTCTAGAATACTTGTATAGGGGCTAGGAAGCTTGATTTGAATACTACAATCTTGATCACGCGGTTGGAGTGTACTGATACCTCGATTGTGTGCATAGAAGTATAATGAGTATCAGTTATCGTATATTCAAATTAGTTGAATATATGTAGTACAACTTTATAGATTCTAGAAAGTTCCTATCAATATTAGAGCAATGAATGTAGACTGATGTGTGTGTTATATAATACCGATTCTCGCATATACGAACTTAGGAGCTAGCTGCTGACTCTGCATGACATTAGATGATTATGATAATGATAGATGGTCGTGATAAAGAATGTTGTTATTTATAGCAGTGACTTTATTACAATCCTTACTAGAATATAATTGTATGATATCACATCATCATATGTACCTACAATTCGATTACCTAGATTTTGACTACCTAAATTAGACCTTAGTCTAAGAATAATCATGTGTTTTATCGTTATCTTATGATATCAGGAATGCAATACTTCTATTAATCTTTAGTTTAGCGTAGATATAAATCTTTTTGTATAGCTCAATAAATGATAGTTATAGGGCTGTATTGACTTATATAACATTTCTCTCATATATGAATATTTTAGTTCAGAGAGCATTTACAAACAATGCACAATTTATACAAAGCAGTCATTCAGAACAGGGTAAGATAATTCGTATGATCTATTAAATTTAAAATAGTAATCTGCTGTTCAGCTTGATTTAATTTTCGTAAATGTCTAAATATTACTAACATACAAACAAAATAGACTTAAGTAAGAAACAAAACGTATACATTACATATCTAAAATTGTACAACATATTGATAGGGTAGGTGAATTGCAGGCATTTAGCAGGCCCGTGTTTCTAACTGCTGATCTATAGGCTAGAAAAATCATAAAAGTATTAGGCAATGTTCATTGAATAGACTCCCTGCTTCATTTCATAACTTATTTGTTTTAATAAATAGACATTAGTCAAACGATGGATATCCTCATGTCTTTACCTTCAATATATAATATATTTATTTATGATATCTAGTTAATGATATGTGTTGTGATCTTGATTGACTGTAATCTTTTTCCTGTAAGATGCTATAAAAGCCGTAATTAATATTTCTTAATATATAGTTTAGTTTAATCCGTGTACGTATTTTATTCTTGCATTTTTTATTTCACAATGTATAACTATATACAATTTATTTTAAAACCGTTTTTCTGAAATTTCTAGATTTTAATACAAACAAAATTGATTTAGGCTTCAGGAAATATCCAAACAGATTTACTCAGAATTTACGGTTGTTATTAAATAATAATTAGCCGTCGGCAACTTTTAAAATATTTCGATTAAACCAATAGTCTTTCATGTTTGAATTTTAACTTTCTACACCCGCTAATTGGAAATTCATTAGCAATGGTGAAATCATCGTTACAGAAAATAAATTTTACAATCAAGACGTCATGTTTTTACCTTACCGATCTCATTTTTCATATAAGTTAATGTAGGATAATAATGGTACTACATACCCGACTATAAAGTAATCATGGAAAATATAACAGCTGTTTAAAAAAATAGATAGTAAATATAACTATATCTAATTATTTTGTACTGATATAAAAAGCCGCGGATCGACTGATGTTACGGGCCTCATGTAGTAATAATATCTGTATATAGTTTTCAAATTGTTATATTTAAGATGTATCAAGAAAAATTTCTTGAGTTTCTTCACGATTGGCTCATATAAGGTTAATAATTGTCTCATCTCAATGACTCATGATAATAATCATAATTGGTTTATAATTTTTGAATCCTAAAGATTTAATATTATTAATGTACAATATTTATAAATATTTTCCGGGAATTATTTTTAAATAAATTGGATTTAATCAAATATACGTGAAAGCATTTTTATAAATAACTCGTATGCAGTAATTTAAAAGACAAGCTCCGTGGTCTCGGGGTTAAGCTATGGAGTTCTAATCAGATGGTTGAGCGTTCGAACCCCGGTTACTCCAAAATTGATTTTTATAAAAACTGTAACAGGTTGCCTATCTATAGGCGTATAGAAGTCTACTATACCGATCACAGGACGTTACCGATAGATGGCAGTAGCAGTACTAAAAATTCAAATCCAAGGGCGGGAAACATTGACAAGTTGGAAATGACAAGCGAGAGCGAGAGAGAGAGAGAGAGCCAGAGCGAGAGCCGAGCGAGAGAGAGGGCCAGAGCCAAGCGAGAGCGAGAGAAAGGGCCTGAACCAAGCGAGAGCGAGAGAGAGGGCCAGAGCGAGAGCGAGATGCATATGGCCCGCGAGATACAAAATGACAGATTCAAAATTGAATAATTCAAAATTGACAAATTCAAAATCACAGATACAAAATGGCGATTCAAGATGGCGATCCAAGATGGCGATTCAAAATGACGATCCAAAATAGCGATTCAAAATGGCGATTCAAAATGGCTATTCAAAATGGCTATTCAAAATGGCTATTCAAAATGGCGATTCAAAATGGCTATTCAAAATGACGATCCAAGATGGCGATTCAAAATGGCTATTCAAAATGGCGATTCAAAATGGCCGCTGAGTAGGGATAGTAGTGGGTGATGGCGTCGACCAATCAAAAGCAAGGGGAGGAGCTACAGGAGTAGGGATAGCCAATCAGAGAGCAGTAGGCGTGGCCAAAAAAAGGAGTGGGGGGCAACTCAATGGACGGAATACCTACTGTTCGTAAAGCTAATTTTGAATTTTCTTCTAATTTCTGGGTTTTAATTACTACTGGATCTGGTCCTAATGAAACTTTTGCATTTAGGGTCGCTAAATGCGTTCTAATTTTATTGTAAAATTCAATAGGGTTATCTTTTCCTTGTCGAATTCTAGTTAAGTCAATTAATAAATTTGTTTCTGATCTTTGATCGCCAAAATTTTCTATTAAAACAGTTTTTATTTCATTCCAGGTATTGTAGTTATATCCTGTTATAATTTCAAGGGCTTGTCCTTTTAATCTATTTCTAATTGAAGAAATAATTAATTTATTTATGAATTCTTCGGGGTTTGCTGTACAAAATTGTGTGGTAATAATTTCTGTAGCTCTAACAAATTCTGATAAAGTGGCTGTGTTGCCATCATAAATGGGAATTTCATTTAAAAGTGTTGGATTGAAAACTGCCATATTATTGTTGTTATTATTTAAGAATAATAAAGAGGATGTATTTGAATTTGAGCTTCGGTTTACTGTGCGTTCAGCACTTCTACAACGTCTCGGAGATTGAGATCGATTTCTAAGCATTTAAAATTAAACAAAAATTGTATAATCTTTACCTTAAAAATTAATTTGTTAAAAGAAAAGAATAATTAGAATAACACAATTATTTTTAAAATTATTTTTATTGTTAGTAAACAATTTCGGGGTTCCTACCCATACAGAGACCAGTATGAAGGGATTTGTTTTTACAATGCTGTTAATCAGCAAAAACCGATCAATAAAGCGTCAATCTACCAGTACGTAATGCAATAATTAATTAAATTAATTAAAAATGTTAAAACTAAGTTAGTATGGTTTTTTAAAAATGATTTAATAAGTTGCTAGTTTCTTCTTGAAACACTATTAACTTTGAAAGAAAAAAAAACACTTACTTTGTTGCGTAGAATTAAACTTGATGGCAATAATCACGCTACAGCTGTACGTAGTCGAACGGGAAACCTCCGGGCCAATGTTCGAAGCGTTGGAAGCCTGCATCGGTTGACGTGCTGCTGGGATGTCGCGCCTTGATTCTCGAAGCCTCCGTGCCAATTTTAAAAGCGGTGAAAACTCCAATTCTCTTGACGTCGACACGTTGTTGGGAACTATGTTTTTTCTTTTGGATCAAGTGTTAAAACACAAAATCGATATTTATCGTCGATTTTTCAAAATCCTACCGACTGCGCCAGTTTTGATTATATTCTGTGGCCGAAGCTTTTTTTAAAACTTTATTTATTGAATATAATAAAACACATTTATATATTTCGTTTGCAGTCGTAGAATATATTTTATTATTTTTAATCAAAAGAAAACTTTATCTCTTAACATTTAGAATACAAATATTAATATTACTTTGTCTGTAATTATTTAACGAGTTTAAGACGAGTTTAAATAATTAAATTTGAATTAACACACTTAACAGAACAATTTTAGAATTCACATTTAAATGACATTAAGCAAAATAATTAATTAAAACTCGAATGAGCCTTTATGTTTTTACTAGCAAGACAATTTTAAAATCCACATCTAGTTTTAATACTCACTCAGGATAAACACTTGTTGAATACTTAATAAAGACTTGTGTGTTGAATGAATATTTAATAAAGACTTGAATGAATATTTAATAAAGACTAAAGACTTAAGATTAAAACAGAGGTATTTATACCTTATCTGCCTACACAGTTCTCATGGTCATGAGAGAATAAATGCCAAAGAAGTTCTCATAGAGATAACAATATAAGACTTAGCAGAAAAACTGTAATTTGATATCGTGAGTTTTATTATCTTAAGCAATTCTCATGTAACATGATCTTATCTATAGTGCGATTCTACGTACGTTACTCGAATGCAAGTGATTACGCATCCTCTATCATACCTAATCTAAACGGTTCATAATTAGTTTGCATTTCAGTTCTTGTGATTCATTTCAATAAGATCATAACAAGTGCAGTTACAGAATACCAAATATTGCACGAATTGTTAAGATTTCGTAGCAATCAGGTTCATAACAATTATTGTTATACTTAACAATTGATATGAACCAGTGCTTACAGAATACATGGCAATTTCCGAACGCTTTCGGTATATCGGTATGTATGCCCGATTCAATTTTCGTAAACGCATTATGTGATTATCGATTAATTTTGTTTTTAAAAAAGTAATCGCGGTACATGTTAGGATTTATTATCCTGAAACTATGCGATTTTGGTGTTTGCAGAGTTCAATTGTTCGAATGACATGTAACGAAACTTTCGGAAATTCCGTGAATTTTTGCGATTAAGTCCTTTGGGACGTGCAAAAAATAGCGAATATACCACTAGACTAAAATCCTTTTAATCCTTCATGTGTTTAATTCATCGTGTTTAGTTAATCCTTCATTCACATTCAGGATTAAAAGATGCCCTTTAGTCCCTGGGTATATAATTTATCATATACTATTTATTGGTGGGAGGAGGCATTCCTAATTTCCCGCTTTATTGATTTAGAAATCTGGTCACTTTAGTGGAGCAAAATTTAATAGCGCAACTAAACCTGACGTCTAAAATATTTAGTAACTAATTAAAAAATAGACATTGTAACGAAAGATTGAAAAGTTTAAATCAGTTGTAAAGGTTGATATTAGCATACAAATAAAAAACCACTGCCTATCAAAAATAGTGTTATTTTTTAATTAACTGCAGGTTTCTCACCGAAAAAACTTTTATTAGTTGCACACCCATCATCTATAAACAACACTCCTTTGTATCTCATTAAGGAAGCCGAGGATGGATTATATTATTATTAATCTAATAGGTAGAGTACAGAACTGTTTCATAATATCAATCCAATAATAGCATCAACGCCATCAACAAACAGAATTTATGTTTTCATGGGAGGTTAATAAAACATTCTTTTTAATTTTTTCATTTATATAAATTGTGTTGTTTGTACTAATGTTATAAAATCTTCCAGCTCAGTGCAACCCCTGTTCTATTTGTGCTTCAGATCCAGATAGCAGCTTGAAATTATTTAAATGAAAATCCTTGTGTTATGCCACAACCATCTAACTGTAACTTCTGATAATGTATAGACTATTTACAGCAAAAAGAGGATAAAAACACAAGGAAAGATAATTCATATAGAAAAGAGCGAATACCCATCATTGCAATTTAATATTTGTCGTTGGTAAACTTTAAAACCAGTTATCGTCGATAAAATAAAGGACACTATACCAAAGATGTAAAACCTGCGTTTGTACATTTCTTTATATCAGACGAATAATTTATGTGTTTTCATACTATTCAACAATCATGTAATGTAAGCATTACAAACACACAAATATACAGCAAGGTAATGAGCCTACTCATGGATGTGGGAAGGTATTTGAATGTAATTCTGAATGCTCAACAAAAGGAAATTTGCAAGAGCACCTGCTCACTCATAGTGATGAGAAGCCATTTGCATGTACTACTTGTATCTATAAATGTTCACGAAAAGGATGCTTGGAAAGGCACATGCGGAGTCATACTGGTGAAAAACCATTTAAATGTAATCTTTGTAATTATAAATGCACAGTAAAAGAAAATTTGCAAAAGCACAAGCTCACTCATAGTGGTGAGAAACCGTTTGCATGTACTATTTGTAATTATAAATGCTCACGAAAGGGATGCGTGGAAAGGCACATGCGGACTCATACTGGTGAAAAACCATTTAAATGTAATCTTTGTAATTATAAATGCTCGGTAAAAGAAAATTTGCAAAAGCACCTGCTTGCTCATAGTGGTGAGAAACCGCTTGGATGTAATGTTTGTAATTATAAATGCCCACAAAAAGGAAATTTGCAAAAGCACATGCTCATTCATAGTGGTGAGAAGCGGTTTGCATGTATTTTTTGTAATTATAAATGCTCACGAAAAGAACGTCTGAAACACCACCAAGTAACGCATAGTGGTGAGAAACCATTTTTATGTTATATTTGTAGTTATAAATGCTCAGAAAAAGGAAATTCGCAAAAGCACTTGCTCACTCATAGTGGTGAAAAACCATTTGAATGTAATATTTACAACTATAAATTCTCACTAAAAGGAAATTTGCAAAAGCACCTGCTCACTCATACTGCTGATAAACCATTTCCCAGCAAACAGCAACATATTATTTACGTAATAACTGAGAGTAACACTGCCAGTTTTGGACACAAAATCGATATTTCGATTTTTCAAAATCCGTTACGACTGCGACAGTTTTGATTATATTCTGTGGCCGAGGCTTTTTTTAAAACTTTATTTATTGAATATAATAAAACACATTTATATATTTCGTTTGCAGTCGTAGAATATATTTTATTAATTTTTAATTAGTAGAAAACTATCTTGTTAACATTAATGATACAAATGTATTAATATTGCTTTGTCTGTAATTATTTAATCGAAGTTTAAGACGAGCTTAAATAATTAAATTTGAATTAACACACTTAACAGAACAATTTTAAAATTCACATTTAAATGACATTAAGCAAAATAATTAATTAAAACTCGAATGAGCCTTTATGTTTTACTAGCAGGACAATTTTAAAATCCACACCTAGTTTTATACTCACACAGGATAAACACTTGTTGAATATTTAATAATGACTTGTGAGTTGGATGAAGATTTATAAAGACTAAAGACTTAATATTAAAACAGAGGTATTTATACCTTATCTGCCTACACAGTTTTCATGGTCATGAGAGAATAAATGCTAAAGAAGTTTCTCATAGAGATAACGTCCACTTATCAGAAAGCTGGTAATTTGATATCGTGAGTTTTATTATCTTAAGCAATTCTCATGTAACATGATCTTATCTATAGTGCGATTCTACGTACGTTACTTGCCTACATTACCCAGTAAATAAAACTGTGACATTTACTTGTGTGCTGTATAAGAATCAAGTAAAATGAGCTATATAAACACATTTACATACCCCACATGTAAATTTGGTGATGTAACATTTGCTATATATTTCCGATATAAAATGGAGATCATTGCTTGATGTAATTCTGGTGTCTTCAAATATACATATATGCGACATTAATAATGTGATTTGTATTTTACATCACACTTTTTACTAGTCAAATATATAACTATTTAACCACTAATTTGTTTGCGAGCTGCGGGGTTGAAAACATCAGTAGCGCTTGTAACACTTTATCGTGCAGACTGTTAAATCGTGGTCGCTCATTTAGTTTCTTTTATTTATGTTGAATATAAATATTATAATACAATAACCAGTTTTATTTCTGTGACGGTAACATTTCGGAAGTGGGATAAACAAAATAAGCAACCGTGACAAATTTAATTTCCAGTGAATTGATATTTTGATATTAGTACGCTAAGTGAACATATTCTAAAATAGCGATGAGTGATGAAACGAAATAAGAATAACGTGTTTTTTATAACAAACATATCGAAAGTTGGCATCAGGGATGTTATTATGTCTATTCCAATTGTAACAGATCTATTACATTAGCGAAGCATCTATATTACAATGAAATTTAATTCTACATATTACCTGCATGTTTAATAATTCAAATTTTCTCTATTCCTACGTATTTATTGTTATAACGTTTCAAGGCAAAATATATTAGGCCACTGTAAATTAATGCCATAAAAAGAGAGATTCGGCAAATTTCAGCAATGTACGCTTCATATCATTTACTAGGATTCGAAAAATTAATAATGTTGTATAAACATAGCTTTTGATTTTTTTCTATTTTATTATATTGCATGCTATGTAATCAAGGAGGAAAGTAGGTAATAATATGTTGTTTTTTTTCTATAATAAGTTATTAATTAATAACTATATCTTTTCCTTTTTTTAATAAAAAAAAAATAAAAATTAGTTCCGACTTTTTCTTTTACCCCTAATTCTACTATTACAGGAATCTATTACTATTTTAAAGAATTAAGTTATCCTACACAAAGTGGAAAATTTGAAAATTGCTGCTTTAACTTAAAGATTTTGTTGCAAAGGGATTACAAGTAAGTTCTGGCCGTGACCCACTGTTTTGGACTTATTTGAACGTGCTTTTGTGGCGGATAAAGCTTTGGAACGCGTTCGAGTGACCCTCAAAAAAAAAGTGGATCGCCGCTTAAAAATTTACCTGGAACCGCAATGTATCTATTTTATATGACAGCATTTACAACCAATCATATTCCAAAAAATATCCATTATTACTTTTATAAGTATTCAGTTGTATAATTTGTACTAATGATCATGAATAATAGCCATTTTTCTAAACTGATTAGTAAATGAAAATAACTGCAAAACTAAAATCGAGAATAAATGCATGAATGAATGTTGATATTGTACACGAAGCACGCTTCTTTGCCCATAACCTGTCAGTAAATCGTTCAAATAAACACTGAGATAATGGAAGTTAGCTAGCACAATACCATGGTCCATGAAATCGTTATGTAACTACGAGCCCCGACGCATATCAATTCGTCTACTTTCATTTTTTCTCCAAAATTATCTTCTGGTGTAGAAAGGGACTCTTTCTTGTTGCCAGAAGTGAAGTACCGCATCTGCATCTACACCAAGCAACGTTTCATAAGATTCTATCGGGGTTTTCTTACACCACTTCTTGCAAGGCCTTTGGGCACTTTTGCCAATCTCGAGATGGTGTGAGGAACTTCTCTATAGAATTTTATAAAACTTGGCATATATTAGGTGCAGGAGTAATACTTCACACTAGCAACAATGACTTTATAGACTAACAGAAGACTCTCAGGGTAAAAATGTCTAGTGTTTTAAAATTTGAAAAATCAATAAATGACAAAATATTAACAAATTCACCTAACATCACATTTTAGTATACAGATACAATCATTTAATGTATAAACCATCCTATATTATAAGATACGTAATACCTATATTCATTATACTATATATTTTGTGGGGTATTCTTTTTTTATATTTTAAATTAAAGGGCAGCCAGCAATCTTTATCCAACATATTTATTTTGTTGTTTGAGGTGGATGTTCACCTATTGCTAGAGTGAAGTATTACTCCTGCACGTACTCTATGCCAGGTTTCATAGAATTCTGTAGAGTAGTCTCGTCACACCACTTCTTCGCGTCACGAGATTGACAAAGGTACCCAAAAACTTTTCAAGAAGCGTAAGGAAAACCCCCTGATAGAATTTTATGAAACGTCGCTTGGTGTAAATGCAGATGCAGTACTTCACTTCTGGCAACAAGAAAGAGTCACTTTCTAGACCAGAAGATCATTTTTGAGTAAAGATTGCGGGGTGACTTTTAACAAAAAAGAAAGTAGACGAATTAATATGCGTCAAAGCTGGTACGGGGTTCTGTAGCAAGCAGCAGGCTAATTCGATAAGTGTTGCCTGTTATCGAATGAAATCACAGACGTGCGATATACAGTTGAAAATACACGTGTGTGTGTGTGTGTGTGTGTGTGTGTGCGCGCGCGCGCGCGTGCTGCACAAATTGCATTTGCTTTGAGCATTAAGAAGAAATACTTTAGTTTGCATCTAAAAAATGTTTGTGCTATGAGGCTATGCCATAAAAATAAATTCCTTTATGTTAATATAGTATTAAATAAATAAAGATTATTAAAAGTTTCACAGTTTTATTAAAATATACCTGACAATATTGTTTCGACAGCTATGCTGTCATTATCAAAGGTAATATAATTATAAACAAACACGTCGCTAAGGTAGATACAAAATAGGTAACTAGATAAAATAATAATAAAAATCATAATTAAACATCTAATACTTCCAGTAACGGAGAATTACTGAGCTCAAGTTGTTCATTCATTAAAGGTACCCTGAGTTTGTGTTTGTAGATCTCAAAGGCTTCTAAAATGTCTAATTTGCGTTTGTTATTACAAAAATGTAGGAATTTAATATTATTTTGAGGAGTCATTGTGTGATTTTGTTCTAAAAGGTGTTTGGCGTAATTCGATTTTTCAGGATGTTTATTTTTGTAATGACGTACGTGTTCTTTATATCTTATGTCAAAATTTCGAAGTGTTTGTCCAATATATACCGAACTACAAAAAGAACAATTTAAACGGTAAATGCCCGATTTCATGATATCATGTGTTCTGTCTTTAGCATTAAATAAAAATGAAAAAGTGTTAGTGTTGGTTTTAAATGTTATTTTATAATTGTTGGTTTTTCTTAGTATATGTGCAATTTTTTCTGATATTTTGCCAAAATATGGTATAGATATGTAATTTGTGTCTTCTGTTTGATTGTCAATGGGATATATTCTTTTGATAGCTAACCTATAATCTTTTTGTTTAATTAAAGTGTCAATCATGTTCGGATTATAATGATTTGCATGTGCTAGTTGTTTAATGGTTGATATCTCTTTGCTAAAATCTGATTTTGTTAGTGGAATAGTTAAAGCTCTGTGTACTAATGATCTGTATGCTGCTATTTTATGTGTATTGTGGTGACAAGATTCATTTGGTATTGTTATATCTGTTTGTGTTGGTTTTCTGTATATGGAAAATTCAAAAAGATTGTCTGCGTTAATCTTGATATTTAAGTCTAGAAAGTTTATAGCCCTGTTTTGTTCTATTTCTAGTGTAAATTTTATATTAGGATGGATATTGTTTATAAGAATTAAAAATTCATTGATAACCTCAAAAGAACTGTCAAAACAAGCTAAAATGTCATCAACATAACGAAACCAGAAGATAATGTGTTTAGAGAGGTTTAATTCAAATATTCGATCTTCAAACTTGTCCATAAATATGTTAGCTAATAGAGGACTTAGAGAATTACCCATAGGTAAACCATCCTTTTGTAAATAAATTATGTTATTAAAAGTGAAATAATTTTGACTTATACAAAGGTCAAATAATTGAATTAACTCTAACCTTTTAACTAATTCTATATTACTATTGATCAAGAAACTATCTAATAGAGGAATACATTCTTGTGGGGGTATTCTGGAGAACATGTTGCAAATATCAAAACTAACAAGTTTTGAATGTGGTGGAAGATGTATGTTTTGCAGCTTATCTACTAATTCTAATGAATTTCTAACAGAGTATTTCGATTTGTAACCTATCGTGTTAATAATCTGGTTCAGTTTTTTGGATAAAATGTGATTAGGTGCATTGATGTATGATACAACTGGTCTTATTGGCATATTCTGTTTGTGGGTCTTCACTAATCCATACAGTTTAGGAATTTGTGGGTTTTTATTAATGATTTGTTGCTTTTCTAATTCTGAAAAGCAGATATTGCAGTTTTCTAAACCTTGTTTTATTTCTTTTTGGAATTTTGTGGTTGGGTTTTTGTTTAACGTTTCAAAATTTTCTTTATTAATAAATTCATTAACTTTTTGTATGTAAATATCTTTAGAAAGAATTACCAAAGTGCTACCCTTATCTGCTTTAACAGAAATTAGATTGTTCTCTGTGATTTTCTGTTTTATAGATTGAAGAAGTGATATGTTAGATGTGTTGTACATTTTGTCCTGTTTCAAAGACATCTCTTTTAACAAATTCGAAATTTGGAATTTTGCATAGTTATTATGATCTTTCTTAAGTATAGTTTCGCAAAACGATGCGAAACTATACTTAAGAAAGATCATAATAACTATGCAAAATTCCAAATTTCGAATTTGTTAAAAGAGATGTCTTTGAAACAGGACAAAATGTACAACACATCTAACATATCACTTCTTCAATCTATAAAACAGAAAATCACAGAGAACAATCTAATTTCTGTTAAAGCAGATAAGGGTAGCACTTTGGTAATTCTTTCTAAAGATATTTACATACAAAAAGTTAATGAATTTATTAATAAAGAAAATTTTGAAACGTTAAACAAAAACCCAACCACAAAATTCCAAAAAGAAATAAAACAAGGTTTAGAAAACTGCAATATCTGCTTTTCAGAATTAGAAAAGCAACAAATCATTAATAAAAACCCACAAATTCCTAAACTGTATGGATTAGTGAAGACCCACAAACAGAATATGCCAATAAGACCAGTTGTATCATACATCAATGCACCTAATCACATTTTATCCAAAAAACTGAACCAGATTATTAACACGATAGGTTACAAATCGAAATACTCTGTTAGAAATTCATTAGAATTAGTAGATAAGCTGCAAAACATACATCTTCCACCACATTCAAAACTTGTTAGTTTTGATATTTGCAACATGTTCTCCAGAATACCCCCACAAGAATGTATTCCTCTATTAGATAGTTTCTTGATCAATAGTAATATAGAATTAGTTAAAAGGTTAGAGTTAATTCAATTATTTGACCTTTGTATAAGTCAAAATTATTTCACTTTTAATAACATAATTTATTTACAAAAGGATGGTTTACCTATGGGTAATTCTCTAAGTCCTCTATTAGCTAACATATTTATGGACAAGTTTGAAGATCGAATATTTGAATTAAACCTCTCTAAACACATTATCTTCTGGTTTCGTTATGTTGATGACATTTTAGCTTGTTTTGACAGTTCTTTTGAGGTTATCAATGAATTTTTAATTCTTATAAACAATATCCATCCTAATATAAAATTTACACTAGAAATAGAACAAAACAGGGCTATAAACTTTCTAGACTTAAATATCAAGATTAACGCAGACAATCTTTTTGAATTTTCCATATACAGAAAACCAACACAAACAGATATAACAATACCAAATGAATCTTGTCACCACAATACACATAAAATAGCAGCATACAGATCATTAGTACACAGAGCTTTAACTATTCCACTAACAAAATCAGATTTTAGCAAAGAGATATCAACCATTAAACAACTAGCACATGCAAATCATTATAATCCGAACATGATTGACACTTTAATTAAACAAAAAGATTATAGGTTAGCTATCAAAAGAATATATCCCATTGACAATCAAACAGAAGACACAAATTACATATCTATACCATATTTTGGCAAAATATCAGAAAAAATTGCACATATACTAAGAAAAACTAACAATTATAAAATAACATTTAAAACCAACACTAACACTTTTTCATTTTTATTTAATGCTAAAGACAGAACACATGATATCATGAAATCGGGCATTTACCGTTTAAATTGTTCTTTTTGTAGTTCGGTATATATTGGACAAACACTTCGAAATTTTGACATAAGATATAAAGAACACGTACGTCATTACAAAAATAAACATCCTGAAAAATCGAATTACGCCAAACACCTTTTAGAACAAAATCACACAATGACTCCTCAAAATAATATTAAATTCCTACATTTTTGTAATAACAAACGCAAATTAGACATTTTAGAAGCCTTTGAGATCTACAAACACAAACTCAGGGTACCTTTAATGAATGAACAACTTGAGCTCAGTAATTCTCCGTTACTGGAAGTATTAGATGTTTAATTATGATTTTTATTATTAATTTTTATTATTATTATTATTTTATCTAGTTACCTATTTTGTATCTACCTTAGCGACGTGTTTGTTTATAATTATATTACCTTTGATAATGACAGCATAGCTGTCGAAACAATATTGTCAGGTATATTTTAATAAAACTGTGAAACTTTTAATAATCTTTATTTATTTCATGATTATGGAGTTCCACAAAATAAGGCTGGAAACAATAAACAAGATTAATATAGTATGATCAAAAAGTCTTTGGATCAGGGTTGCCACTAAATTGACAAGCTATCTATGAAATTATATTATTATTATTATTATTATTTCTATTATTTTTGATATTTACTTCCAACTGTCATGTCAACAAATAATAGTTCACATAAATTCCATTCCGTGTTCTTTTTATAAATGTTATTAAGTAATACTTAAAATAACTGCAAGCACAAGAAATAATAATAGCGTACGCTAACCTAACATTTTCTGTGTACTATGAGACTCTGTTTAGCGGTGTCAGCGCGTCGTATTTTCTTGACACAGGTGGCTGGGTCTCTATTAGCGCTATTCTAGATACATTGACGCTACTCTGTACATTGATTTTTCAAATTGCCTGTATTCAGATTTAGGCAAATCCTCTTCTGGGGGTTTGGGATAGTTCAAAAAAATCAAATCTATCCACCTCCACAGCACGTTCGGACAATTATACCTTCAATTGGAAATGCACCCAATGATAAAATTCAATCCAGCATGAATATAATGAACAAAAACATGCAGAATGGAATGCATAAACTACAACCTTCTACGAGTTCAGAGTATTACGCACCCAGCGTAGACATGCAGCATGCTACCTATCCTACTCTGTACAGTTCACAAAAAGTACGGGCAGTAGAAGTAAATAATTCTATAGATGGTTTTTAAATTCCATGGCTATTGCCATCCAAAGATTTTTTGATCATACGATATATTGTTGCTATAATAGATATTTAAGATATGTGTAAGTGTAAAAATCCATTCTTTATTGTGCGAATGGTTTAATACACGAGCGAGTGTCTTAAAGGATGTGAGTGCGGATGCAGCCGACTTACAGATGGAACAGCGCAAATTCCACATGTGTCACAGCTAAGGAGAGTTGGTTAAAATCTTAACCAGATCTGCCGGCACCGGGAGTCGATCTCGGGCCGCTTGGGTGAAAGTCCAGCACGCAAGACAATGCTTGTGACTATCACGTTACATCGTATCGTCTTAGCGCCTGAGGCGAAAGCCGAACTGACTCTGCGTGCTCTAACACACTCATTTAAGCCCTTAATACATAATATACTATTTAAACATCTTACTGACGATTAAATAAAATAATGTTGGGTTACAATAATAATTCAAAATAGCCTTCACAACGGTTACTAGAGAAGCAATCTCTTTAATAAAATAATGTAATAGAGAATTAATCCAGTTATGCAACTGCATTAATTCTAAACTATGCAGTTTCAATTGGATTTTACAATAATCATAATGGTATAATGGCCTAAGCCAGGCTAGTATGTGTTGTAAAAATAAATATTAAAAAATGCAATGTAAATGAATGGGGTTTCTAGGGGTAGTTAAGGTAAATAAAGATATACACAAAAACGTGTAAAATTTCTAGCTCTGTAAAATTTAATAAACCACAAATAAAATAATTGTTTAACAGTGTTTAAAAAGGCCTATATTATTTTTAAATAAATTTTTGAAAAATAAAGATCCTGCACAAGAGAGCTTTATAAATCAGAGAGGTGTCCAGTTGGTTCAACTAAAGAAGATATAAGAAAATTATTTTGAGTTTTATAAGCGGTAAAGGTTAAAAATAAATAGGGAATATTTATTTCAACAGTTTAACCATCGACTGTTCATCGTATCCAGAGAAGAGTTCCGGAGCCTCATACAAAGATGGTTTCCGTATATTCCAGGAAGCAGCCTGTGCAAAAGGAAAACATCATAAGTTCAAGGCATCAAGTTTGTGCATAATCAATGTGTAAATAAAAGCAGAGCTTGTGTTTTGTTTAAGAAAAAAGTGAAATCATTTCTCTAAAACTGAATATATTTTAAGGTTAAAATAACTCACCTTGAGTTCACAGAGTACTTAATTGTATAGTTGCAAGTGCAAATAATTAATGTCAATAAAAAATATTCCTTAATTCAAACATCAAAACTTACTCGAATCGTATCCGCTCTGCTACATAAGAGCAAATATAAGGAATTATACCATTAGTTCAAAAATTTATTTTTATATACTTGTGGATTTTCAATAAAGAACCCAGTAGGAAATTCATTAGTCATCTTTTAAGTCTCAAAAAAGGTTATAACACAATTGAATGTCCATTATTTAGCCCGAGATATATCTTCGTTTATTATGTTTGTGTGTAGTAATTAAATATTTTAATTTTATAAAAATAATAGTCTGCCACACTACAAACGCATTAGATGTTACTTTCGCAGTTATGAGTGTGAATAGAAGTTAAATGAAAATATTGCCTGATTAATACATAAAAATAGTCCCCCTCAAATAATAATAGATGAATGTGTTATTGTGTTAACGTATCTTTCAATTCAAAGTTAGGTGAATTTTTATTCATGTGAATTTGTTGAAACTTTATTTAAAGGTCTAACTGAATATAAACATGTAATAAATAAAAAATAAATAGAAAATTGTCTATATTTTATTGCTGAAGAATAATGCTAAGTAATAATGCTTTTTATAATGAGAAAATGTGTATTGCAGATTTTATTATAAAAATATTAAAAGATCAACCACAAAAATATACAGATCTAGTTTCTAGTTTTTTATCAATTATTATTATTAATCCAACATTAAATAATATAATAAATGTATTAGAAGAAGCAAATAATTATCCTATTGGTGTTCAATTATAACGTTGAAATTCACAACCAATTGATTGTTTTACGGTCACTGTTTAAAACCAAGCTTCTCCGTTAGTTTTGAATGTCGCTGATTTCCTCTCTCTTTATCGTAAATTCGCGCCAGCGCAGTCAAGCGCATTGACAATGGTGCATTAGGCATAACAAAATGGTGGGCTTTCATTAGAGGATGGTTAATGTGAGATGAAGTAGGAAATTGGTTTGGTATAATTCGCTTTAGCGGAGAAAATCTCGCGTCCATCAAATCGATCACTTGAATGGTTATATTTGATCGATCGTCGACTACTATCCATTTTTTTTCTAGAGTCCTCTGACTTTGATACCGTATTGCTCGAAAACTACTGAACCAAATTAAATATTTTAAAAACGATCAAATAGTAAATTTATTTCTACATCTAACAGTAAAATATTTTATTTCTAACTGGTATACTATTATTTTTATCGGACGATACATAATAAAAGGTACCAATTTTTAAGAACAATTTCATTGAGAGTGAGTTAAATATTTTTTTCTCAGAAAGTATATTTCATATGTCTATGAGATTTTTGTAGGAATTAGAAAGAAACCTTGCGGTTGTTATCCTATTAATTTTCGGACAAAAAAGTGTTTTATTTAATATATATATATATATATATATATATATATATATATATATATATATATATATATATATATATATATATATATATATATATATATATATTTATATATATATATATATATATATATATATATATATATATCAATGATTAGAAGTAATAATGCGCGTAGAGATATACAAGAAAGTGCTATAATAATGGGATATCGCGCAACAGAGAAGAAAGAAAACATAAGTTGCAGCCGTCTACACGTGTTTCACACTTATTAGTGATCATCAGGACGGCATAGCAGATGGAATAAATATAAAAGCAACTAACTCAGAAAGATGTAACAACACAAGGTTTCACTGATAGCAGCCAACCGCACATTTGCAGTATCGGCCTGAAGACACTGAGTTTTCAGTGCAACAACAAATTGGGATTGGTTGTCTCACGGTAGTGGCTTTAGCTGCCTCCGTAGTGACGTTTGTTGTTGCACTGAAAACTCAGTGTCTTCAGGCCGATACTGCAAATGTGCGGTTGGCTGCTATCAGTGAAACCTTGTGTTGTTACATCTTTCTGAGTTAGTTGCTTTTATATTTATTCCATCTGCTATGCCGTCCTGATGATCACTAATAAGTGTGAAACACGTGTAGACGGCTGCAACTTATGTTTTCTTTCTTCTCTGTTGCGCGATATCCCATTATTATAACTCTTTCTTGTATATCTCTACGCGCATTATTACTTGTAATCATTTATATATATATATATATATATATATATATATATATATATATATATATATATATATATATATATATATATATATATATATATATATATATATATATATATATATATATATATATATATATATATATATATATGCAAAAATAGCGAACTATGCGTTCTTGTTTATTAATGGAGATAGCGTCAAATCTTTTTCGCTAAATTAACACTTTTCATACGTAGACATTATTTCTTTTAAAAAAATGTTTCGAGTTTTAACAATAAAAGTGCAATAACAAAATTACCGTTTTTTATCGAAACCGCTTGTTATCAAAAATCGTTTTTTTGTTCCCGCATTTTTATTATTAAAATTAGGAACATTTTTTTGAAAACAATAATGTCTACACATGAAAAGTGTTGATTTAGCGAAAAAAATCTGACGCTATATCTATTAATAAACAAGAACGCATAATTTGCTATTTTTTCACATAAATCTTAAATAAAACGCTTTTTTGTCTGAAAATTAATAGCATAAGAACCGCAAGGTCTCTTTCTAACCCATACAAAAATCTCATAGATATATGACATATACTTTCTGAGAAAAAAAATAGTGAACTTACTTTCAATGAAATTGTCCCTAAAAATGGGTACCTTTTATTGCGTATCGTCCGATAAAAACAAAAGTATACCAGTTAGAGATATAATATTATGCTGTTAGATGTAGAAATGAATTTACTATTTGCTCGTTTTTAAAATATTTAATTCGGTTCAGTATTTCCCGAGCAATACGCTTTCAAAGTCAGAGGACTCTAGAAAAAAAATGGATAGTAGACGGGTTAGGCTCTGGTGTTAACTACTTAGGTACACCTTTTTTTCCACCATGTGTTAAAATCTCATCAAAATCGTATTCTATTTTAGGTAACAATTCTATATCATTTACCTAGAAGAAATTATTTAATAAAAGACCTTCCAGTTGATCGAAAGGTAAAATTCTTTTCAAATATTTAAAATTAATACCACATACAGAGTATTTTATTTTTAGGTTTTTTCTTTTGGTTTTCTTTCTTGCTCGTCCTTTTTCTCTTCTTGTCCCTTTGACCTTGGGTTTGGTTTAACCTGAAGGCCTTCCCTTTTGGGTTCGTACCTGCATACATACTGCTATGGATGGTAGTTTCAAAATTTTGGAAAATTTTGAAATTTTTGTAAAATTTTAAAATCTTTGTTAAAAACTAACACTTTAGAAATATTTTATCAACTTTTCCAGTTAAAAATAAATTTAAGTTATTTACTTGTGTGTCATTGATTACACAATCAATGTGTACTCTTTAATAAGGTTAAATAATACATGTTTCTTTATTTATTATCAAATAGTTTATTCACCGATTTCTTAAGAATACGTAACATCCAGTTGCGCGCAAGTTATTGTTATTACGTAATTCAGTGATGATTAATTTCAAATGATTAATATCGACGGGTTATGTGATTCTCATAAGGTTTTTGTTCATGTAAATAGTTCATTATTATTGTAAATGTTATGTAATAAACTGTAACAGTTGAGTCAACTATTATAATTATGTTTTAATCTGCTATTATGTTTGTA
This sequence comes from Agrypnus murinus, assembly GCA_929113105.1. NCBI lineage: Eukaryota > Metazoa > Arthropoda > Insecta > Coleoptera > Elateridae > Agrypnus > Agrypnus murinus. The sequence goes on along the minus strand of OV816027.1, from coordinate 101,931,399 downwards.
AATAGTAATCATTCTATTAGATCGTAAGGTGACGTCAAATTGTATAATATGATGATGTAAATAGTAGGTAGTATATAAGCTTAGAAAATCATAATTTTAGACACTCACTGATAGAAAGCGACGGAGTAAAGTCGTGTAAGATAAAATAGTACAAATGTAAATAAGCAGTCTTTAAGATACAGTGATAGAGTAAAGTCGTGAAAAAATAATATTGTAAAAATATTTAAATAGTCTAGTCTTAAATAGACAGTTAAGTTGGTTGGTGAATTGAATACGGTGAAAGTGTAAAAAGTTATAAATTGTAAAAGTGTATATAAGTTTAAAGAACCACGTTTAAATTAAATTACTGGCTAAAGTTATTGCTAGTCAATAAATCTACGTTAAAACCATAAACTGGTGTTTTATTTAATTAACACACATAAAACAAATACCACAAAATATTCTTCGACTAAGGGAAAATGTACCCGCTATTAAAATAAACAAAAGTGAGTTACCAAAATCAAGTGTGTGGATGGTGTTATATGGGAAATCTATGCGAAGGAAAATCAACCGGAATTGGAAACCAGCACTGGGACAACATGAAGTAACTTACTCTGCCAAATGGTTTGGATACGAGGACTAGACTAAAAGGAAAGAAGCAACTATATAAAAAAGGTAGGAAGTTATTTCCTTTCTATATTGGTATCTGCTGAAGAAAAGACTATCATTTGTGAGGTGTAATTAAGTGATTTCAAATTTCAATTTGTATATTTTTTAATACCACAAGAATCCACATTCGCCATGAGATGAGTCTTTATTAAATTTAATTCTGATATTTTAAGTTATTTAACTGGCGCCCAACTCTCTTACGTAAACTTGAATTAGTCAAGAACTAACGTAACATTAATTTTATATAACTATTGTATTATTTAAAACTATTAAAAGGTATTTTCTAATTGTATAAGAATTTATAAAAGAGGGAAGTTGAAAAGCATTTCCAAAGTTCACAGTCATTTTAAAAATCAATTTCATTGAAAAATAATTATCTACGATCAAACGGCAATTATTCACAATTTTAAAATATATAATAAAATTTTTAAAAATAATTTATTATTTTTAATTTACCAATATCACCACAATACATACATACAGGGTTGAAAATATTCAAAAGGTGCAGCAACAATTGAATAACTGCATGAAGCTGATGATAAATTAATTGAAACACATAATGAACATGGGTTTAAAATTAGGTTGCTAGTAAAGGATAAGACTTAAAAGATTTTTAAGAGCGGGTCTTGATTTTGGTTAAAATTCATGATTAATTTTTATAAAATAAAAGTTAATGCCTAGTATCAATAAACACATAAACATACAAAAAAATATCCCAGTAAGCAGACTGACATCATTTTAACGTTGATTATTGGTCAGTCATTACGTCATTTTCACCTTTGAAGTGACGTTATCATGATGTTAACAAGACCAGTTTTTTTCGGTGAATTGTATGAAATACCATCCTAAATTGTTTTACCAACACCGACACAAAACTGCAAACAATGCCCAGAAATAAAATACCACAAACATATATTTTTAATGAAAGTTGTACAGATAAAGCAGCTGAAACGAAATTAACATAACCAACTTTTTTCAACAAATTCGACGGCTCCTTCGTTGCTTTGTTTTTCACGATCTTTACCGATACCGGTCACGTGATGCTAGAACACTCAAGAGTCTGAATTTTATTTTGTTTATAAAAATTATTGAGCCTGCAACAATAATAATAAAGTGTGCAAGATATTTTTAGGCTTAATTTATTTATTCAAATTCAATAAATATACCTATTAGTTACAAATTTATTAAAATAATTTTTTGAAAAATTTTCATCAAAATTTTGGTTAAAATCTTCACAATTCTCGTAAATGTAAAACGGGGGCCTTACTTACATTTTTTTAAGGAAATTTGTCGACGTCATTGAGACGTCATACATTTACATTCGTCATACTGGTATGACGATCTACTTTCTTTATCTACTAGATCTACTTTGTTTATAATGTTTATTTGTTTTAATAAAATTATTGCTTGCCTAGCCTTTAAGAATTTTTATATTCAAAGAATCGTACAATCTCTTCCCGAAACTACCAAACATGAATACATCTTGCATGTCGAGTGCCATCCGATTATAACTTTTGCCCGTTATAATACAAATAGTCGGGCAGTTTATAATCTTAAAAATGGCATTTAGAGAGCAAATATTACTTTTCATCGTATCAAATTTTCTTTTTACAGCACTCTGGAATATCTTTACTGTAAAATAATTAGAGGAGATAATATTAAGGTTTGAAAAACAAAATGCATGTAAAACTGTACTGTGCATCGGGCTATTCTACACGCTGTATATGTACTATTGGCAATACAAAATGTTATATATAATGTTAACAATGAACTTAACATGTGAATATATAGTGGATTAATTGACTACATCTATATAGATAATGAACATAAGTTTTTTTTTTTATATAAAATGTGCAGTATTTGTCTCGATTACTGTAAAACAATTTGTTATTGTGTTATTATTTCAAAGTTTTCTGAATTCTCTAATCACATTAAAAAGATTTCTTTGTGCTTAAAACTATATCAACGATCTCAATAAAAGTAAAAGAATTCGTAAACATAAAATAAATCCTATCTGAAACTATATCTATTTGTACAATTGTTTTCCGAATAAAAAATTAAACAAAAATTATAAATTTGTTTTTTCATTAAAATATTTTCTAATATTATGATATTTACAATTAGCTAATCATCAATGTAGTAAACGTTGTATGCACTTATGAAATTATAAGCGCATAATAAAGCATAATAATAACACCTCACTGATTTAAAAGCACTTGAGCGAAAAAGCATCACATTGGAAACGCTGCAGCATAAATATGCTTTGGTTCAAAAGTGATTTTTTGCTGTCTGTATTTATAACGACAAATATCATTATTACATACAAATGTTTATTTACGAGTGAGCACGTGCCTTTGCAAATTTGCTTTCTGTGTGCATTTATAACTACAAATATTACACCCAAATGGTTTTTCACCACTATGAGTAAGCATGTAGCTTTGCAAATTTATTTTCAGTCTGCATTTATAACTACAAATATTACACCCAAATGGCTTTTCACCACTATGAGTAAGCATGTGGTTTTGCAAACTTATTTTATGTGTGCATTTATAACTGCAAATATTACACCCAAATGGTTTTTCAACACTATGAGTGAGTATGTGTTTTTTGCAAGTTTGCTTTCTGTGTGCATTTATAACTACAAATATTACACCCAAATGGCTTTTCACCACTATGAGTAAGCATGTGGTTTTGCAAACTTATTTTCCGTGTGCATTTATAGCTACAAATATTACACTCAAATGGTTTTTCACCACTATGAGTGAGTATGTGTTTTTGCAAGTTTGCTTTCTGTGTGCATTTATAACTACAAATATTACACCCAAATGGCTTTTCACCACTATGAGTAAGCATGTGGTTTTGCAAACTTCTTTTCCGTGTGCATTTATAGCTACAAATATTACACTCAAATGGTTTTTCACCACTATGAGTGAGTATGTGTTTTTGCAAGTTTGCTTTCTGTCAGTGCCGGCGTTAGGATTCTGGCTGCCCCGTGCAAACTTGAGTTTGGTGCACCCTGGAAACGAAAATTTTATTATTAAATTATCATGCTTTCAATTATTTTATCTTACCAATATTTAAAAATATTTTCTAGCCTTCTTTTCCGCAAATATGTTTATTATTTGGTGATAATCAATGTTTTGTGCTATTTCTTTTTCTATGGATAAGATTGACAAATTACTGAGTCGTTCCTCACTCATAGTACTTCTTAAGTAGGTCTTTATCAGCTTTAATTTCGAGAAACTACGTTCTGCACTTGCCACTGTGACAGGTAAAGTAAGCATAATCCTGAATATTATTGTTGCATTCGGAAATGAAGAGGTAAGATCATTTGCTTGAATGTATGTTAGTGTTTGTAGAGGAGACATATTTTTTACAATAATTGAAAGAGCTTGAAGTTCATCTTTTAATTCCAGGCCGTCAATATCTTTACTGTCTTCATCTGTTAGATACTGTTGCAAATCCATACAATTCTTCAGTAAATCCTTTTCGCCCATGTTTTCTAAATTTGGTAATTTATAAAGGAAGGAGAAATTGTTAGCATGTGCCCTTAATAAGGAAAATCTTTCCTGGATGGCGTTTGATATACTGTCCAGGACAGTATAAAATATTTCTACTTTGTATTTTTCTTTTTGATTAGTTATTATTTCGTCTTGATGTTCATAATCGAAAAGGCGTTTTTTCCTTCTCGGTCTAGCTCGATTGATTTCGTTAAATCCTGGTTCTATTTCTAACTCTTCTGTTAACATGGTGGCTTCCCTCAACAATTTTTCAAAATATTCTTTGTTTCGGTGATCTTGAAAATACTCAAGCAGATTTCCTAATGCTTCTGTTGCTTTTATAACATCCAAAGATTTACTTTGTAGCAATTTACTTACAGGATTTACCTTACTTAAAATTTCATACCAAAGACTCAGTGACACCAGAAAACTAAACTTTTGGATGTGCTTTGCTATGCTGTTAGCTTCATTTCTGGTAGTAGCGTCTTTTTCTAAATCTTCTGAAAATTCTAATAGTACATCATAAATATTTCCCACATTGTACCTTAAAGCCCGAATACTTGCTATCCTACTTTCCCATCTGGTGTCACTGAGAGGTTTAGGAGTTAAATGTTGAACTTGTTCTCTTAATTTTGACCATCTTTGAGAAGAAGCCGCAAAAAATACATAAACTGATTCCACTATAGAAAAAAATCGCACAAACTCTAATGATATTTTCGCAGCATCATTTACTACAAGATTTAATGAATGGGCACTACATGGAACAAACATAGCTCGTAGATTAACATTAAGAATCCTACGTTGAACTCCACTTTTATTTCCCCTCATGTTAGCCCCATTATCATATCCCTGGCCTCTCACATCTTTGATGTTCAGTTCTAAGTTTTCAATTTCTTTTAAAATGAACTCAAATATACCCTGGCCGGTTGTATCTTCTACAGGGCAGAATTTAATAAACCTTTCTTCAATCGTAACAGGATTCATTTTAACATATCTAATAATTATTGTCATTTGTTCAATTTTACTTTTATCGCGTGTGCAATCGAGAATAATTGAATAGTATTTGCTTTCTTTAATTTCACGTATAATTTGTGTTCGTATGCAACTTGCAATTGTACAGATTAATTCGTTTTGTATGTCTTTACTCAAATAATGAACCTTTCTCTTTTTAGGTGCTCTTTGAACTTTAATAAGGTGTTCATTCAAAACAGAATCATATTTTGCCAGTAGCTCTATACTTTTCAAAAAGTTGCCATTGTTGTTAACAAATAACTCATCTGAAGAACCACGAAAAGCTAAATTTTGACCGGCTAAAAACAGAATAATAGAAATTAGACGCTCAGTAACTTTAATCCAATTTTCTTTGATGCTTTGGAAAACTCTGGAAACGTTCGAGTCAATTACATTATGTTGGGTTAACGACTTAACGACAAAAGTTTCCACTTTTTATAGTTTTCCAAATGTAACTTAGATACTTCATGTTTAGTAAGGGTTTCCGAAACGTGTCTTCAATCGGAATAGCCTAAGTCACTGGCTAAAGAAGATTTTGGATTTGAAAATAATTTACATGAAAAACAATACACTTCGTTAGCTTTCTTAGAGTAAACTAACCAGTCTCTATGAATTATTTCGCTATTTGCTAATTTTCTTTTATAATGATAAGCTGTAAACCGTCGTCCACTTTGATCTATTGGCAATAGTACATCATCTTTAACTTGTTCTGGCCCTCTTTTTGTTAAAAAATCTATATCTTTTTGCTGCAAATGCATGGGCCAGCAAGCTGGATCATTCTCTATGGGAACGATTTCTTTGAGAGATAGATTTACTTCATCATCGACCCTACTTTCGTTATCAAGAATATTTAAAATAGAAGAGTCGATTTCCGTTTCGGATATATTAGAACAACTTGGTGTTGGCGATATCCTAGATAGGCGAAGATATTCTAAATTTTCGGATTTACTCGTACCTGGGTGTTCACTTGGATTTGAACTTACTATGTCTGAAACGAAACGCGTGAACTTCAATCTTTAGCATATCAGCGTATTCAGCAAACAATTATAAGTTATATAAGTTTAAGTTTAAATTTTTAGACATAAAACTCTCTGAATTTGCAAATGAATTTAGACAATGAGCCGCGGTTCTTAATGCCATGTAAAAGAAACATTGGCGTGAATATTGTTAGCTGTACTAAAATATTGAAGAATAATATATCAGCAAGCATTTTCTGAATGGATAAAAATTAAGTACTCTTTTAGCTAATGTAAATATGTAAACTTGAAAATTTGGGAAAATAGTAACACTTATTTTACTAGTATAGTAGGTAACTTAAAATGCAATTGTACAAAAGTGTTTTGTATCAGTAGATTGCCCAAGTAAGGATTGGAAAACATCCGTCATGAAGTTTATGATTTTAATTAAAAATAATACAGAATAAGACATGATGTGTGTAACCTATGTACCTTTTTTTAGATATTTTGTAAGTGATCCAGTTAGTGCCAATTTCTGTTCTTCTTTTTTCAATTTTCTTTTGCGGGATTGAGATCCTGAAAGTCTTTTTGTCTTTCTAATATAATCAGACATTTCACTAAGCGTTATTTTAAGCACAGCACTGATGTAAAAACAATTCTTCACTTTTCAGCGGTCACGTTGTTAAAGAACAACTGAACATGTTGAATAGACTTCTTTAAAAACTTTACCGTAGACAATATTAATTAAAGCATATCCATATAAAGCAAGAAGTGTTTTTTATATAAACAAACATAAAATATCAGTTACAATTTTTAAATAGCAAAGAAGCACGTACTAAGTATAATAAAAGTATACATATACACGTTTTAAAGTAGTCCGGCTGTTCAGACAATCCAGTATTTTTTCCAAGAAACAAATTTATTATCGTAGAGTAATGCATAAAACAATTTTTGATAAAATAAAAATATGGTGTAACCGATATAAATTGTTAGTAATTAACGTTTTTCTACACGATGTTTAGCACATGCTCTTATGGGGTTAAATATATAATTGCAATTACGCGTTAAAAACCCAGTATGAAAAAATTAAAACAATTGAATCGGGGTCAATCATATTTTGTAGAATAAGAATAAATTCTTTAATACACATATATCTTACCGCGATGATAACAGAGAAATTTAATGATAAATACGAATAATACGATAGCAAATTGACAAGAGATATGCAAACTAGCCAAGTAGGTCTTATGTTGTAACAAACATAAAACAATAAGATTTTACGTTGCAATAAATAAGTAATTATAATAAATGTTGATAAAAGTAATATTCCAAAACAATAAATAATCCATATTTTATATTAGTGCAATACAAATGAGCATGTACTGTAAAATGATAGATTTTAATAATTAGTTGTGTTTCTCCGTCGATTTCACGAAACTAGTCAAATGAGTTTTCCTTTTTTTAAATAAACTTTTTTTGCAATTAATTTTTCACTTTTTGTGTTCACAAAAGTGATCTACACGAACAAAAATGATTTTTCATTATATTATGAATATTATTATACTACATTTAGTTACACTTTTGACTCGGGTCTCTGAACAGCCGGACTACTTTAAGTGGCTTCGAAGCATAATAAATCTTGGGGATAAATTATACTACTAATAATCAAGATATCTTTCCTTTATTACATGTGTTAACATTAATTACTATAAATTAGGTTTTCTTTTCAGCATAATTATATCCTTCTGTTTTTTGGCTGCCCCCTAAATTTGGCTGCCCCGTGCGGCCGCACGGTCGCACGTCCTGTTAAGCCGGCCCTGCTTTCTGTGTGCTTTTATAACCACAAATATTACACCCAAATGGCTTTTCACCACTGTGAGTAAGCATGTGGTTTTGTAAACTTATTTTATTTGTTACTCACTTGTAAACGTCATTTTATGCGACGGAATACAAACAACGAAAGGTTACTTTTACAAGCTACTGACTTGTAAAACTGACAGCTGACCTGTGAAAGTTTTACAAGTTAGTAGAATATGACATTCATAGACCAATTGTCATAATAACCTCTACGTCTACGCACACTTCCACGGCTAATAAAATTATTAAAAAGTGTAACATTTTATTGTGATTGTTAGGATTAGGGCCAGGTTTTATAGATACAATAAATGTTGTGTGTTCTTTACAAATGAATAACAAATAAAATATTATACATTATACGCAAGGTAACTGTTTTTACTGGCTCAAGAAGGTGACAGGCTCGCCTGCCGGCTCGCCAGTCATTTCCTTCTATCGCCAGTAAAAACAGGTTTACCTTGCTAATAATGTAAAATACTACTACAGGACTTGTGACTGTAAAAGACTTTACCGGATGCAAATACAATCAATCAAGTGGACAATGTTTTAGTACGTAATCAGTTACCATGGAAACTCGTTTGCATTCGGAAATTTATTTTTTATAATTTTTTTTTAAATTAAACCAATATTCCAATAACTGCAGTATGAAATAAAATGCATTACGTCATACGTCCTGGAAATGGTCTTACAGTCTCGTTTCGATGTTCCGGACTCGGCTCCTTCGTCGCCTTGTCCGTAACATCTTACTCGACTGTAAAATTCCATCTCCAGGACTTATAACGTAAATTACTATTTCAGTGTGAATTTATAACTACAAATATTACACTCAAATGGTTTCTCACCACTATGAGTGAGCATGTGCCATTGCAAATTTGATTTTACAGAGCATTTATAACTACAAATATAACGCTCAAATGGTTTCATTATCAAATGGTTGTCACAATTTTGTTTTTGGATAGTCGGTTATAGTGACACCTTTTTCACAATATATGGAAACTTGAATATATATATTATATTATTATAGGGAATTATATATAAATTCTGGCAAAACTTATATATCGAGTGTTTTTTTAAATTTGACGTCAACGTAGGCTGTGAATAGTCGATTGTGAATTATTTAAACATGTGAGTAATTTGAACGTTTTGACAATGACATTTATTAATACGATCAAGATCCGTTCACAATCAACTACCCATAGCCGCCTTCGACGTCAAATTTAAAAAAACACTCGATACTATATATACTAAGTGTATGATTAGCTTGACAAAACTACTGTAGGCATTTTGTGCTAACGTACTAATTGTTGAAAACACTTGCAAGCACTCCCTTAAACAACTACAGCGAAATAATTTAGGCTTACAACGGGGTTACAGAGTGATGCAAGACAGCATTTCCATCCAAAATTTTACGTTGGACACCGCCATACACTATAATAATATATGTGTTGTAGCACCTTTGACTAGTAAGGACTCGGCTAAAACAACACTGGTTTCTTTTCTGTTTGAGGTAAAAAATACAATGCAGCAAAAATGTTTCTAAACTGTCCATGAAATCGAACAAATGCTGGTGATGCAGTTGTATTGTACTATATGGTTTAGTATATTAATAATAATTAAATATAATAATAGTAAAATACGACGTGTTTTGTTGGTAATTGGTTCTAAGAAGTAGGGTGATATTTCACCCACTGATATTTTAATACTGGAACGTGCGTTGGAGGAATAATATAAAAGGAATTGGCATCTCTATAGATGCTATATGTAATGTTTTGGAAGCCTAACAACTAATTGGAGAGGGGTGCGCGGAGTATTTCCCGCCAAGTTTAGACTATTGATTATAACGCGGATTCTGCTGTACAGTGGAGTACCGTAGAAGAGGGGATAAAATGAATCAAAAATACAAGTAATTTGCAAATAAGATTTATTAAATAGATCTCTAATATTTTCGCTTGCCTAAATAAAAAGAAATTAAATAAGTTGAATTATTAAATTACTGTATTATAATAAATATAATCCAATATGAAATAAAATTGGGTACATAATAGTTATTTAACAACAGTTTATTATTTTTCCTATATTTTTGAATAGATTGATTGAAAAACAGAAAAATAGTACAAAATAACAGTAATGAAAAATTAACAAACATATAAACATACGTTTATTGCCAACATAACAGTACCAAAATGAGCACTCTGTGCAATACATTAATTACTATAGTAGTACCAAAAAATGAAAAAACTAAACCGGAGTGAATTTCGCAGATGCAGACTAGCTGTCAGAGTTGATTATGAACGAACCTTGCTCCCAAATTGTCAAAATTAGACAGTTTGAAATAAGAAAATAGCCATTGCAATCTGTCAAAGTTTTAAAAGGTTTTTTAATTATTAAACTACTATTAATAAATATTAATTGGAATTGTGAAAAATCTTTTAAGCAGCAAACTAATGTCATGCACATTTTTGCTATCAGAAGGTTATATATTAATAGTAGTTTAATAATTAACCATTGGAGTTGTGAAGAACCCCTTAAAACTTTGACAGATTGTAATGCCTATTTTTTATTTCAAACTGTCCAAATTTGACAATTTGGAAGCAAGGCTCGTTCACAATCAACTCCGACTGCTAGTCTGCGGCTGCTAGATTCACTCCAGTTTATTTATAAATTTTTTTGGTTAAGGTATAATAACATCCATAGAATTACATATGCCTTAATTTGATACAGTAATTTAATAATTCAACTTATTTAATTTCTTTTTATTAAAGCAAGCGAAAATATTGGAAACTATTTAATAAATTTTATTTGCAAATTACTTGTATTTTTGATTCATTTTATCCCCTCTTCTACGGTACTCCACTGTACAGCAGAATCCGCGTTATAATCAATAGTCTAAACTTGGCGGAAAATACTCCGCGCACCCCTCTCCAATTAGTTGTTAGGCTTCAAAACATTACATATAGCATCTATAGAGATGCCAATTCCTTTTATATTATTCCTCCTATTCGGTAAAAATATTTAATGGGTGGAATTTCCTCCACATCCAACATTCCCTTGCGCAAGAACCCTTAAAGAAACATCTTTCCTAATTCAATCCTAAACCCTTATGGTTCAATTACGTCAACACAGGGGAATCCGCATAAAAAGGTAAGATTTATTCTATCAAAATTAATGATAATTATTTAATTTGCTATCGCCTACCAAAACAAAACAGTAAATTATGTAGGTCATTTGTTGCATTCTAATAGTATCAATAATTTATTTTGCAATACATCAAGTGTATTTTACAACAAATAATATAATTTATTTATAAAAATTAATTGTGGGTTTTAAATCGTTATTTTCTCGAATTTGCCTCCTTTTACAGCGACATCTTTTAACTGCTAGCTGAAAATAGACGCCGTGCTTTTTGAAGGCCATTGAAATTGGGTACATGAACTTCAGAGACGCCGGTAGCAAGTGTCCCTACTTACGCTGGATTTAGTGTGAACCAAAAAGCGTAAATCGAACGATTGCACGATATCAATTTTTAAGTCCGTGCAGCATCATCAGTGCATATAAATCGAAAACTCTATTATTTTGAAGAGTGAGTGGAGACTAAGGTGACCAGACGTCCCGCTTTAGCTTCACCTGTTCCGGTACCCACAAAATCTTCAAACTGTCCCGCTTTTTATGGATAATCACGATTTTACGAACATAATAGACAGCTAAACTACTGCATTACGTTTATTAGTTGAAACAATAAACGTAAATGTGAATTTTTTAATTAATTTTCTTCTAACTTCTAAATTGCAGTAAACTATATTTAATATTGGTATCCAACGGAGTTATACATCTTTTCAAAAACTAGATATCATTATCTCATTTTAATTTGACTGTGTCAATTATAAATATCGCACACTTTATTTGGGTTTAAATACAAACGTTGAATTAACGTTGTTTACAACATATAACCGTAGCAGCATCTATATAATGCCAATCACACTTATTATCAAACAAAAGTAAAATCTGTAAAATAGGGGAAGCGCACTCAACTAAGGACAGATGTTCTTGGCAATGACGAAGACATGGAGATGTATTTTTTACGTATTAATTTTAACGCACCAAAAATATACCGGGAGGCACGTAATTATTACATGCCATTGAACATCACTTTGGAATATTAATTGTGTCATGTAAAATAATTAGAGGCACGTAATTTTCATACGAATTTCTATTCCAGCGATACTTCTCAACTACTTGCTGCCTCTTCTTCGAAGAAACAAGCTTTTTTCCGCAAAAGTAATTTTGGAATTTTGAAGACGAAGAAAAGCAATCAGCGTTAGCTGAAGAAGTGTTTGAATTTCATACTATTAATACAAATTTTCGTCAAGAGTTTTCGGTCGATGGATTGCACGTTTAAAAATTAATCAAGAATTGTTCGAAAAGCTTGCTTAATAAAATATTTTGCACGTCCTATATATAAAGCTCTACTTTAGCCCCCAAAAGAGGGAGTAAACTAGTACTTTTACTCCCTGAAGGAGTAAAGTGTTTCCATGAGAAACAGGACAAAAACAGGATTGAATTATTTTTTTTATTGAAAACTGTAAAAAATACACAACAAAATGTTGAGTTCGACAAACTTAAATGAACATGAATAGATATTAATTATATTTATTTCATATTAATATTAACACTTATTTGGCAATCGTTGCACCCGCTTATGTTAAGTAGAGAGTTTAATTTGACGCCTTTGGAATTTGTTGAATTTAGAGGATTTCTGATAGAATTGGAAGTTGGCACTTGATCTATTATTGAACTGGAAGTCGATTGGTGGTTTTCTTTTCCTATAAGGATTTTCTCAGCTATTAACTTTTTATTAACCAACGAATTTCCCACATACCCCTCGGCGACGGTTGCGGATTATCGCCCGTCGTGACGACGGATGCCGATAAGCGTCGAAAACAATGACCGGTGTAAGAAGATGGCTCGTGGAGTTTAAGAAAATTAGCTATTTCCTGGGGTAATTTTCCAAAAGTGTTTTTGCCTACGGGTTGCACAGATCTTACAAAGAAACGCGTACGTTCAGTATTATCTCTACGTCCCGCTATGTATTTTTTGCAAATTGTGACAAAATCAATGCAACTGCCTTCTGTAGAAACAATTATGAAAACTTTGTTGACGTGGTTTTTCGTGTTATTTACAGATACCAAAATTGTTGAACCTAAATCGCGGACATCACTGACAGATAACTTCACTAATTCATCAGATCTTAAGGCATCGGCTATACCCACAATCGTTGAAACCTGAAATTCATAAAAACTATAAACACAGATTTATGCATTAACTGAAATAAATTATGAAGGGACTTACTTATAAATTTCATCAGGGGCTTGAACCAGAAATTAATCGATTTCTTCTTTTGTAAGGATCTTCGATTTTTTTTGGTTGATATCCAACTTTCTGCGTTTCAAAAACGCAATTAACTTCGAAAATTTACTCATATCTATGTTATTCTTCACCATCATTGCATTGTAGCCTTAAGCATAGAGTAATGCGACCATAACGTGGATGTCTTGAATATTTATCCTTTTCTGCAAAATAAACAATATATTTTCTGTGCAATTTTCAATGTTTTTGTTGAGACACCATTCATAAAATTCTTTATATATAAGATTTTTCATATAGTTTTCTTGATTTTGGGGGTAACAATTCTACCATCGCATTCGCGGCCGTTTCGTCTATTTTTGAATTGTTTTCACATACATTTATTTTCATTCAAATTCATTCATTCAAACTTTTTTAAACACAAACAGCATACAATCCGTAAAACCACAATTTTGAATAATGGCCACCGGTTGTTTACAAATCACCTAGGTTACAAATCTATTGTGGTTTCTAGATTATGTGATTCATTTTGTTTTTCAAAAGTAATCGGGGTACATGTTAACATGTAACGAAATTTTCGGAAATTCCGTGAATTTTTGCTATTAAAAGTCCTTTAGGGCGTGCAAAAAATAGCGTATATGGGTGAATATCTGCTATTTGTGTATTGGCTACCCATTTTTGTGACCAACAAAAAAATATAAAAATAAGTTTGTGTATTTTATTATCTAAAACGTAATTCCTATCGTCACACTAATTTAAAGCGGGCGAGTAATTATTACGCATTTTCGGAGTTTCATGGTGACCTGGAAAAAATTGCTACCCAAGGGAGTTGCACAAGAACCAGGGTAGTGACAATTTGAACAGAGGGGTGACGCTAAATCAAACAAAAATGGCCAAGGTGCCTAATAATGTAACCAAAATAAAACTACATACAGTATTACAATAGAGCTCATTTCGTAATAAATTGAAAAGAACCAGGGGACACTAGGGAAGTAACAGATTCACATAGAACTTGTCCTAAAAAAACAGGGGAGAGACTGATTCACATAGAACTTAAAATAATACCCAAATGCAAAATAGGATATTCTACACGTTGTATTATTTTAATTATTTCTTTCATGTGTCTTTAGGTACGAGGAGTAAAGAAGTAATCCATTAAGACTATTAGATTTATACGTACCAGAAAAAAAACATCGTTCACTGGCACACCAGCACTTGTGCACCAAACACGTCATCAATGCCTGATTTCACCAACGAGGTTCAAACGAGGAGTTAGCCAGCACTGACCCGCGATTTAATTCCGGATTCAATCCGTCCTCCGTTTCACCAAAATAATCCCGGTGTCAAACACGATGGATTAATGAATCCTGTACTGACTGTAGTGTAAGGGAATGATTTTGGTGCACGAAGGAAATTCCCACTAAATTCCCTAAAAATCTAGTAACTTCTACGCGATAGCAGTTGCCAAACTTTAAACACCAAACACGTGTGAAGTATTTATTTAGGTTATGTTGTCGTTGGATGTTATCTACTTGCGCTTTTAGAATGCGGTTGGGAATCTGTATCTCATTTTAAATGCTATATCATCATACATATCCATTAGGTTGCTTCGGATTCTTAATTGTCTTCTCGTGGCAACATTTCAATTAAATTATTAATAAATTTGTTGTCGGAGGTTAAATCTGAAGACTCTTCTTATTACTTGAAATATACCCATCATACATAAAAAGATAGCAGAAACAATCTAATGTACAATATATTCTAAACGAAAATAAAAAATTATTTTTAAACGACAACGGTTCGCATAATCAACATTAGGCTTTTTCAAATCAAACATTTATTAATAATAAAAACATTTTTATAATTGCCTGTAATACAATGTAAGATTAAAGAAGTGA
The DNA here is from genome assembly GCA_929113105.1 of Agrypnus murinus. NCBI lineage: Eukaryota > Metazoa > Arthropoda > Insecta > Coleoptera > Elateridae > Agrypnus > Agrypnus murinus. The sequence continues at coordinate 101,916,171 of OV816027.1, read as the reverse complement.
AAGCACGGAAATTCAATAAGCCTTAACAATAATAAACAAATTAAGCTTCTTTTTAAGAGCATGGTTTGGGCATTTTTTTAAAGCCTGTTCTTTATAAAACAATGATTAGGCGAAACGTCGCCGTTTGAATTTTTTTTACTTATTATGTATTAATATAAAAAAATAAAAGGCTGCAAGTCCTGGAAGATTTATTATTTTCGTTTAGAATATATTTTATTTCTACAACCTAATTACAAATAATCAGATGGAGAATAATCTAAGTACTATTTTAGTTATTAAAGTGTCATAACCTTTTTTGTCTAAAGAGAGTATTATTCAAATAATCCATCAAAATCCTAGAGTTGAACACTGATCTGAGTGTTAACACCAACTTCAGTTTGATCCACAATGGTGAAATGGTATGCAGGTGTTAACATTGGTGTCAGTGTCAATCCACGTTGGTGAAATTGGGCACAAGTGTCGCTAATGCTACGTAAAAGAACACAATCGGTTAACTGTAACCAACTACCCTATTGAACGCTCGACGTCATTAGGGTTAGCATATTTTCGGATGTAAGTATATAAGAATAGGATTTTTGGAAATATAAAAAAGCAGGGTAGGAAACACTAAATTTATAGACAATGAAGAAAATTCCAATAATTTAACTTTGTATTAAGCTTCAGTATTTCTTACCCTCTAGTGATACTGAGAAACTTTCTGGTTTAATAGTACCAACGATTGAATATTGGAAAATGAATAGTTAACAAATAAATTAAACTTTTATCATAAATCGGGTAAAAAGACATGCCAGGGTAGACATTTTCAGCATTCCAATATTTTTGCTAGAAAATTGTAAATACTTTTCCTCTTAAATTCCATCGTGCCTAATAGTGCAAGATTATTGCTACCTTATGAATATTTTATATCTATAATATGAATTACAGTTCATTAAATATTTGCGGAGACACACTAAAATAAAATAGCAGATATTCACCCATACACCACTGGACTAAAGTGCCTTTTAACCCTTCATGTGTTTATTTAAATGAACTCACATTTGGGATTAAAAGTCTATTAGAAAGGGTATATAATTTATAATATACTCTTTATGGGCGGGGGGAGGTATTCCTAATGTCCCATTATTGATTTCGACATCTGGTCACATTAAAGTGGAGCAAAATTTAATAGCGCCTCTTACGGTGTGGTATGCAACTAAACCTGACATGTCTAAAATATTTGGTAAGGGTAAGTAATTAAAAAATAGACATTGTAATGAAAGATTGAATAGTTTAAATCAGTTGTAAAGGTTGAGGCTAGCAAACAAATAAAAAACCACTGCCTATCAAAAATAGTGTTATTTTTTAATAACGGCAGGTTTCTCACCGAACAAACATTTATTAGTTGCACACCCATCATCTATAAACAACACTCCTTTGTATCTCATTAAGGAAGCGGAGGATGGATTATATTATTATTAATCTAATAGGTAAATTTAGTACAGAACTGTTTCATAATCTCAATCCAATAATAGCATCAACAAACAGAATTTATGTTTTCAAGGGAGGTTAATAAATCATTCTTTTTAATTTTTTCATTTATATAAATTGTTGTTTGTACTAATGTTATAAAATCTTCCAGCTCAGTGGAACTTTCCTGTTCTATTGGTGCTCCAGATCCAGATAGCAGTTTGAAATGATTTAAATGAAAATCCTTCTGTTATGCCACAACCATCCAACTGTAACTTCTGATAATGTATAGACTATTTACAGCAAAAAGAGGATAAAAACACAAGGAAAGATAATTCATATAGAAAACAACAAATATCCATCATTGCAATTTAACTATTTGTCGTTGATAAACTTTACAACCAGTGATCGTCGATAAAATAAAGGACACTATACCAAAGATGTAAAACCTGCATTTGTAAATTTCTTAGATCAGACAAATAAGTTATGTGTTTTTATACTATTCAACAATCATGTAATGTAAGCATTACAAAAGCACAATGAACACAAATATACCACAAGATAATGAGCTTACTCATAGATGTGAGAAGGTATTTGAGTGTTATTCTGAATGCTCAACAAAAGAAAATTTGCAACAGCACCTGCTCACTCATAGTGGTGAGAAGCCGTTTGCATGTACTACTTGTATTTATAAATGCTCACGAGAAGGATGCTTGGAAAGGCACATGCGGAGTCATACTGGTGAAAAACCATTTAAATGTAATATTTGTAATTATAAATGCTCGGTAAAAGAAAATTTGCAAAAGCACCGGCTCACTCATAGTGGTGAGAAGCCGTTTGCATGTACTATTTGTAATTATAAATGCTCACGAAAAGGATGCTTGGAAAGACACGTGCGGACTCATACTGGTGAAAAACCATTTAAATGTAATCTTTGTAATTATAAATCCTCAGTAAAAGAAAATTTGCAAAATCACCTGCTCACTCATAGTGGTGAGAAACCGCATGGATGTAATATTTGTAATTATAAGTGCTCACGAAAAGGAAATTTGCAAAAGCACATGCTCATTCATAGTGGTGAGAAGCGGTTTGCATGTATTTTTTGTAATTATAAATGCTCACGAAAAGAACGTTTGAAACTGCACCTACTAACGCATAGTGGTGAGAAACCATTTTTATGTAATATTTGTAGTTATAAATGCTCAGAGAAAGGAAATTTGCAAAAGCACTTGCTCACTCATAGTGGTGAAAAACCATTTGAATGTAATATTTGCAACTATAAATTCTCACTAAAAGGAAATTTGCAAAAGCACCTGCTCACTCATACTGCTGATAAACCATTTCCCAGCAAACAGCAACATATTATTTACGTAATAACTGAGAGTAACACTGCCAACATTACCCAGTAAACAAAACTGTGACATTTACTTGTGTGCTATATAAGAATCAAGTAAAATGAGCTATATAAACACATTTACATACCCCACATGTAAATTTGGTGATGTAACATGTGCTATATATTTCCGACATAAAATGGAGAGGTTTTATTTTTGTGACGGTAACATTTTGGAAGTGGAATAAACAAAATAAACAGCCGTGACAAATTTAATTTCCAGTGAATTGATATTTTATTATGAAGTGAAACGTATTGTAAAATGGCGATGAGTGATGAAACGAAATAAGAATAACGTGTTTTTTTATAACAAACATATCAAAAGTTGGCATCAGGATGTTATGTCTATTACAATTGTAACAGATCTATGACATTAGCAAAGCATCTATATTATACTCTATTACAATGAAATTTAATTCTATTACCTGCATGTTTAATAACTCAAATTTTCTCTCTACTCCTACGTATTTATTGTTTATTTAAACGTTTCAAGGCAAAATATATTAGGCCATTGCAAATGAATACCATAGAAAGAGAGAATCGTCAAATTTCAACAATGTACGCGACATATCATTTGCTAGGAATCGAGAAATTAATAATGTTGTTTATACATAGCTTTTGATTTTTTTCTATTTTATTATATTGCATGCTATGTAATAATATGTAGTTTTTTTCCTACAATAAGCTATTAATTAATAACTATATCTTTTCCTTTATTTTAATAAAAAAAATAAAAATTTGTTCTGACTTTTTCTTTTTGCCCTAATTTTACTATTACAGGAATCTATTACTATTTTAAAGAAATAAGTTATCCTACACAAAGTGGAAAATTTCAAAATTGTTTCGTTAACTTAAAGATCCTGTTGCAAAGGGATTGCAGGTAAGTTGTGGCCATGACCCCACTTTTTTGGGCTTATTTGAACGTCCTGTTGGTGGCTGCTAAGAATTTGCGTGGAACCGCAATGTATCTGCTTTATATAACTGTGGTGATAGAACATACTCATAATTAAATAAACTTAAAATATACGGCGCTTACGGAAATATAAGAAAAGTTTCTGATAAAATTTTATGAAATGTCGCATGGTGTAAATGCAGATGTAGTACTTCATTTCTGGCAAAACAAGAAAGAGTCACTTTCTAGACCAGAAGAGAATTTCGGAGTAAAGATTGCGTGGTGACTTTTAACAAAAATGAATGTAGACAAATTAATATGCTTATAATATGCTATTAATATGTAAAGCTGGTACGGTGTTCTGTAGCAAGAATGAACTTTATTAAGTTAGGTACTTTAGTGCATTAGTGTTGTTAAAAGCCGTTAAAATGAATGAAGTTATAGAATATAATTTACCGTATAATGAAGAAAATGTGGTTAAAAGCTGAGAAAAAAAAGAAAACTTATATGTAAACCGACCAATGTCGTTAATAACCAGGCAATCTCGAAAGTTGCCTAGAATATTTACTAAATATCTAATAAACTTCAACTAACACATAACCTAAAAACTAATCTACGGCTTATTAATTGAGCGCCGTCAATTATTAATGGTCAAGCCGCAGTTGAAGTTTTACATTATGAGACTGATTGACCTCAATCAAAGAAACTGACATTTTTCAGGCATGATACCAGAAATAGCATGCGTAAATAAAATAATACTAATTGCTAATCAATTAATATTAATCACTTTATAAGTGAACGTACTGTAAATAGTAATTGTAAAAATTCATCAAAAATAATAATAAAAAACAAATAAACAACAAAGGATGATAAATGAGATTTTTTAGTCGTAAATCCAACGCGTCTTCCAATTGGCCATGTTGCCTGTTCATATCTTTTTCTTCTTTAATGAATATTATTATCGTTTTTCGTTTGTTTCTTGAATGAATTGTTTATTTTATAAATGAACATGTTTTTATAACGTTTACTGTCTCCAGCCTTACTTTGTGGAACTCCATAATTATGAAATATAATCAAATTAAAAGATTAATTCAAAGTTTCACAAGTTTTATTAGTTTATCTTAACCTGACAATATTGTTTCGACATTAAAATGTCGTTATGTCAAATGTCATATAAAATTACATACAGAAAATAGGTAACTAATAGTTGCCTATTTTCTGTATGTATTTATCCTTAGCAACGTGTTTGTTTATCAATCTTATCTACCTTTGATAATGACATTTTAATGTCGAAACAATATTGTCAGGTTAAGATAAACTAATAAAACTTGTGAAACTTTGAATTAATCTTTTAATTTGATTATATTTCATTTTTTTATTATTTAAAAAAATAATTACATAAAATTATCCCTTTTATAGACGTTGTTTAAAATATGTATATTTATGTTAAATAAAAATAAACCTAAATGATTATGCTTACCATATTAACATTTAATTGTAAATTATTTCTTTTCATAAACATTATAATAATAGAAAAATTGTTTATTTATGAAATATTATATTAAAAGAAATTATCCAAACCGAGAATAGAACGGGGGTTTTAAAATCGTAAATCCAGCGCGCCTTCCAGTCGGTCATGCTGTCTGTTTATGTGTCTTGCTTCTGTAATGAATGTCCTTTGTTTCTTTTTTATTATTAATTACTTTTTGATGATAACACCACAAAGTAAATTGTCTGAAAAATCTGCTAATTCAGATTTTCGAAAATATTTAATGCCTAGTATCAACTTTTAAATCATTTTGATATTATTTACAATAACTAACAAAACTCGAATGTGATTTTATACATAACAATAATTTCAAAAAACTTTGGTTTCTATAACTATCTCTTAAAATAATAGTAGAGGTAAATTCGTGTTTGTGTGGAGAAAACCGCTTCGAGAGCATTCAAGAGAGCCCTCGACAACATTATTTGTCGGTTTACTATATTGACATTTCGGTTTCATTTAAATAGCATTGGCAAATCTTTATTATAGTAAATGAAAATCTTTATTATTGTAAATGAATATAATAAATAACGTTTCTGCTTACTGGGAAATATAAAATTAAATATTTTAGAGGTGTTTTCAAGAAAGATCTTCCAAATAAACCGAAAATAAATGAAAGCGGTTTAATATATTGAATAATGTAAGTTTATAAAAATACTTATGTACATAATAATCCATTCTGCTTTTTACATCTGCAGTATCAGGGTTCGCACATACTCTTATGCGAGTGTAATGGGGCTATAGTATAGCAAGTACATTATGCTCTTTCTTACCGTATCATTCACACAACTTTCACATCTTAACTTAATTAGATCAAACGCAATTCTGTTGAATTTTCTAATAATAATCCAATTGCTACTGAGATTTGAAACAGTTCCCCAAGTTGAGAGGCAAGATCTATACCACTTACTCAAAGAGGGACTTGCCCTTGCAGAAAATAATGTAATTACTTAAAAATGGTTATATATGAATCAAATATGAAATCAAATACAAATAACAAGTATAATATTTAATTAAATTTAAAATACAATTACAATAGCATGACAATAAATTCTTAAGATACAAGCTGTTGTACATTTAATGGATCATAATGTAGAATCGCACATATAAAATCCTACCAAATCAGTGCAATTTTAATACTACAGTAATATTAAAACTATTCTAAAAATAAACTTCAGTACTTATACACTATTATGGAACAGGCATAAAATCATAATATCTTGTACTGCAGTGGATGTATATTTTTAGTTGAATCGAGTAGTAAGCATTACTGACTTGCCTTAGGGTCAGAGTATGATTATACAAAGTCGAACCCTAATATTATCTCCCCTAATTATTTTAAAATAGTGATATTAAGGAATTCTATAAAGAAAAGATTACAAATTGAATGATGCCTTTGGTTACTGATTGCATTTGATCGTAACCGGAAAAAGTAAATAAAATAAAACTTCCGTTTATGCAAAAAAACCTTTGAAACATTGCAACGATCAGACATCAATTATACTTTGAAAACATCAGAATAACAGAGGAAATATTTGTTTCATACGTTATAATTATTTGGAAAAATTGAAATCGTTGTGTTTTGCAACATTTTTTGGATGTAAGATCTGCTTTGTTTATAATGTTTATTTGTTTTAATAAAATTATTGCTTGCCCAACCTTTAAGAATTTTTATATTCAAAGAATCGTACAATCTCTTCCCTAAACTACCAAACGTAAATACATCTTATAATACAAATATTTTAGAAGTTCAATATTCAGCGTTAGGCTATTCTACACGCTGTATATGTACTATTGGCAATATAAAATGTTATATATAATGTTAACAATGTACTTAACATGTGAATATAATAGTGGATTAATTGACTACATCTATATAGATAATGAACATAAGTTTTTTTATAAAATGTGCAGTATTTGTCTTGATTACTGTGAAACAACAATTTGTTATTGTGTTATTATTTCAAAGTTTTCTGAAATTCTCTAATCACATTAAAAAGATTTCTTTGTGCTTAAAACTATATCAACGATATCAATGAAAGTGAAAGAATTCGTAAACATAAAATAAATCCTATCTGAAACTATAAAATCTATTTGTACAATTGCTTTCCGAATAAAAAATTGAATAAAAATTAGAAATTTGTTTTTTCATTAAAATAATTTCTAATATAATGATATTAACAATTAGCTAATCATCAATGTACGTTGTATGCACTTATGAACTTATAAGCGCATAATAAAGTTACTATAACACCTCACTGATTCAAAAACACTTGAGCGAAAAAGCATCATATTGGAAACACTGCAGCATAAACATGCTTTGGTTCAACAGTGCTTTTTGCTGCCTGTCTTTATTTATAACGACAAATATCATTATTACATACAAATGTTTACTCACCACTATGAGTGAGCTTGTGTCTTTGCAAATTTTGTTTCAGACTGCATTTATAACTACAAATATTACACTCAAATGGTTTTTCACCACTATGGGTGAGCATGTGGTTTTGCAAACTTATTTTACGTGTGCATTTATAACTACAAATATTACACCCAAATGGCTTTTCACCACTATGAGTAAGCATGTGGTTTTGCAAACTTATTTTATGTGTGCATTTATAACTACAAATATTACACTCAAATCGTTTTTCACCACTATGAGTAAGCATGTGGCTTTGCAAATGTATTTTCAGTCTGCATTTGTAACTACAAATATTACACCCAAATGGTTTCTCACCACTATGAGTGAGCATGTGTTTTTGCAAATTTTCTTTTAGACTGCATTTATAACTACAAATATTACACTCAAATGGTTTCTCACCACTATGAGTGAGTATGTGTTTTTGCAAACTTGTTTTCTGTGAGCATTTATAACTACAAATATTACACTCAAATGGTTTCTCACCACTATGAGTGAGCATGTGTTTTTGCAAATTTGTTTTCAGTGTGCATTTATAACTACAAATATTACATTCAAATGGTTTCTCACCACTATGAGTGAGCATATGTCGTTGCAAACTTGATTTCTGTGAGCATTTATAACTACAAATATTACACTCAAACGGTTTCATTATCAAATGGTTGTCACAATTTTTCTTTTGATAGTCGGTTATAGTGACATGTTTCCATATGTTGTTTAGTAGCAGAAATATGGAATGAGTTTAAAGCTGGATTTATAAACTTTCCGTTACCGTTCCCACTCCCGTTGAGGTTTGCAGTTCCCGCTGCCGTTGCCACGGTCCCATTTATAAACTTTCTTGAGCGGAACCGCGACACACGCGCACATGTAAAGGTCTCAGGGATTGCTTACACAGCTCCAAATTATAAAAGAATAGATATAGGTTTAAGACACAAACAGCTAAAACATTTTGTAACATTCACAAAAACACTTAATTCTTTTCTCTTTGAGATAAAAAATACAATGCAGCAAAATGTTTCTAACCTTTCCATAAAATCGCACAAATGCTGGTGATCTAGTTGTATTGTACTATATGTTATAGTGTATTAATAATAATTATAATAATAGTATAATAAGACGTGTTTTGTTAGTAATTAGTTCTAAGTAGTAGGGTGATATTTCACCCACTGATATTTTAATACTGGAATGTGCGCTGACGCTTTGTATGCGAGCCACAGTACTGTAGTGGTGTGTTATTATTAACGCTTCTCATGACACCCAACGCCCAAGCATCGGGAAATCAAAAGATCTCTAACACTTCTCGAAACACAAGGTAAACAGTAGCGGCGCGTCATAGCATTTTGCTATCGGAAGTACTAACAATAAAGTTGATGCATTTATCATGTCACCCAGATGCACGTCTATGCGTGCGCATAAGCATGGATGGTACTCTTGAAGGTCGCTCGAATTGTCAAACTAGTGGGAGTGATAGAAACGGCAATATATAAAAATCTGTATTTAAAATAAAGATGGATATACTGTATATTGCAACGCTTCTCATAAGCATGTCTCATGACGCCTAGGCGTTGTAACACTCCGAGAAGCATTGATACCTTTATACGTTATAACCCACCACTAAGCGTTACCAACGAGGACGAAAACGGAAATAGTACAGGGGCATTTAAAATTATAGTACACTTAAGGACCCCCTATAATATTTAATATTGCGCAATACAGTGGCGTGCGGTCCATAAAAGCAATGATTCCATTGAGAATTTATTAAAAATAAAAACCAATGCTAACAAAAATATTTTTATAAAATTATGGTTATCGTTTATTTAAATTTGTAATATTTAATCAACTTAAAGCTCAATATCAATTCCGTACAGCAAAAAGTATAATTATTTAGAGTACTATTTTAAATTAGGCTCATTAAACTTGCACGGAAAGGTAATACCGATTCAAATGTGTTACATACACTGCATATAAGCACTGATTTCGTTGCTTATAACTGCTCTTCTCCTAGCCTTGTCGTGGATCAGTGGGCGTGGTTATGCAGACGATGCTGTTAGCATTGTTTGGCCGTTATTTTTAGTGTGCTTCATGCCCAAATATTTATTTATTATAATTTGGTTATTTGTTGGATTTAATGTTTGTTAAATTTAATGTTACTTAAGTAATGTAATCTGCGAATGAGACTGTATTTTGTCACATTTTATTATTTCAATTTATATAAGTTGGATTGTTTTAAAGACAAATAATTCTATTTAGTTTGCTCTTGCTAGTTATGCAAATTTAAAATTGCATTATCGTCATGACTGCAAATTCAGCTGCTTCGGTGGAAGGTTCGAGTACTTTTAATCAGTCGAGTACATTTCGAGTACATTTTTTTGTCCAGTTTGTAAATTATTAATAAAGAATTTTCTGCATACAGTTTTGGAGAGAAGATGGAGAGAGAATTATTAAGAAAGACAGATCAAAACCAGAACTTTTAAATTTAACAACAAAGATTAAAACCTGCACCGATATTTTGTTAAGAAAGACCGGAGAATCGAGTTGCAGTATAAATACATAGTAGTAGTTTTTTTAAATAAAGAATAATAGTCAACAAATTACATAAGTATAAAGTGTAAAAGTTCTTCTTTGAAAAACTTTTAAGCTTAATAATTATAACACTGTTTTTTTATTGTACCTAGCAGGGGCGGGTCCAGAGAATTATTTTGAGGGGGAAATTTTTGGAAAAATAATTGTTTTAATAAATAATAATTAAACTAACATTATTTGTTTCTAGTCTATGTACACTTATTTCTAAATTGGGGGGGGGGATTTCCTTTATCCCCCCGTGAGTCCGCGCCTGTACCTAGGTATATTAAAATTAAAATCGTGGTTGCTTCCCTAGATTCTCACCGCACGCCACTGGCGCAATATTATTGACCGTCTAGGATGTGTATTGATGGTTTGATCAAAATGTTGAGGATATCAAAACTATTTGATATTTTAACATCAATATTATTGACGGCGTATATATCGTGTGGGATTAAAGTATTGATGATGATATATTGATATATTGATACCATAATATCAATAACATTAAATGTTCAGATCGATTTTTCTCAGAATTTTTGTTATGCAACCTTATGATTTATTTGCATGATCATAAAGGGAAGAAGAATCACTATCGGATTCCACTATTAAAAATCTATATTGTCATTTAAATTGTTTTGTGATGACGTCATAACTAGAAACAAATGAAAGTCGGAAGGTGAATTGCACATATTAATGTGTATTTTTAAAGAACAAAATCAACGTGTTTCTGTGTTTTTAAAAAAACCGGTTGAGTTCGCTTTTTTTGAATATTCCATACTTTAATCTCACCCTGTACTATATTGACCGTTTAGGGTCATTTGAGTTACATTGTGCAATATTTTGTTTAATGTGTACTTGGTACTTGGAAACGACACATGGCGAATTCTAATAATAAGAAAGTGAAAGAGTGTTTTAAAAAGAAGTGATTAATTTGTACCATACTTTGCCTGAATTATATGCAGATTAAGTTGAAAGATTGCAGTAATCGTAATAAGAAAATGATGCTTACGAGACATTGTTAAGTTAAACATACACCATCATCCGGGATGTGGTTGCGGATGTCATCTTAGGATGATATCCCCGTCTTTGTCCGGATAATGATGCAATGTTTAAAGTTGCTGTAATTCATTGCATAAACTAGTTGGGCTTCGAGACTGTTTGTATAATAAAATTATACGTATAGTATTATATTTGTTTAAAACGTGTTTATCAAAATGAAAGACATTATTGACTTTCCTGGTCAAACAGGTAAGTACAACCTCAAATTTGCATCCGATTACTTCTGGAGTGCCCCAACGGAGCGTTTTGGGTTCAATTTTGTATACGCTTTACACAGCTGATATTCCTACAACCAGCCTATCAACCACCGCCACCTTTGCGGATGATATAGCCATCCTGTCCACAGCTGACGTCCCTATCATGGCATCTGCCCACCTCCAGGTTAACCTAAACTTGGTAGAGGATTGGCTTAGAAAGTGGAAATTACAAGAGTAGTACAGGTAAGCGGGTCTTGGGACAGGAAGTGATGTCATAAGCACATGTTATAGGTAAACAAACATGGCCGCCGGATGTAAACAAATATGGCTGCCGGAAGTGACGTCATACGTAAACAAAGCAGCTGATTGATTAATTTAAATGAAAGGATGTATGTAAACAAATCCTCTTATTAGGTAAGCTCGCTAAATGATATCACATGTAAACAATCGAAAAATCTTTTGTTTTGTCGTACCCATATTTACTTATTTCAAGGCGAGATTTTGTTGGCTTTGTTTATGATAAATTGTTAAAAAAAAACACTTTCTATTCCATGGCTGAGGTTTCGGTTTTAATCAAACCTTAAATCTCTGAATAAGGTTTGATTAAAACCGAAACGTCAGCAATGGAATAGAAAGTGTTTTTTTAACAATTTATCCTAAACAAAGCCAACAAAATCTCGCCTTGAAACATTCGAAAAATATTCAAAAACGCCTCTGTTTCGTTAAAAAAACACAATTATCTTCAATTGCAACATTTTCTTAATTGTTTTTAGAACGTCTGATCGACGTAAAAGATTATCGGGTGCTCAGTACAAAAGAAAAAGGGTCCAAAAGCAAGTTCAAATTCAAAAACAGGCTGGAAGTCTGTTAAGTTACCTACAAGGCACGAAAAGGAACGATGACGACACAGAGATATTAGAAACTGATTCAAATCTTAATTATGAATCCATTACCAATCAAGCTACCGATATTGCTCAAGTGAAGCCTACTCCAGGGATATCCAAAGAACCTACTCCAGGGACGTCCACTGAACCTACTCCAGGGAAATCCAAAGAAGAGACATTTGCTACGATAATAAATTCAGATCCGGGTTCCTGGCCAACTAGCTTATCAGAAGCCGAAATATACTTTTTGGTAAAAGAAAGCGCACCTCAACCATTAGAAGAATACAGTTTTCCGTATAATGATACCTGTCGAAGATTTAGCGCAGTTCATTATTTGAGAAACATGAAAAATGGTGAAAAAGTCCTGCGTAACTGGTTAGTCTATTCAATTGCAAAAAACTGTGTTTATTGCTTTTGCTGCAAACTTTTTGATTCTATTTTAAGTTCTCTTTCTACTGAAGGCTTTAAAGATTGAAGACACCTCGCTGAGACTTTAAAACAACATGAAACCTCTAAAAACCATATCCAAAGTCAAAAATCTTGGATTGAATTTAGTCAAAGAATACAGTACTCTAAAACGATTGACAGTCACTCACAAAGACTCATTACCGCAGAGATAAATTACTGGTACGAGGTGCTTCTACGAATTGTTTTAACAATAAAAATGATTGCTCAAAATTGTTTAGCCCTCCGAGGTACAAGTGACAAACTTTACGATTTGGGTAATGGTAATTTTTTACAAATTATTCAATTACTTGCTCAGTTTGATCCAGTAATAGAAGAGCATATCCGCAGAGTGCTCAAAAAAGAGGAAGTTAAAGTCCACTATCTCGGAAAAGATATTCAAAATGAAATAATTATTCTTTTAAGTGAAAATATAACATCTCACATTATTAGCGAGATTAAAAAAGCTAAATATTATTCAATTATTCTAGATTGTACTCCTGATGTCAGCAAGATCGATCAAATGACAGTCTTAGTAAGGTGTGTATCCATTGACAAATCCAATCCCAATGAGGTTTCCATTAAAATAAATGAAAGCTTTTTAGGCTTTCTTCCGGTTGAAAGATCGACGGGCTCTGAACTCTCAACTCTAATACTTAAAAGACTTGAAACATTGGAATTGAATTTGCAAGATATGAGGGGACAGGCTTACGATAATGGGGCCAACATGAGAGGTGATAAATCGGGAGTACAATCTAGAATAAAAGCGTTAAATCCACGAGCATTTTACCTCCCATGTAGTAGCCACTCATTAGACTTGGTCGTTAATGACATGGCAAAGGCATCCTTCGAAGCCGCCAATTTTTTTTAATACGGTCCAAAAAATATATCTAATTTTTTCCTCATCAACTTTTCGACGGACCATATTAATAAAATATGTTCAGGGAGTAATTTGAAACCCCTAAGTGATACTCGTTGGGAAAGCCGAATAGATGCATTAAAACCACTGAGGTATCAATTAGGAGGGATATGCAATGCTTTATTTGCTGTTTGTAATAATTCGGAGATTGACAACTCTATAAGAGTTGAGGCTTATGGACTATTAAGTTGTGTTAAACAATTTAAGTTCTTATGCTCCATTGTAATTTGGTACAAAATCTTAAATTGTATCAATCCAATAAGTAAGCTCTTGCAGACAAAAGACTATGACTTACCATCTGCTATGGAACTCTTGAAAAATTGTAAAGATTTTTTCAAGGATCTTAGATCGGACACGGCCTTTAATGAAATGCTTTGCGATGCTCGAGAACTCGTCGACGAAACTGACATACCGGCTAATTTTGAGCTTACCCAGCCACGTCATAGAGTTCGAAGAAGGAATGTTAATTTTGACTGAGGCACGAGATGATCCGATAGAAGATCTTACTTTGAAATATTAGGCAGAGTTTTATTTTTACACATTAGACCAAGCTATCAATGCATTTGAATCCAGGTTTGATTTGATCAGTACCCACAGCAACTATTTCCAGTTTTTATACAATATTTATGATTTAAAAGATACCCCTTAAAACGACTTACTAAAATATTGTAAAGATCTAGAAATAGTGTTAACTGATGGGAATTCATCAGATATAAACGCGCTGGACCTGGCAGACGAGATAGTATCGGTTTTGGTCTTACTAAATAAAAAAGAAAGTCCAATCGAGATTTTAAAATTCATTTCAAAGCTGGATTTTGCTCCAAATCTCGGTATAGTTTTAAGAATCTTGCTTACTCTCCCAATAAGTGTGGCAAGTGGAGAAAGAAGTTTCTCCAAATTAAAGTTAATTAAAAATTTTTTACGCTCTATAACTACCGAGGATCGGCTAAATGGCTTAACAACATTAGCCATTGAACATGAGCTAGCTGAAGAAATTGATGTCAAAAAAATTATCAAAGAATTCTCAGAATTAAAAGTGAGAAAAAAACACTTTTAAGTTTAACTGTATTTTTAATAATTAGGTTTTTATTTTTAGTGGTTCTATAATTTGTTTTACTATCTTTTTAATATATGCATTTTATAATTATATACTAGATTTGTGTCTTTTCTTTTTTACTGTGCAACCTTAATTTCAATTTAGTGCCAAAATCAAAAATCAAGAAATTTGTATTTTTGGCAAATCAACATTTTTAATACCAATTTTTTGCTCTCGTTTTATTTTAGTACTAAGCGTGGGAAGAGTTTAGGTTATTTCTTTTAATTTTTGTTATGGCATTTTACCTTTTTGCCCGGGGCGGCGAAACGGCTAGCGCCGGCCCTGCGTATAATAAAACAACAGATGATTCAAACGTATCAAGTTATCAACGGATCCTCGTCAATACTATAAACACAACCAGTGATGGCAGATGGATATTTCTGTCAAAAGTAGATTTGCCTATCTGAACAGTGGATTTTTAATAAATGTATTTTTTATATAAAACATACAAAATATAAAAGAAAAATAAAAAAAATTGAAATATATAGGTCACATACCTATAAAAATAAAATTTAACTCTGCTAATAAAACACTCAAAATATAACAAAAAATAAATAAATGAGAAAGACAGGTTACATCGCTAGAGATAACACTGTGCTACACATGAAATATACAAGACCTCCTACCTATAGAAACGGTTTGATATTGAAGAATAAAGATTTTTCACACTTGCAAAATTTTTCCATCACTTCGAGATATTTTTCCCAGGCCGATGAATGTACCTCATCCAGTTTTGGTGCCTTGCGCTACTCTAATTACTAAAACTTAGCCATTTCTTGTCACATCTTGGAAATCTTTTCTCTACTGGAAAGATAAGAAGTGTAGCTTATAACCTACAGAAACACAAAGGCTATTTTTATATAAAGAAATACTTAACCAACCAAAATGTAGCTGTGCTGGAAGTATCAGCTTGATCCAAATAACACTGCTTTAGTTTTTGCCAGCTAGCCCCCAATAAGTCGGAGAGGGGCGGGGTAATACAAAATATAATAGATAAAAAACAAGCGCCACTTCGTTTAAAAACAATGCTTATTACTAAAGCTTCAAACTTATCAGACAAACGAAGAAATAGATCTTCTACTGAAATATGGGCAACTTCCACAATTTTGGCCGTACCGTACATATATACTTACAAATGATGAACTGAAAAGCAATATTAAAATCGTACAAATAAATAAATAATAAATAAATAAAACACACGTAGTGAAATGTAAACTTTCTAAGTAGGGCTTTATTTGAACTATTGGCAGATTTTAAAAATTAACTTTAAATGCAATTTTAATGTTTAATAGAGAAAAAAAAGGTGAATGGTGATCTGTATCACAGTTGGTTGTACTTAAAACTACCCTACAACAATTCCACTACTCGAGATCTCGTTTCTTAATATTAACATGCATGAATAATTGTAAATACATTGAATCAATACATATATATATATATATATATATATATATATATATATATATATATATATATATAAATAAAACACAGACATATAATACATACAAATTTTCACAAACGACCCACCATTCGAAGATCCACGGCTGTATGTTTAAAACCCTGCTTAGGGGTTATCATTTCACCCTTCGATGTTTGTTGTTTAATTCCGTCCCGATACCTGTATAGATGTAGGTACGGACCTTCTAAATGAAACCCACGATCAGGGAGCAGTAACACAAATACGACAACGAACAACAAAACCCAAAAGAAAGACCTACAAAGAAATCACCCTGTATATTGTATTAAGTTTAATTATTTGAAGATTTTTACCTTTCTATAAACTGAAAGGTCTTTTACAAAACAATTCCCTCAAGGTGACTACTAGGGAAATATTACCTAAAATAAAAAAGACATTTGTAAGATTTTTAGCGCAACGAGGTTTTAACGAAAAGAATTTACCTAAAATGGTTTGCACTAGAACTTAATCCGTCAATTTGACGATTGATCGCATATAAATAATCAAGCGATCGTTCTGTTGAATGTGAGATTTATTCCGCTAAAGCGAATTACATATAAAACCAATTTCCTAATATATCTCGTACATTCAACTTCTACTGCCGAAAAGCCATTTTGTTACTTCCACTCTCCTATTGAGAAGGAAGCTCAAACGCGCAGGAGCGACTTCACGATAAACCGAAAGAAAGGGAAAACCAGTGACAACCAAACAACGGAGAAGCTTGGTTTTAAACAGTGACCATCAAACAAATAATGGGTTGTGAATTTCAACGTTATAATTCCCCCCTCAACTCCCAGTCGTGAAAACCCTTTCGCGGCTTAGCATAACCAAGCCTTGCTAAAATCTAACTTGCCCAAAATAAATTGAAAGAACAACCCATCAGGATGAAAAATACCCTGACCAGAAAAAACATGGCACCAACAATGGACACCAAAAGGGTGATCCAAAAAAATCCAAAAAAAACAACAAAGGACAAACACAAATTGGAGGTGGAGGTAAGGAAAGAACAGAGGAACAAAAGGTTTCACCCCGAAGCATGAACAATGGTCGGGCAAGCAGGGTTCACTGCAAAGACGCGCTTCACACACGGTACTGGGCACAGTGGTATTCCACGTCGGGAAGGGACCACTGAGCAACTCCCAGTGCCCGAGGCTTGGCAACGACTCACAACAAAACCTACCAGCACGAACCACTGAACATGGCCAGCAAAAAGAACTGAACAGAGAGCCGCCGACATACTCTCTGCTCGCACCCAAGAGAGGGTAGTGTAGAGGAAAAAAGAAGAAAAAGAAAACAGAGTGAAAAAGAAGGGCTCGCCCGGACACATGTGAAGTGGGCAGACGACAGAGCCACCGAGGAGCACAACTTCACACACGATGCGGGGCACTGTCAGTTCCAACGTCGTGGAGACTGAACAGCGCCAAACCCCCGCATCCGAGGTTCAAAAGCACTACTCAGCAACACTAACCATCCGGACACCACACTCGTACCGTTTGAGACAGAGAACAAGAGAAGAAGAAACCGGGGGTTAAAAAGGGAGTTCAGCCCAAAGAAACCCAAAAGAACCACGGTCTTGGGGGATCCAGCCCAAGCCGTGTTATTGCAAATATGGAGTCAAAATCGGTATAAGAAAGAAGGAGAAGGTAAAAAGGAGAAGAGAAATTGTCAAATCCGGTATACAAAAAAATAGTTTGGCTAAGCCAAAACAAAAGTCGAAATTGCTATATCAAGAATCTTGGTATAAAAGCCAAAAATAGATACCTGCAAAACAAAGATCTAAATAAAAACGAATAAGCCCTAACAAGTCGACAGATATTAGGTCGAGCTGAGCGTATCACTAAACGCTCCAAATGAGGACAGCCCCAACCATCGCTGAACTCTGTGGTACCCAAACCACCAAATGGTTCCCCCCAAAAAAAACAACCAAATGACCCTAATCTCCGACATGATTCGGAACATACTCTTTCAAATCTTTGGCATGAAATTTACCGGCTTCCCTACCAAGTTCATCAGCTAAAATATAAGTCCAAGGAGACACCTTTTTGTTAATGGTAAAAGGCCCAATATAACGAGGAGCAAGTTTATGTGAAAAATATTTACTCGCATGTACCATGCATTATGTACCTGCAATGGTTCCGGCGCAAGTGGACTATGGGATTATCAAAATAATTAGCAATAGGCGCAACTCGTCTATGCCCGTTTAACAACCTCTAATGCGTACATATAACAAAAAAACTAGAAGAAAAAAAACGGCACAATTGTATATCTTCATTTTTGTTAAATCTACCTATTTTTCTTTGAGTGTATTAGATAAACTTTTCTGTATATACAACGAGGCAAACGTGTTTCTTTATCTTTATCATTGCACTGTTTTTCAAACTAGCTAACCTCAAATTTTCCATGTTACTAGAATAACGGCAAGTCCAAAGCAGCCATAATGTAACAGCCGCTATAACATACATGTTATTTAACAACTGTTAGCTTACATCGCTGTAAGATACAGAATAACCGTCGTATGTAACGTAACGCTTACACGCTGTCCTGCGTTAGCGCTTACTTGCGGGCGAAGCGGCCGGCGCGGATTTATCAAAACAAAGCAAACAATGCAGGCATCCTACGTGAGGTCGCGTCAACCGGAACTTCGCTAGATGCGGATTTCAGGCGGTTGACGCGATCAAATTATTTGATATTTCCGCCTTCACCGCGTTAACCGCATATGAATAGTCGGCATAGCAGGTAATGTTTTGTTGGATTAAATTTAATTTTAAAAGAGAAAACGAAAAAATAAAATTATTACTTTTAAAATAATTGTAAAATAAATTTGAAAAATTTGTTAATATCTTAACTAAATGAAAGTTTTCCAAAGGACCCCGCAGAGTCCTTTTGAAAAATGACTTTCACCAAATTGCTTCGAAACGTTGAAAGATAGTTTTTGATGTGTAGATCAAAAGTGTCATTGCACACAAAGTTAAAGAAATTATAGTTTTAGAATTACAGCAGTTTGAAGTTGGCAATTTTTGCACGCCCTACAATTCTTATGGGAAATGGTTTTCGGCTAAAATTCTTGAAACTTTGGTAAATGTGGTTCCTAATGTGTAGATCAAAAGTGTCACTGGACAGAAAGCCTAAAAATTATAGTTTTCGAATTAGAGCAGTTTAAAGTTGACAATTTTTAGATTGCACACCACTCAATCCTTATGGGAAATGGCTTTGGGCCAAAACTCTTGAAATTTTGGTAAACACCAAAAAATTATGGATTTTGAATTACAGCCATTTAAAAGTAGGTAAAAATTGGGAGTTCTGAACCCACTCCCCACTCCTGACATTGACCTTGAACCTATCTATCTCTAACACAGGGTGACCTTGAACCTATCTCTGTCACGTAAACGTGACAACACCGCATTCTCAAGGTCAACAATACGGCAACAACGCATTCTCAAGGTCAACAATATGGCAACAATGTTTTGACCTTGAACTCAAGGCCACTCTTCAAGGCCATCAATATGGCAACACTGCATTCAAGGCCACGCAGGTAACTAAATAAGGTATATGCAAGGTCATCAAACACCATTCAAGGTCAAGCTGTAGATATATATATAGCAGGTCGCATGTATTGAAAATTCAAAATGTGTGTAGAAGCGAGCTTACAGAATACGTGCTTGACAGAACGAGTGTTATCATTTCATAACTGGAAGGGTATACAAACTCCAAAATCTTTAGCTGAGGCCGGATTTGTCTACACGGGGCGTGAAGATAGAGTAGAATGTTTTTATTGCCGAGTGAACATTTTCAAATGGGAACCGTCGGATAGACCAATCGTAGAACATCTGAAATGGTCACCACATTGTGTGTTTGCAAACGTGTTAGCACCCATAAACGTTGAAATTGGTAGAGACGTTTGCGGTTAAAAGTAACCAGATACAACATAAAATATAACGCGAGGGAAGATGTTACCAATCAAGGCAGTAATATTATTGGTAACCTTGTACGAGGGGGTAGTGTACGTTGCAAAACTTCCAGACACAACAGCAGCCTTTATTTCATACGACTTCAATACGAGCGTTTGGTTTGGCATGCAACCGGTGACGTTGCAACAAATGGGAATGTTTAAACACGAAATCGGCAATAGAACGCAAGAAGTACGATTCAGGGTCAAATTCGTGTACCCAACATATACCATGGATAGCGAGTGGCAAACCCTCGGGAATAGTCCGGTAGAACAATGCAAAGTCAGCAGCGAAACGTGTTGTCAGACGGTTTTAGGGACTTTTTGTTTACGGTTATAATATCTACAATTTCTCTTATTGTATACAATCAAATCATCAATTGTAAAGGAAAAATAATTTTTCATGTTATTTTTATTTAAAATGTGCTGGTCCTAACTAAATAATATATTAACAAAATTACTATCTATATCTATAATACCTATAATATCTACAATTTCTCTTATTGTATACAATCAATTGTAAAGGAAAATAATTTTTCATGTTATTTTTATTTAAAATGTGCTGATCCTAACTAAATAATATTAATAAAATTACTATCTATATCTATAATATCTATAATATCTACAATTACACATCACTGCTGATCCATGTCCATCTCCAACCGTACATTCAATAGGTGTAGCAGCACGCTTCCGTGACAATTATCATCGCAGTTACAGTCTACATCCGCATCGTTGCCTCCAAATTGGGATACCGGACCGCTGAAATGCAACCGTTCGGAACACACCATTGGGTTGAAGGTGTTGTAAAGCATCCGTTTCTTCGCATCTGCCACGGTAAACCACCCCTGCAATACCGTAGCCACCTGTGGAAACCGTAGGGTTCGGTTTGCACAATCAATGTCCTCCATGCCACCGAAACGGTCTTCATCATAATGTCCGGCGGACTTAGTGGTTGCATACCAAAACCATTTCCACATCACCCATAGTTCGAACATTAGGCGTTCTATACCTATACCTATGGGTGATTTCGGATTCATTAGCTCTCGATGGTGGCGGGCGATGGCTACATGTGGACCCAACGAGGCAGCGATGCGGCGTAACGATTGAACCCGTAGGCTGTGCCAGCGATCCCAGTGCTGCGCATCTGGCGGGGTATCTGCTTCAGCTGAATGTGGTGCACGAGGAGCGACGACGGACATTGTGATGTGTTACCTGGTGTGGAAAACACTCCCTATTATATCGAAGTAGCAACAGCCACGGAGGGAGTGGGGGCCTCTGGGGAGTGGAAGACCTTGAGGTACCTATACACCGACCTATACACCAATGACCTTGAGGAAATGTAAGTATTTGCGCGAATGCAAGGTAAAGTTATGGGGGTGATAGAGGGGTTCAAGGTGAAGGAGTGGGGGTGAAAGTGGGGGTGGTGGAGGGGTTCAAGGTGAAGGAGTGGGGGTGAAAGTGGGGGTGGTGGAGGGGTTCAAGGTTAGGGAGTGGGGGGGTGGTTCGACAAAACCGGAGGGTGACGCAGCGGAGCGTCAGTCTGTCTTCGTTCATCATGGATACATCATCTAGTAGTGTTACCAGTGTTGGTGAAGTGAATAAGTGTCGTTGTGTGACATTGTCCTTCTGGTCAAAATTATCAAAATTATGAAGAAAGCGTGCCCGTTACATGTGCCGCGTACACCATCTCCAGTTGCTGCGTGCCCAGTATTTGTGCCAACTATCGAGCGTGCACCATCTCCAGTTGCAGCGTGCCTAATTGTTGATGAAACAGAGTCGGACTGTTCCACATCAATTGCAAGCGACACAATTTGTAAGCCACATCAATTTACCCCCTGTGATGACGGGGTGCATGACCATTTGGACATAGACACAGCGACACTTATGGAGGTTTCTGATGACACAGCGTCTATTCAGTTGTCCGGCAGCATCAGAGACTTCACAACTTGTCACCGACGTTGTCAGACTTCACAGATTGTCTTCATAGATGGTGTACCATGCGAGAAGCAGTCTTTGCCGCTTGCTGTCGCTGATGACGCACAGCAGACAAGGATTACACGACGGTTGAGAGAAGTGGCGTCTGGTTTGCGAGGGTGTGAGAGTAAACGCATCGCTCTCCTTCAACGCAAAGCGGAACTCTTAGCTGCTGTGGAAAGATACGAGATCAAAATCAAGAGTATCAAGACGCAGTAGCTACGACAACTGATGACGGAGTTGGGGTCCTGTGAGAGCGAACGCCTCGCACTTTTAACCGAAGCGGAAAACTTGTCTGCTTTGCGTCATCAACGACTTAAAGGTTGGTATAACTGTGACCTCCCACTAACAATAACCCAGTCCTCTTCCTATTCCGGTCGGGTTTGCATAACACGTCCTCGTCGTCCCGACTGGAAATCAGTATCGCGAACGTTAGTGGTAAAAGTTGACGTAAACGCTTTATCGTTTACCAGTGCGTTCCCGTTTACTGATTACTAAGAATATGCATGTGTGTAGCTGCGGCGCGTCCTTCACCCGACGGGATGCCTTAACCCGTCACCGAAGAGAAAGCTGTCGTGGACCGCTGGACTACCCATCCACGAGCGGTAAGTAACCATTCCTGTGAGGTTGTATGATGTGATACGAATATTTTCTTGATTACAGCTCGGGGAGCTTCGGATGCTGTAGGAAATACTGGGAAGGACCTGCATCTAAGAAAGCGAAAAAAACCTCCCCGCAAGGTACGTGTACACATTGTTAACGGCTTTAGTGTTAGTGATCTGTGCAATTGTTTCAGGAAATACCTCCGTGACGGTGTATTGCGATGTGTGCGAGCTGGATGTTCCACGACATGGCTACGTTGGACATCTACGAAGCAACCGCCACAATCATCGTAATGCCGCGTCAGTGCAGTCGGAGGAAGTGGTGGTCCTGGAGACGGCGTTCAAGTCTCGTATAGCCAGTTATCGAGTCTCGGTGAGAAATCATCACATAAATCTTAGAGAATTTACTAATGAGACCCGCGAAAATGTGTTAACACTATTAGAAAGAAACGTTCAGCGCTTTCGTAGTGTGAAAGTCAACCTAGAAGTATTCGGAATGTACTTTTTGGAAAGTCAAAATTTGCACGACATTAAATCGTTTAATACTCAAAATGAGATTGTGACCGTGGCTTCGAATCTGACCGATTTGTATGATGATTTCGTTGAGGTGCTGGATACGAAGATGTCGAACTTTCGATTCGATTGCTAATTGTAGGATCCTTACAGGTTGGGTACTGGAGCAGCTGTTATTTATAGAAGTCAACGTCAATAAATACAACCCGCTCCGCCCTTCCTCCTATGTTCCACTTCCGCCGTCGATACAACATAAAAAGGCTGTAATCAACGTGCAAAATAACGATTAGTGCTGTTTTGGTTGGGTCTTGGTATCCGCTTTGTATCCGCCGAGGAGACATGCCGACAAGAAGGTATCACCTTTCCTGTCAAACTGGATGCTATTTCGAAATTTGAAGCGCGTAATTCACGCTTATCCATTAACGTGTATGGTTTGGAAGCTGTATTTCAAGACGGAATGATGAAACAAGGAGTTGTAGGGCATCTGTATTACTCTAAGCAAAATAAAGAAGTGCATGTAAATTTATTATTAATTTTCGATATGGAGGGTAATAGTCATTACTGTTGGATAAAAAACTTTTCGCGTTTGGTGTCGTCACAACTGTCGGCTCACAATGGAGAAAAAACTTTTGTGACGGCTGCTTGCAGTATTTTCCAAGTAAAAGTAGATTAGAACAACATACCCGTTTTGATTGCAATCATGTTTACACGAAGTTACCAACGATCGAACCCGTACGCGATAAATTGGGGCACGACCGGCAGGGTAATCTATTGAAGTTTGAAAATTTTCAAAAGCAACTTACAGTACCTTTTGTCGTTTACGCGGATTTTGAAAGTGTGTTGAAACCTTTGGACACGGTTGAGCCAGATCCTCGGGGAAAATTTACCATGACATCGTACTAACACGAACCACATTCGTTTGCATATTACATTAAGTATTCGTACGATGACGCGTTATCTAAATTTGAATTGTACCGTGGTCCGAATGCAGCAAGTGAGTTTATGATGCGCTTAGAAGGGGATGTTAGAAGGTTGTATAAGGATCATTTAAAACATGTTAAAGACATGCGACTTTTATCGTACCGACAAACTTTGAACTATGACAATGCAACCGTGTGTCATATTTGTGACAAACCCTTTGGTGAAAACGACGTTAAGGTGAAAGATCACTGTCACCTCAGCGGCGAGTACCGCGGTGCGGCTCACTCCGTGTGCAATCTAATGTATCAAATTCCCAACTTCGTACCGATATTTTTCCATAATTTGACGGGATATGAGTCACATCTATTCATAAAGCAATTGGCATTAGAAAAAGAAGCAATCGACGTGATTGCGCTCAATAAAGAGAAATACGTTTCGTTTTCGAAACGGCTTTTGGTAGAGGAAATTAGGAACGGGTCCCAACGGATACAGGTATGTCTTAAAATTAGCTTTCTGGACAGTTTACGATTTCTAAATTCTAGTTTGGATAAGTTGTCTCAAAATCTAACTTCCGACCAGTGTTTGAGTATTAAAAACTATTTTGGAGATGGGGTTAGCTTCGACTTACTGCGACAGAAAGATGTGTTTCCCTATTCGTACGTCGACAGCTTCTCCAAACTCGAACAGGACACGTTGCCGACGTATGAGGACCTTTTCGATCGTTTGACAGGGGAACACGTCTCTCGATCGCAGTATGCTCGCGCTGTGGAGGTGTGGAATACGTTTTGATGCACGACTTTGGGCGACTATTCGGATCTCTATTTGAAAACCGATGTCTTACTTTTGGTTGATGTCTTTGAAAACTTTAGACGTGTATGTCTTGAAAATTACAAGTTAGATCCGGCGCAGTATTTTACTGCACCGGGTTTAAGTTGGGATGCTATGTTGAAACACACACGTATGTAGAACTGGAGCTGCTCACGGATTTGGACATGCTCCATTTCTTTAAGAAAGGCATTCGGGGAGGTGTTAGTATTTGTGTTGGCAGGAAGTGTTTCGCGAATAATACGTTTCTTCCAAATTATGACGCGTCCAAGCCCCATTCTTTTATTATGTATCTCGATGCTACCAATCTTTACGGTTACAGTATGCGACAGTGTCTGCAGCAGCGCGACTTTGAATGGCGTAGTCCGTACAAATTTGAACAGTTCGATCTAAATTCCGTGGCGGAAGACGCCGATATGGGCTACGTGCTGGAAGTAGATCTACACTACCCAACGCGGTTGCACGATTTACATAATGACTTCCATTCTGCCCCGAACCTCTGGCACGCGCCAGACGGGCACTCCGCCTACGGGCAACGCGCGTCAACCAAAATTAATTCCAAACTTGTTCGATAAAACGCGTTACGTTATCCACTATAGACATTTACAACAGTGTCTTAAGCATGGTTTAGAATTAACCAAAATTCATCGCATGTTAAAATTTCATCAGGCACCCTGGTTGCATTCCTATATTGATTTGAACACCACGTTACGTAATCAGGCGACTAACGAACCGGACAGGGACTTCTTCAAATTAATGGTTAACAGTTTATTTGGCAAGACAATGGAAAATGTCGAAAATGGGTGGACGTTCGTTTGGTCAGTCATTGGGAACGTCATGGTAGAAAGCATGTGGCTGAGACGTTAGTAGCAAAGCCTCAATTCAAAAGCGTTGCTGTCTTTTCGAAAAATTTGGTCGCTATAGAATTACAAAAAGTGTCCGTTACATACAAGAAACCGGTGTAGTGGGTTTTACTATTTTGGATCTTTCTAAAACGACAATGTATGAATTTTATGATTTTCTCAAACCTTTATATGGTGATAACGTGCGCTTGCTGACACAGATACTGACTCTTTCATTATAGAAATTCGTACTGAAAATTTTTATGCTGATATGAAGCAACACTTAGATAAATTTGACACCTCAAAATTCCCACCTGACAACATTCACGGTATACCGCGCACGGCCTCGGTGGTTGGTAAAATGAAAGATGAATATTGTGGAGTGCCCCTCTGCAGTTTCTACGGTGCAGGTGCTAAAACGTTTTGTGTAAACGTGCTTGACCGCGACGGTGAGATCGCGCTTTAAAAGGCTAAAGGGGTAAAAAAGGCGGTAATTAAGCGCGATCTCACCGTTAAGAACTACCGTCACATTGTGGAGGATGATGTTGTGCTCTTCCGCAAAATGTTTATATTCAAATCACGTTTACATGCTATGTACACAGAACTTCGGAATAAAGCAGCGTTATCACCAGCCGATAACAAACGTTACATTATTCCCGGGTCGCACAACACTTTAGCATGGGGACACCGCGACATTCATCCGGGGCGCGATAGTTATCAGAATTTGGATCGTCTGTTAGAATTACTGGAAGCCGAAGTGTAATTTTGGAACTCGTTTATTCGTAGAACAGACAGTACTGATTAGTATTATCACAGAGGCCCCGACTACGTTGACAACAGCCTTTTCCTTGTTATGTATTATTGTAAATAGTATTTGTGCTTTGTTCTACTCACTATTGTAAATTGTCCTACATTCCATACATATTTCATGTATTTATTATAATCATTATGGTATTGTATTGACTAATGTGAATAAATTATATACATCATACTCTGTGTTTCTGTAAATGTCTAACTAAAGGTAGAAGAAGACGAGATAAAACACACTATTGATATCAAAAAGTGATTTATTATTGTTTACTGCTTACATAAAATGATACTTAGTTATATATTGACATTGCAACACATACACTGCATGCACTATACTACTTAATGCACTATATCACGTGCTGCTATATACGAGTTATGGGTATTATCAAAGCCCAACCACTTGACTAGAACTTGATCTCCCTTTTTTTTAACACCTTCTCTACTAAAAATACTTCAGGATGTTTAGCCATCTGTAATTCCTCCGTGTAAAAGTCTCCACGGTTCTCTTGCCGTTCGTGTCTTCCAAGATATACGTTATGGGATTGGTTCGATTAACCTTTTTAATTTGGAAGATTTCGGTACTCCATGTGGGAGTATAGCCTTTCGCAAACGCTTCCCGATGCTTGCTGATTCGCACGTGATCGCCGACTGTGAATTTAGCACTTCGCAGGTCGGTGGTTTTCTGGAAATCGTAAACTGTTTATAAAAGAATCTTGGCGTTTCTGTGGTTCACATCGATGGGTTTGTAGCCGGTGGTGCGGTGTACGGTATCGTTGTACTGGTTAACAACCTTTGGTAATAACTGCAACCACTTTTATGACCCTTGCATTGAAAATTCCTTCCACATCTTGTTTTTAAAAGTTCGGTTTACACGTTCTACCGGACTTGCTTTCATACTAGAAAAGGTGCTGTAATGGTTGATATTGAAAGTTTGCATTAGCTTACGAAAATGCTGGTTGTAAAATTCCTTTCCCATATCCGTTTGTAAATTGTCCGGAGTACCTCCTGTTGATGTTAATAATTTTTTCATTGCTTTCGTGACGTCTTCACCGGTTTTTCGTTTAAGTGGACACGCCCAAACACGCTTGCTAAACATATTCAACAATACTAAAATATATCGAAAACCTTTATTTGTTTTAGCATAGGGAATCATTTCCACAAGATCTGCCATGTACAAATCGTTCAAGCCTTTTATGATTACGCGTCTTCTTCGAAATCGTTTACGAGCAGGTTTATGCAATTATTCAATTATTTGACGTGTTATACTCATTTAGAAAATGTTGGAACACTAATAACAGCTTCCAAAATAAATATGTCCTTTGATCCAGGCTTCTTCGCCTTAAACTTATCCCCTTTCTTCAATGACACTCCGATGAGTGATTCGGCATCGTGTAACGTATCGTTTAAAAAGATTTGCGCATCTGTGGGATAGTATTTGATTTGTTTAATGCTACCTTTTGTTAGAGGAACGACATACTCGAAGTTGGTGGAGTTCAAAAGTGCATAGCCGTTTTCATGGTTGTATATTCCCATTATATACAACATTGTCTCGTAGTGCAAATTAGACACGTCTTCTAAAAGGAATACTTTTGCACGAGCGTCGAGTTTAACTCGGACAGGAGTTTTGTGAAGATGTTTACAGAACTTATCCAGAGTCATCGTTTTGAGGTAATGATGATATATGATGATATGGATGACTAATAAGAGCTTCGAAGTAAAATGGGGCGGCTGTAGACGGATATAGCGTACCTCTCGCCTTAATCGTATCACCTTTTCTCAAATGTCTCACAATTAAGTTGGCAGCAGCACCAACTGGCTCACCGTTTACAAACATATAGCATGGTGGTGAGCTGCGAACTGCTTGTACAATCCCTTTTGTAAACGGTATTGTGTATTCCCGTTTACTGTTGCTACCTCTCAAATTGTAATATTTTGATGGACTTGTGTATACAGCAGTAGATTCGCTCGGAGTCCACCCAGGCTCGGAGTCTGCCCATATATACATCATTGTTGTGTGCCTTACATTTTGTATATCTTCAAATAGGTACACTTTCGAACGAGTGTCGAGTTTCACTCGGACAGGGTTTTGTGAAGATGTTTACCAAATTTATCGAGCGTCATGATTGCACTAACGTTAGCAATATTATGAAACGTGTCGATACGCGTGTGATGATTTATTCGATAATTTTAGCAGCTCTCAATTCATCTATAATATATATGATTTCGTTAGTGTGACCGGTGTGACCAGCGGATTTTGAACTTAAAAGGAGTCTCAATCTGTCCACTAATTTATTAGGATCTTTCCAAGGTATAAATTCCACCTGTTTATTATTATAGTTGAGAACGCGCATATCACCACCGCCATGTTTTGGTACTGTGCGAGTTTTCGATCGCGTGACCGGTGTAGTAGGTGTAGACTCGCTTCGGAATCTTGCCCCAGGAGTAGTTAGAAGGGGTCTAATTATATTTGAATATTTCTTTCCGGTTCCGTGTAGCTGTGCACCCTCAATGTAACCTCTTCTGGTAGCATTGGTACGTGTAAGAAGGTCCTTATACTTCTGCAAGTCTGATTGGGTGTATCCAATAGGTGCTTTTTTAAATACTAATTCGTAAAAACCAGGAGTGCCTGTATATTTAAAAATTGTGCCTGAGGGTTTTTTAATAATAAAGTCGTTCTCGTCAAGAGTGAGTACCGCGTCTCCGATTAGGTACTGGTGAGTAGTAAGTAAATGTATGTTCAAGACTAAATCTCCCCATGTTATTCTTATGGGAGTTTCGTTTTTAAGACAGGACAATTTTGTGAGGTTATGTGTGTCAAACTTACAATTATGTGAGGTTATGTGTGTAAAACTTGGCGTCCTTCCCGCTAGATGTCAGCATGGGTGTGGGGTTGAGTGTTTTGGCGGGAAAATGTAAATGTGATGCTTGCTCGTGATTGGTCGGATCGAATTGCCGGTAAAATAGGTTGCAGCATGTGTCGCTAGATGTCGCTGTGGGCGTGGTTTTGGCAGGAAAAATCAAATCTCAGGCCTGTTCGTGATTGGTCCGAAGTTTTGGCGCTAAAGGAGGTTGCAGGACGTGTCGCTTTGGAGCTGAATGTAAACAAACGGGGTTGCCAAATCTCATATTTGGTAAAAATGAAAAGTCACTAGATAATTCCCCAGGACTTGAAAGTGTGTTTAGATCGCGCGCAAAGGGGGCCTTCGCCCTGGGCCCCCATTCTGGGGCATCCTAGGGAGATCGTTAGGGTGCTTCGCTCTGGGCCCCCACTCTGGCGTTCCCGGGGAGATCGTTAGGGGTGCTTCGCCCTCCTCGGGGCCCCACTCTGGAGGGCCCCCCTGGGATCGACAGCGGTGCAGGGCCCCCTTGTGTGAAAGATGTCGGCGTGCGCGTGAACGCGGCCGGGCGGGGCGGGTTAAATAGAAAATTTTGTCGCGGCGTTGCGTGGGCGAGTCGTGCGGTGGTGCGACGCCCCGGTGCCCCAGTGGGCCGTTGAAAGGAGTTAATTTGAAAAATTTGGCGGTTGCCTCGCTGCTGATTAATAATAAGGCGGTGGGGTAAACATTTTATTAAAGGGGGCTGAAAAAATAATATACAATCATCGTTTAGCTAGATGTAAATACAATATTAACAACATAAGCGTACTGTAGATTTTTCTTTAATACAAATAATGAATAGTGATCTATAAAATACAATAATAATAATAATTAAAGAGGAATGCATCGTTTTCTTCTCTCTCATGAATAGTACTGCTGGATGATGTCAACACTTAATTGTTGCATAGTTTGATGTTAGGCTAAAAATAAAAACATTACATTTTATACATTAAATTAAAATAACAATATCAACTTACCTGCATTTGTTTTTCGTATTTTACACGTTATAATGAAATTTTTAAGATCGCAAACAATATATCTTACGTACTACATTCGTTCACTTGTCTATTTATACGAAAAACCTTTTTCATTTTTCACTAAACATTTTCTTCGTGAATGATGTCATCAGTTTTTTACATTAATTATTGCATAGAATGACGTTGAAAGCTAAAAAATAAACATTAGATTTTTTGCGCTTTAATTAAATAACATTCTCAAATTACCTGCGTCTGTTTTTTCGATATTGTAAAACGCTGGAGCAGAAAGACATCATATCTTACGCACTATAACGAAATATTGTTTTAAGAAAACAAAAACAAATAAAGAGGGTACTTACTAATTATATCAGTTCACTTGTATAATTTTATTGATTAAAAGATGTGAGTTTAGGTTTTAACAAACCGCATTACATATGTGTTCAGTTTACCGCTTAGTTTGAAACTGGACGCTGTTGAAAGAGGGAATGTTTTTCGCGTTGACTAATTAATATTTTATGTTTAGAAAAACTATAAAATGTCATGACATATATAATAAATTACTGCTTTTTAAATGCAAACAAACATCTGGGGAGTCATCCGGTTTCTTTATAGATTAAATGAACAACAACAACATATAAAATTGTTCGAAGTGTCGACTAAACTAATTTCAAAATATCGGAAATAGTATTTTTATTATTATTATTATTATTAAGAGCCATCCGGACCTATCACCCTTATGGGATTTCCAATGTAACATTCTAACATCATAGCAAATATTCTAATAAAAATGTAATAATAAAATTTATACAGTTCTAAAGAGAATAATAAATTCTACAAAATGGCCGTGTTAAATTTTTGAATTTGCAAACTTGAAATAGAAAAACGGTGATAACAAATTGGGAAAAATTAAAGAATTAAAAATTAAAATTAAAAATTAAAGTTCTAAAGTTCGTACGGCCATTTTAGTCGGAGTTTCGATAGAAAATATCTTTTTGGAAAGGAAAATAGCGTTTTGATAAAAAAAATTAATTACTAACGTAACCACGATGTTAGAAAGATTTATCCGATTTATCGAAACAATCCGATTTATTTAACTAGGTACCTGCTCTTTCAAACTATAACTTATGGACAAGGGTTCGAAGCTACTGTTTACGACACTTTATTGCTTTATTACTGTCCATGTGACAAGCGGTGTAAGAGTTCCGATTTTCAAGGCCAGTTTGGGTACGGAATCCTCTTAACGATGTATTAAGAATATGTTTACTTTTTTTAAAACATTCGCAGCGTTAATTACAATAGTAATTTAGCATTTTCTGTAAATGCAATAAACCAAAACGAAAATAAAATAATTTCAAAACTTTCATCACAGTATTTAAACCTGTTTTTCCCTAAAGAAGGAAAATCTGAAAATACCAGGGTCCTTTATATTTACGATGTAAGAATTGAACAAATAATAACATCGATTCAGTTTGTAAACCTTAAAAGTTTTAATAACAAAATCGATTTCTATATTATTAAAACAATGCAAATTACTTTCAACTATCTGAAAATTAATAAGTAGTGCTACATCTAGAATGTTTTTTCAATTGTGTCAGTCTTGAACAGTAATAAATCTTTTTCGTATATTTACATTTCTTATTTAATGGTATGGCATCACTCGCTGATCTAATCATCGCTCTGTCTTATGTATATTTCGGTAAAATCATAAAATAAAATAGCTTTGTTACACAGGAAGAATTTAAATGATAGACGTAACAAACTCGACGAATTTCACGTTTTTACATTAGAAAATAAACTTGCTCATATCGGCATTATTTTTTACCAATTAAAGGTGGATTCCAAACTTGGATATGGTAAAGCATTCAAGCAATTCTGAAGGTTTTTCATTATTAAATTGTTCGTAATAATAATTTGTGTTTATGCTGTATTTGATTATTACTATAAAGACATGCATTGTAGGTGCCCCCTCGCTTGAAAAACCCCTGATTAACTCATTTTTTTCTTAAGTGCCGCCGCTACAAGATATATTTAGAACATACAGTTTTACAAATACGAAAGCTGATTTAAAAAACTTGCCACGCCACTGTCAATTTCTCTACACTTTCCTTTGTCACAATTTTTTGTAAAATAACATTTGCAATTTTATCAACACATTGAAAATCAATTGACGATGTGTGAAAAAAGTGAATGTAATAAAAGTGTAAAAAATAGTATCTTTACACTGTATTTTAGATTCGTAGATATTGAAACTTGTGAAGATATTATCATAATTATGTATAACTTGGCTCGTCAAGCTGGTACCTAGCAGGAAGAAAAGGCAATCTTATTAGCAGTTTGTACCATTAAAACTCTTGCTGTAGAAAACAATAAAATTAAAAATAGCATATAGCAACAGAAGTTAAACAGAATCTGACATGAACATAAGGCAATATTACTTTAAAAAATTTATTTCTAACATAAGTTTTAGATTGAACTTTATGAAATTTTTTGTTGAAAGGACAATTATCTAAGATGATTGCAATAACACCAAAACGTAATGACCAACAACATATTGTTGTAGCGCCAACATCACGATTTATTATAATTAGCAGAGACGAGAAAGATTTGCTGATAAGCTTATGCAATACGTCGGATCATCGGCGTACCAATAATCTTGTCTAGTAATGTTTCTTTATGTGATTTAGATGGAATAAAAGTGTTATATAAAAAATAATTCAACTCACAATCATCACAATATTTTATCAGTCAATATGACTCCATTTTGTGATAGATTCATACATGAAGAAGATGTTATATAAAAGCTCCACGCCACTGTCTTAATTTTATTTAATGGTTTAGTTGATAATGAGAAATTCAAAACGAACATGTGCGGCAGTGGAACACCTGGGAAGTCATCCGGTTTCTTTATAAATTAAATAAACATCAACATATAAAATTGTTTGGATGACTAATCTAAATGCTTCATTTCTTGATATTTGCTACTGGATTTATAAAACAACATTAGGGTTGTATAAAATTTCACATTTAAATTATTATTTACATGTGTTTTTTCCATTTATAAATAAATCACTGCTTTGGACACCCATTGCATTAAAATTTAATTGTTTAATAAAATACATTTGATTTAAACAGTTGCGTATTGCATTTTCAGTTACACTTTTAGTAATTACACTAAGGCGTTCTATTAGTTGATATAAATTCCTGATAACTTTAAATTATCCTTCTTTAATGATTAAATGTATGTGTTGCATTGCCTGAATTTACCTTTTTAAAGAATTAATGCAACATTCTTATAATCTCCATGAAAGTTGAATAAACTTACCTTATATTGTTTATTCAAGCATTTTAAATATTTCATTTTCCTTTATGGTTATGCCATTTATAGAAAATTATATAGGAAACAGGAATTTGTATGTGAAACTGTGCAATATTAAAAATTGGATTGTCAGTTAATTAATATCCATAATGCCTTAATAAATGATTTGTAAAGAGAGCAATCGTTAACGAGATCCGCAGGCAGGTTAGAATAAATTTCCCCAAACGTTCAGCAACCGTTCTAGGGTTCGATGACCTCTGGGAAAGCGATATAGCAGTCTTTAACTCTTATGCCCATTACAACAAGGGATATAAATACGTTCTGGTGGTAATAGACGCTTTTTTTAAATATGTGTGGGTAAGGCCTCTAAAATCTAAAAGCGGGAAGGAAGTTGCCGGTGCTATGCAGTTCAGCACTGAATTATTTCGCATAAGCAGGGTGCAATCAACTAGACCGACAACCTATCTGTTAGAAGATGTGAGAGGTGCCCCAATCAAAGGTTGCTTCTATGAACCGGAATTGATGAAAACTAAACACCCAAAAAGCTTTTTAATTGAACGTGTATTACGAACAAAAAATGATCAATTATATGTGAAATGGTTGGGTTTTGATAACACACACAACAGCTGGATCAAGAAAAGTGATTTATTATAAAAAATAGTCTGTTTATGTATATACTTTATTTACATTATAATAATAATAATAATAATAATAATTAGAAAATATGTGCATAAATAATAGTCTACTTATCTATATATACTAAGATTTTATTTACAATAAATATTTACAATATAATAATAATTAGAAAATATATGTACAAATAATAGTCTACTTATCTAAATATATAAACTAAGATTTTATTTGCAATAAAAAATTAAAAAATATCTTCCTCTTCTTCTTCATTTATTTTAAAATGACCCCATGGAAGGGTATCAATTTTATTTTTTAGTATAAAACGTTTATCATCACATGAATCTAGAGCTTTTTTCCTAATAAAATATGTATAAATATTATGTTTATCAGAACGAATGCTTCTATTAACGGCATATGTAATTTCCGAATCAAATAAACTTTTGAAATAATGTTCGAAACTTAATCTATTTTTTAGAGCCTGCTGCCCTACGCCTTTGGCCTTACAAACCTCCTTACCCTCCTCCTTCCGCATGGAATACATTTTCGATTTCAAACCGACAAATTCCAATAAAAGTTTTCCGTTTAATTCGTCTTTGAATTTACCGGGAACTTTCTTATTTACTTTCTGTATTTCATAGGGGTTGTCTGGAGGATAATCGGACGTATCGAATATTCCCTCCGATCCTTTCGCGCTTTCCTCTCGTATAACGTCATAAATATCTAGTCCGTCTTTACTTTTTGCACAAGCATACACCATTCCGTCCGTGTCCGTATAAAGCAAGATAGCGGGGCAGGGTTGCTCTAACATAAACTGATAATGAAAAGAGTACATTAATAATTTAGACAAGTCTAAAATCACCATCCCCAAATAAACCGGTTGGTTATATTTAACCACGGTTTTGTTTAGTTCAACGGCGACCAGATTTTCTTTAAATATCGTACAGGAACGGAACTCCGGTAACGCGATATACTTTTGGGCGCTTCTAAAAGAGTATTTTCTTTCATATATTTATTGTTTGCTTTTGCGTATCTATGCGAACATTGGGTAATCCCGCCTCTTATCGCTTTTTCAAAAACAACACCATATCTATGTCGGTCAACAAATCTAATTTTACACGTGTACACTTTAAAGCAGCTGACCACGCTAATCCGGGCCCCGTATAAAAATGTACACTGTCTAAATCGTATATTTTCATACATAAATCGCGAAACTGTTCAAAAACATCAGCTAAGATTTTTACGTCATACTTTAAATAAAGTTCACTGTATTGCGCCAACGATTTTATGTTAAATGTTTTCCATACATTCTGAACGTGCTCGTAATCTTCGCAGCTGATATGTTCTTCGCGAAGAGCATTATAAAACGATTCTTTCGGCGGTAATTCCGTTTCATTGAGTTTCCCCCAACTATTCATGTAATCGTAACAAAATATGCCTTTACGTCGTACTAAATTAAATTGTTCGGGATTTGGAAAGGCTTCGCGGACAAAATTAAACATTTCCGGGGCTAAATTATTTGCTAAAACATCCAAGCTTCTAGCTAAGAACCGATAACTGTCTATAAACCTCCATGTCATCTTAGCACATTTTTTCGATACTGAAATGTAATTTTCTCTTGTCACGGGGAGGATATTTACCGGTTCGCGGTTGAAATTTAATTCATTAATTATGAAATGTATATCATAGCCTGACATGTTATGAAACAATATGGGTATGTAATTACCGCATTTGTATTGCAGGTTACAATTTTGACAAAGGGCCGATAGGAATTTCCCAGTGAAATGATCATGATTTCTAACTTTGACAACCAAATCCTCATTGAATTCTTGCAAACAATGGGGGCACAGTGTGGTATTATCATACTCCTGCTGTTCCTCCAATGTAAGCGGCAGCATTGGAATGTTAATTTTTATCTTTTCCTCTATTATTGCGGTTTCTTTTATCAACTCGTTAACCAGCCATTTTTGAGGATTTGTTCCTACATAACTTTTATAATGTGATAAGGAGGGATCGAACGAACAAACGACCTGGTATGCGACAGCGAAAGGTATATGTTTTTGATATGGTATAGTACAGCTTTTGAAATGCGTAACATCATCATCATCATCATCAATTTGATTACACGGCACTGTTAAGCATTCAAAATCGGCGTATACAACGAAGGGATGACGTAAATTAAAATTTAAATTTTTAAAAGACAATGTATTTTCACCCGGTTTATCAAATTCTATGCGAACTGCATCGAACTTTTCACAATCATCCAGGTGATTGTTCAACGATTGGACACTCCTGAAGTGCCTTAAGCATCTGTCACATATAAAAGTACGGTTTGTATGCTTGGTGATGGACGATCTACATAAACGAGACATATTCTTTATCCAGCAGTAGTGAGATGCTTTCCTCTTTCTCACGTACAACAAATTAATATGGTGTTGTTTTTTAGATTTTGTATGATAAAGAGGCCCCATCACTTTACTACCCTGCAAGCCGTACACGTTAACGGAAATGTTAGGATTTTGGCGCTCAAATTTGGGAATGTCCATAATTTTCACCGGAGATTTAATACCCTTAATATTAAATAATTGTTTGAAATTTTGCGGATACGAGGATGGTAATTCTTTATTTCTATTGGAGGGGTAAAGAGCGGAAACTAGAGCGTAATAGAAGCATTCGTTATCCGTATTTTTTACATTTATAATGGCGTGCCTGCTTTTAATTGCAGTAGGCAACTCGATAAATTTAGAAGCTCTTAAAGGTGAATATTTGTTAATATTTATAGCTAACGAATTAATACGACTTAAAGTTCCCCCTGAACCTACTTCTTCAAAGGATTCAATCTGTAAAAAAAGGAAAAAAAACTAATTAAAAGTGAGTTTTTAAAAAACTTTATATACGCACCTGTGATAATAAAGAAATCTCCATGTCCCTGAATATAGAAATAAGGTCGCTGGATCTTGATATAATGAAGTTTGACGTGTTAAAGTACTTGGCCTGTACTGTATCATCTAGCTTCATTTTATAATCGGCACAAAGAACGACATTGGCTTTCATGTTAGGTATTCGCTTTTGGAGGGATGCTTCAATTTTATCCACAAAAATGGGTTGTGCCTCCTCGAGAAACTCCTTTGGATCTAGGATATTGTTATTGATCACTATACCCGTCTTAATACGCCCTTTGAACGCTGATTCCAGCTAAAACATGCAAAATATAAACAATCAAAATGAGAATATTCAATAAAAAACATGAAAAACTTACGTCATAATACGTAACACTGCTTTCGTCACTCCCTCCACTAACGCCTTCGCCTGTTTTAATAAGGGATTGTTTTATCCTCGCATCCAAGTATTTACATCTGTTCAAAATCGTTTCTAGTTTCCGTTTATCAGCTATTCCCCCCGCATTTGAGTAATTCCTTATCTGTTGGATTGTTAATTCCGTAGTTTCATCAATCAGGGTTGATAACCTTCGAAAATCAGCAGGTGTTGTTGCACGTGCTAAATCATCTTCCACCAATGTAACCTGATTTTGCAAACTGGTAATATCCATTATTGTTAAGACGGATTAAATACAATTCAGCCTTTCAATTAAAAAATAATAATTAACACGTTAATTTCACAAACTGAATCGAACGGGTTTTTCTAAATGAGTATGTTATTTGCACCAAACACTTGTTTCAACTAAAACAGAGGCACTTTAGAGCGAGCTTTTTATACGAGTGCAACGTGCAATTAATTTTAATTGTTGACGTAAATCGAAAACGCAAAACACCCTTATGAAATAACTTCAAGCAATAACTCATAAAATGGCGCGCTTTC
Source organism: Agrypnus murinus (assembly GCA_929113105.1). Lineage (NCBI taxonomy): Eukaryota > Metazoa > Arthropoda > Insecta > Coleoptera > Elateridae > Agrypnus > Agrypnus murinus. Next base: position 101,877,804 of record OV816027.1, on the reverse strand, counting down.
CACCCCTAACAAGGCCAACACTTCGAACAAAATACTTCATAACACAATTTTTACAAACTAAAATATCCCACTAAAGAAATAAATGAAAATGTTCTAAAGGATGTCCAAAACAACGATTCAATTATAAATGGAATAAAAGACACGTAAATAATCTTTTTATGTGAGATTTTGTACACCCCTGTTATTTTGTAAATCAAACGGGGAATATCAAGAAACGAAACCCAGATGTGGCAATGACGCACATTTTAAATTTATCGCCTATGTTAATGTTTGCACTTAAAAAGCATTAATTAATTATGACATGACATAATAAATTACTCCTTTGACATTAAGAAAATATTTTTCAGTACACATTTTAACAGCGCTTCGTTCCAGTTTTAAAACAAGCGGTAAACTGTGCACATATGTAATGCGGTTTGAACTCGCGTCTTTTAATCAATAAAAATAGCATTAAAAACAACACAACCGCTTAATATTGTTTGCGATCTTAAAAATTTCATTATAACGTGTAAAATACGAAAAAAACAAGTGCAGGTAAGTTGATATTGTTATTTTAATTTAATGTATAAAAATGTAATGTTTTTTAGCTCTCAAAACTATACAATAATTAACTGTTGACATCATTCATTAAAAGGAATGTTTAGATGCACATGTGTTTCGAATAATTACTTCATCCGGCGGAATATATAATATTTTGTTAGAAGGAAAGAAACAGATGCATTTTTCTTTTAATATTATTATTCTATTAAAGGAAAAAACAAATGCAGGTAATTTGGAAACGATATTTTTAATTAATGGTATAAAATTTAATGTTTTTATTTTTAGCCCAACATCAAAACTATACAAAAATTGAGCGATGAGATCATTCATGAAAGGAATGTATGCACATATGATTCGAATAATTACATCATCCAGCAGAAAGATGCATTCTCCTTTAAAATAATATCATTATTGTATTTTATTGGCTTCTGTTTTATTCATTGTATTAAAGGAAAAACAAATGCAGGTAAGTTGATATTGTTATTTTATACCGAATGTAATGTTTTTATTTTTAGCCTAACATCAAACTATGCAACAATTAAGTGTTGACATCATCCAGCAGTACTATTCATGAGAGAGAAGAAAACGATGCATTCTCCTTTAAATATTATTATTATTGTATTTTATAGATCACTATTCATTATTTGTATTAAAGAAAAATCTATAGTACGCTTATATTGTTAATATTGTATGTACATTAATATTGTTTATTATTTTTTTCAGCCCCCTTTAATAAAATGTTTACCCCACCGCCTTATTATTAATCAGCAGCGAGGCAACCGCCAAATTTTTCAAATTAACTCCTTTCAACGGCCCACTGGGGCACCGGGGCGTCGCACCACCGCACGACTCGCCCACGCAACGCCGCGACAAAATTTTCTATTTAACCCGCCCCGCCCGGCCGCGTTCACGCGCACACCGACATCTTTCACACAAGGGGGCCCTGCACCGCTGTCGATCCCAGGGGGGCCCTCCAGAGTGGGGCCCCGAGGAGGGCGAAGCACCCCTAACGATCTCCCCGGGAACGCCAGAGTGGGGGCCCAGAGCGAAGCACCCTAACGATCTCCCTAGGATGCCCCAGAATGGGGGCCCAGGGCGAAGGCCCCCTTTGCGCGCGATCTAAACACACTTTCAAGTCCTGGGGAATTATCTAGTGACTTTTCATTTTTACCAAATATGAGATTTGGCAACCCCGTTTGTTTACATTCAGCTCCAAAGCGACACGTCCTGCAACCTCCTTTAGCGCCAAAACTTCGGACCAATCACGAACAGGCCTGAGATTTGATTTTTCCCGCCAAAACCACGCCCACAGCGACATCTAGCGACACATGCTGCAACCTATTTTACCGGCAATTCGATCCGACCAATCACGAGCAAGCATCACATTTACATTTTCCCGCCAAAACACTCAACCCCACACCCATGCTGACATCTAGCGGGAAGGACGCCAAGTTTTACACACATAACCTCACATAATTGTAAGTTTGACACACATAACCTCACAAAATTGTCCTGTCTTAAAAACGAAACTCCCATAAGAATAACATGGGGAGATTTAGTCTTGAACATACATTTACTTACTACTCTGGTGAGATTCCGGATGGAATCGTACTCCATAATGATGATCGAACTCATTCTTAGTATCCTTGAACATGTTTTCCATATACATTTTAGCTCTACCAGAAAAGGTCTCATCTATGTAAGTTTGGAATTCCGGGCTGAACCCAACAGCAGCAAGTTGTTCTTTCAATTGAGCCAATGTTGGGATCCCAGATTCTTCTTCTTCAGAGAGATATCAGGTGAGGGAACGCTAGTAGTGCGCATTCTTTGGGCGATAGGTGATGGTTCGCCAAGCATACCTATTCGTCTTGCGGGTGCAAGTCGTTTATAAAATTTTGGAGTCGAGGTAGGTATGGGAGAAGACACTTCCGTTTTTAAGGGTTCTTCTTTCGGAGTTAATAATTCCGTTTTAACTCCGGTTATAAACTCACCCAATGGTTAAGTGATAGGTTGATAGCGGCGTTGTAGTTCCACTTCTGACCGTGCAATTCCAGACTTGAGACTTTTGTATTTCTGTTTAACATGACGTCGTGCTTTAACCAAGTCTTCTGCTACACGCTTGTCCATGTTTACTAAAAAGTTTAGTTCGTGTCTTCGGTATTTATGGTGAAGTAACAGTCGAAACCTTTTCGATAACGTCCCCCATTAAGTGGATAATCTTTGTCGATTACTAAAAAGCCATATTTCTCCTTCCAACAGTGTAAACACAAGTGTGTAAACGCTTCGAAAGTCATATCCCCGCTAACATGATCGTTAAATATGTGTTTTAAGTTAGTATTATCCAGCTTAAACACGACAATGAGATTTGAATTATCTCTTACGAGTTGTTTAGGTATTGCAGAATATGTCTGACATAAATATAAACAATCCATGTGTTTATGTCTCCCGAAGCAGAAGTAATCACGTATGGTGCTTTGACTATCGCAAACTACATCATCAAAGATAATAACCGAGTTTTGGCTTGCATCCTTAGGCGGTAATATAGTTTCAGAAGAATCGTATTCGAAATAACCGATGGGTAATGATCGAAACAGATCGCGCAGATATGCGTATTTCGGTTGATAAAGAGATTTACTATAGACATATACGTTTTCGAAGCGTAAACCGTTTGGATGTTCTAGTAAACTTATCATTAGGTTGGTTTTACCACATCCGGAACTGCCTACTATTATACCGCGTTTGCATCCTGCACCCAACAATACACTATGTTTAAAAACTTGCGGCGTCGGTGAACAATTATCCCGATTTACAACCGGCAATCTGTGTCTCTGATGGACCAACTTTAGCTGCTCCATGTAGGACACGTTGTGAGGGAGGAGCATACGTGTGTCATATATATATATATATATATATATATATATATATATATATATATATATATATATATATGATACTTCACTACTTTTCCGGGTTTCGCTCCGCGTATTCACTATTCGGCTCCTAGAGGAACCAGACAATGGTTGACGACGTTTCGGCAAGATCACACCTGCCATCTTTAGGTCACTTCTAACTTCCTTCTGCTTCGCGTGGTTACACGATGTAGACTGACGTCTTGTTGCAGCGGTTGGTCTTTATATACGGTTACGGTGTTGCGCATGGTTGCGGTCGGCTGGTTTTTGGCCCTAAGCTGTACGGATTACCAAAAGTCCACAAGGAAGGTGTACCACTAAGACCCATCGTAAGCTCCATTGGATCACCACTGCAACCTCTAGCGAAATTCCTGGCCAAGCAACTGCAACCTTATGCCGAAGAAGCCGAATCTTACGTAAAGAACGCAAGCCACTTCATCGAGCGTATAAAAGACATAACAGTGGCACCAGGAGATCTGCTGGTAAGCTTTGATGTAACCTCTTTATTCACGAATGTTCCAGTAAAAGAAGCAGTAGATATGATACAACGGAAATACCAAGTCCCAAATGAAATCATCGAGTTAACAAGACACTGCCTAAACAACACCTACTTCATCTACAAAGATCAACGGTACAAACAAGTGGAAGGAGCACCTATGGGATCACCTTTATCGCCGGTAATAGCGAACCTATTCATGGAAGAATTAGAAGTCCGAGCAATAGAAACGGCAAGTGACAAACCTAAACTATGGCTAAGATATGTAGACGATACTTTTATTATATGGACCCATGGAGAAGAGAAGCTGCAGACCTTCTTACAGCATCTAAACAACATACACCAGAAGATCAAATTCACAATGGAGGTGGAAAAGGACAATCAACTACCTTTCCTAGATGTATCTATAATCAAGAAGGAAGACGGCAGCCTGGGATACACAGTATACCGAAAATCAACCCACACAAATCGCTACCTGAACGCGCAGTCACATCACCACCCAGCGCAACTACAGTCAGTAGTCAAGACATTAATAACCAGATCACAACGATTGACTGATGACGATAATAAACATCAAGAACTAGAACAGGTAAAGTTGGCATTAAACCAAATGGTTTCTCTTCCAGAAATGTCAAGAAAGCGTTAACACCAAGGGACCCAAAGCCAAAGGAAGAAGAAACATCGGTATCCAAAGCGCACTTACCGTACATCAAAGGGACCACGGACAAAATAAGTAGAGTGCTGAGAAAACACAACATCGACACCATCTTCAACACCGACAAGAAGATTGGAAACATGCTTCCATCCGCAAAAGCAAAAATACCACTAGAAAGCCAAGGAGTATACGAGATACCCTGTAAAGACTGCGGGGAATCCTACATAGGGCAGACCAACAGAAGAATTCAAGTAAGAAGAGAAGAACACCGAAATGCAGTCAACAAAAATGAGAGAACGTCTTCACTAGCACAACATGTAAGTGGTACATCTCATAACATAGATTTCGAAAATACAAAAGTTTTAGCGAATATACAACATAAGACCCGACGAACCATAAGAGAAGCCATTGAGATCGAGAAACGTCCGAACAATCTTAATACCAGGGACGATACACAGCGACTACCATCAGCTTGGAAACCAGCTATAACCAGTATCACCGTCAAGAAGCGAAAACCAGCACAGCAGAACGATAAAAGGGAAAGCGAGAGAAAGCCACCGGATCAAGCGAGACCAATGACACGCAGCCGCGCCAAAAACCAGCCGACCGCAACCATGCGCAACACCGTAACCGTATATAAAGACCAACCGCTGCAACAAGACGTCAGTCTACATCGTGTAACCACGCGAAGCAGAAGGAAGTTAGAAGTGACCTGAAGATGGCAAGTGTGATCTTGCCGAAACGTCGTCAACCATTGTCTGGTTCCTCTAGGAGCCGAATAGTGAATACGCGGAGCGAAACCCGGAAAAGTAGTGAAGTATCATATATATATATATATATATATATATATATATATATATATATATATATATGAACAAAATATAAAGACACATTAGTGTGTCATTTAATACGTGGGTACTTTATATGTGAAAACAAATAGCAGTCAACTATTAATTTGTTTTCATATATATATATATATATATATATATATATATATATATATATATATATATATATATATATATATACGTGCTTATCTATCTTTTTCAACTCCGACAGCCTATAAGGCGCCCGCGACTCCGGCCTTAAATATACAGATACGGACAAACTAGTTATTGCCATTGCTTTATACAGCTTTGTTGATGATGAGCACGTCGAGAGGGGAATTTTTTTTTTGTAAATTCTTTATACTTAGAGTGAACAAATTACCGTACCATTTCGCCTCTGAATCTTTAACATGCGCTTTTAACTCCTATTTGTATATTTTATATATGACAACCAGTTGCGTTCGCCTCCAGCGGCGTTGCTATTATTTCGGAGTCGAAAATGTATTATTTGTATCTCTTAGATATTATAACCATATTACTAAAACACGCACGGTTCTTCTGTCCTTGTTGTTTAACAGCTTCGCTGAGTACCTCTGTTATAAATAGTATTATTTGCATTGTTGTCTATAAGTCGTCTGCTTACTAATGATAATATTTAATTTAATAGAGATATGCCATATTTTAGAAGGACGGTTGATTATATTTGTATCGTTGGCGTGTAATATTATATCATTTTATCACGTACTTTCATGTATTTAGAGTTAAATGAATTGGTTAAAAGACTTAATTTAATTAATTTAATTTAAAAAGCTTAAGTTTTTGTTAGAAGTTAACTTTTTATTTATTCAGTTAGGGAAGTACATTTATTTATTCTTCAAAAATGACTACTTTAAGCATAAAGGACTAATTTTCCATTAATTTAAAATATTTAATTAAGCAAGTGCAGCATACAAGGTGTAAAATCGCTTCACGCACGATACAGTTTTATGTGCATTTTATTTCAAACCCTAATACTATCTCCCCTAATTATTTTACAGTAAAAATATTCGGGAGTGTTATAAAGAAAAGAAATATATATGAATCGAATGATACCTTTGGTTACTGCAAAAATAGCTAAGCCTTGGAAACATTGGAACGATCAGAAATCAATTATACCTTGAAAATATTAGAATGTTGAATGGATTACATTTGTAGAAGAGTAAAGAAAATAGAACTTCCGTTTCTGCAAAACATAGCTATGCTTTGGAAATATCGCAACGATCAGAAATCAATTATACCTTGACAATCCAACTCGAAAATTTTTAACCAATCAAATTACAGAATTTTTCAAATTGGGACCAATGAAATTAGTTTTATAGTGAAAAAACCACTAGTGGTTTTTTCTTAGTGAAAAAATTTATGTCAAATTTAATTAAATTAATATTAACTACACACGCTAAATAAAAATTTGCTCGATGGATTGTCAAGCCGAATTCAACTCGTGGTCTAATTTTTTCTTGCAAAATTTATCGTTTAAGACATTCGTAGCTTTTGCTTTTGGAAAATTACACTCGTCTCCTGCGTCGACTCGTGTAGTTTTCGTTGCGAAAGCTACTCATATCTGAAATGACTTTTGTCGGAAAAAATTAGACCACTTGTTATATTATTAATGAAAATATTAGAATGATAGAGGAAACATTTGCGCCATAGTCAAGATTATTTTGACAATCCAACTCGAAAATTTAATTACAGAATTTTTTAAATTAGGACAAATGAAATTAGTTTATAGTGAAAAAACCAGTAGTGGTTTTTTCTCAGTGAAAAAATGTATGTCAAAATGAAATGTCAAATTTGCTCGATGGATTGTCAAGCCGAATTCAAATAGTGATCTAATTTTTTTTTTGCAAAATTTGTCATTTAAGACATTTGTAGCTTTGCTTTTATAAAATTACAGTCGTCTCGTAGTCTTAGTTTAGTGTAGTGTAGTTTTAGTTGCAAAAGATACTCATTTCTGAAATGACAAATTTTATCGGAAAAAATTAGACCACTTGTTAAATTATATATGAAAAATTGAATTCGTTCGTGTTTTGCAGTATTTTTGGATGTGAGATAGGACAAAATGTAACTCATATCGGAGACAGTGCAAATTATTTAACCTTTGTTATAATAAAACAGTCGTATTTGTTGTTAGAACATTGTGAAACCAAGTAACGCAATTTCCTTTTATAAGAACCGTATTAGGACATCTTATCCGGACCTTACGAGGACTGAGGTTGTCTCTTTGGGGCCTTCGTGGGGGCCTCATCGGGCTTTCTTAAGTTATTTAATTGTAAAATTAGCTCAGATTGCCCCTTTTGAAATTCACAACGATCTTAAGTGGTTCCCCTATGTAGTTTAATCCAGAAAAAAACTGTAGCTATCCCGATCGGGTCTTCATGAGGTCTTAATCAAGCTTCCCTAAGTAACTTATCCTTGAAATAAATTGGGGCTGACGTAATCGAGTACTCATAGGAACTTGATCGGGCTTTCCTAATTAGGGCTATCCTCAAATACACCTTATGAGATTTCTAGAGTAAGTCGGGTAAATTTCCAATGTCGAGTTGTTTTGAAAATAAAAATCTTTTATGTTTCACTTACATATTATTCTTTGTTTATACCTGTGATACGAACTATATAAACAACTGTATAACAACCAGGGCATTATAAACGAGCGTTATAGTCTATAGCGCCCGCTCGTTGTATCGTATACTTTGCAATCGGGTCCGGCGTTTTATTCATAGTAATTTGTTTGTAATAGTCAATGTTTGCGTACGAGTGTGTTGCAACACAACAAATAACGAGTATTTGCAACGTAGTTTCTGGGCGCGTGATCCGCGAATTCTTTTGTGCCGAATTCTGCAGAAATTTCTTAAATAAAATTAACTTGTTCTTTAGATGACATGAGTGCTATACGGACTTTTTTTGTTTTCATGTTGGTAACAACAAAACATTTGAATTTAAATTGTCATATCTCTGTTTGACTTTTGTAGATTTAGTAAAAGTTGTTACCATCCGACAAACAAAAAAAATCCCTAGCTTTATAAATTACTAGGAGTCTAGCTCCTACGCTTAGTTAGTAGATTTAGTGCTAGAACAGGGTTGGTTCCGACCTCCCCTTGATTGTACTTGTTTTGGAGGACATATACGTTCTCACAATATGTATCAATATGTCAACATGTGTGTTAACCTTTTGTACCGTCTTTATTGTCTTTAGTATATAGTTGTTTTTTACAACTTGTGTTTAATTTCTCTCTACCTCTGACTACGTCCTCCAGTCACGAAAACCCCACGTGACAATCTCCTAAATTAAACAAAATATCGATTTCAGCAAAAACACGTCAATTTATTTTTCGATGGGGACATTTAAATAAAGAATTGTCAAAATTTTGCATCTCACACCCTTATCCCCACTCCACCAACTTTTTGACCCCCCCCCCATTGTGACAGATCATCTTAAAGGGAATGAAAAAGGCGAGGGGTCTCTCACTCCCAGAAATTATGTACACCTATTGCCGCTTTACGGCAATAACTGTCTTTATTCCCGTATTCTCACTTGTTATTCCCGTATTACCGTTTTTATTCCTTTATTCTTGTCTGTATTGCTGTATTCCCGTCTCGATTTCCGTATTGCCGTATTTATTTCCGTATTGCCGTATTTATTTCTGTATTGCTGCATTAATTCTCCTATTGCCGTGTTTATTTACGTATTCCATGCATGATTTTAGCAGTGGGTGTATTTGAATGAAAGGTGTTTATTATTGGTTTTTTTGATAATTTTACAAAAGGTCGTAGCTCCACTAAGAAAAATGTAAACAAAATTCCTCACAAATAAAAAATGATCTGTAAAAAAGTAGTTTTTTATTCAATCATAATATATGTACATCACATTTTTAAGTGCTGTTAAAGTAAGTGCGAACCGAATACGTGAAACGAAGAACATATATGTCAGATAGATCGACTCTAAGAAATACAAAAAAAGACACATTGAGATAAATAACAAAAATTTATTTGAAGAGTGAGAATCCCAATGCACGGCAGTAAATAAAATTCAAAAAGAATTCCAGAACTCCAGTAAAATTTACAGGACTATAAAATATAAATTCCGAATCTACTTTCTGAATGTCGTTTTCCTTGGGCTGTATGAAGTTTTCCAAATCTTCTTTCAAGAATTTTTCTTTATCAATATCCAAAATTCGTCCAATGTACCATCGGATGTCGTAAAACATTACATAATATTTTTCTAATTTCAGCTTTATCTTTCATTTTTTTTCTTGCATGTTTCCTTCCTCTAAGTCTGATTTTTCTGATTCAAAAAATTCTGATTCTGATGAAACTGAAATTACTTCAAGAGATTCGCTTGATTTCGGTGTAAGTGAACAATCGGTCTCGAGCGTATAGAAATGCATCGGTTACAAATATGTAACTCTTTTAAAAATATAAATAATTAAAAACTCGCAAAACTAAAAATACCTGGCAAATCTACATCATAAAACTTTTAACTTGGAATTGCGCAGATCGGCCCAGTAGAACTCTCAAACGAAGCGTAACAAAAATAAGCCTTGTGTTTTAAATAGGTATAAAGTATTTTAAATTCATGGTATAAAAATCTAAAGAAAATAGAATATCAAAGCGGTCTTGGAAAACTCGTAAAGGAGAGCTATGGCGGCATGCAAGGGTTTGTCTATACATCAGATCAATTCGAATATTAAACACTCGATGATGGATGATGAAAGACTAGACTGCAAGGGCTGCAGCCACCGACATGCCCTAGCTATTCCTAGCATTTGTAATTAATTTATTGTAGCACTTTTAAATACTGCCCGCGTTTAAATACAGAAATTATGAGAATCTAGAGATCTTGTTTAACAAATTTCTTGAACACGTTTATTAGTATTTCAAAAACATGACTGATGAAAAATATGTGTTTGAAATTGGCAGTCAAATATTTCGTTACTGTACATTTTTATGCAAGTTGAAACTGTTACTTCAAACCAAAATTGTTTAGTTACAAGAATTATTAATAAACAAGTAGATGTTTATAGCATTTTGTTGCAAATACTATTTTATACATACGTTTATTGCAGTTTTTATAGTTATGTTCGTAGTGATCTACCTAAAAATTAAATATTGTCGTTTTAAATTTTCTATAACTTCACAATTTCAGAAAATAATTATTCTTATTCTCTTATCATTCATGTGGTAATCTTAGTACTATTTTATCTATTTTGAATTGATTTTTGTTTACTATTATAACCACTAAAATATAAAATTACAACTGCTAGAAACAGCTACAGCGCATATAGGCGACTTCAACACCTAGATGCTAGTGATAGAAATGGTTTGTCTATTAAGCGCAATTCCAAAGGTTTACACGCTGGGGACTAACAAGAGGGCGCTGCAAGTGGATGGCTTTTCTCGAAATAATTTTTTTAATTTTTGGATTTAAAAATTAAAAAATATAAAAAATACTAATGCACACAGTGGAAGCTTCACTGTAAAATAAGAATCACGTAAATCGGCCCAGTAGAACTCTCAAACGAACTGGAACAAAAAACAGCCTTGTGTTTTAAATCGACTGCAGTTCTTACAGTCTAGCCATAGCCATCATTGAGTGTTTAATATTCGTATTGTTCTGATGTATAGACAAACCCTTGCATGCCGCCATAGTTCTCCTATACGAGTTCTACAAGACCGATTTGCTAATTGTTTTTCATAAACTTTGACACGAAAATAATAATAAGAGTTGAAAGATTAATTATTATTTTCGTGAAAGTTATCACGTTTGGTCCTCCAAATTTCAAAAAATACTAATTTTAAATACCACATATGGGGTATTGCTGAACTCAAAAAAATATATACTTTTCATTTCTAGCAAGAAAATAAGGGGGTTCCATTTAAAATCATCGGCCGTAATACAGTAGCAAACTAAAAAATTAAAATTGATGTCCATAAAATTCGCAGGAAAGAAAATAAAATTCACGTGGTAATACAGAAAATATGAATTTTATTCCATACTTTATTTACACACTGTATAGTATAAAGAAATCCTTTATTCAATTAGCCTTTTAAGGGTAAGTGCCATATCACGATTCTTAGAAACGGTGAATGATTTTCAATGTTCAAACAAAAAACAATTACTTGCCGTCATTATTTTTCCGCGCACACTACAACATATACTCACTTCTTCAGAAGACCACCTAGATTTTTAAACGCGTTTGAGATAAAACGCGTAATGGAAATCGAGAAGAATGCAGCGTGTTATTGCTATTGCCGAGTTTATTTCTCAGTATTGCCACGTATTCCCCATTTATTGCCGCGTATTTTCTATTTATTGTCGCTTATTCCTGCGTATTCCCGTTTATTTCTGTTTATTGCCTCTTATTCCTTTGTATTCCCGTTTATTTCCCATATTTCCCAATATCGCTCATTATTTCCGACTCATAGCAATTTATTCCCGAGAAACTGTACACCTATTGCCGAGAGTGAGAAGGAAAAAGGAATCTTTGGAGCAAAATAATTGAAATCGGCCCATGGATTGCTGAGATACAGAGATAAGTCTTTTAACAACCCATTTTCAATATGATTTAAATTATTTCACATACAAACGTCTCACACGTTTCACATACCGACTGGTGCCAAATTGTGGCAGTTCAGTCATTTACTTACAGACAACTCAAGTATATTATTTTAAAAACTGATCTTGTTATTGAGATACCATCTTTTAGAGCCCCATCCTTCTGAAAATGTAACTGATCATCATTGACCATCATGTTTCCTCATGTTCCATTCATGTTTCATGTTCATGAAGTTGATTTTTTAATTCTTCAGTTATCAGTTACTAGTGGATCCTTTTTTAAACAAAGTAGGTCAATAATGACATTACCTAGAATTCCCTAGAGATCCCCCAGCTCGAAAGTCCATTGGGAACCTTTGAGAGTTATTGGAGAGACGAATTCGATAACACTACATAACATTCTAAGCTGCTATAAAAGAAGTGTTGGATGAATAATGGAATAAAATCACAGCCGGAGAAAACCTAAATTAGTTTTAAATATAAAAAAACGTTAGAAGTAATTAAACAAAAAGGATATTCTACAAAATCCTGAAATTAAATTTTATACTTTCTTTCAACATTTATTTAGCATAATTTTCTACTCAGACTCAGACCTTTTTGTTATTTATAAGCAGGGCCGGCTTAACAGGACGTGCGACCGTGCGGCCGCACGGGGCAGCCAAATTTAGGGGGCAGCCAAAAAACAGAAGGATATAATTATGCTGAAAAGAAAACCTAATTTATAGTAATTAATGTTAACACATGTAATAAAGGAAAGATATCTTGATTATTAGTAGTATAATTTATCCCCAAGATTTATTATGCTTCGAAGCCACTTAAAGTAGTCCGGCTGTTCAGAGACCCGAGTCAAAAGTGTAACTAAATGTAGTATAATAATATTCATAATATAATGAAAAATCATTTTTGTTCGTGTAGATCACTTTTGTGAACACAAAAAGTGAAAAATTAATTGCAAAAAAAGTTTATTTAAAAAAAGGAAAACTCATTTGACTAGTTTCGTGAAATCGACGGAGAAACACAACTAATTATTAAAATCTATCATTTTACAGTACATGCTCATTTGTATTGCACTAATATAAAATATGGATTATTTATTGTTTTGGAATATTACTTTTATCAACATTTATTATAATTACTTATTTATTGCAACGTAAAATCTTATTGTTTTATGTTTGTTACAACATAAGACCTACTTGGCTAGTTTGCATATCTCTTGTCAATTTGCTATCGTATTATTCGTATTTATCATTAAATTTCTCTGTTATCATCGCGGTAAGATATATGTGTATTAAAGAATTTATTCTTATTCTACAAAATATGATTGACCCCGATTCAATTGTTTTAATTTTTTCATACTGGGTTTTTAACGCGTAATTGCAATTATATATTTAACCCCATAAGAGCATGTGCTAAACATCGTGTAGAAAAACGTTAATTACTAACAATTTATATCGGTTACACCATATTTTTATTTTATCAAAAATTGTTTTATGCATTACTCTACGATAATAAATTTGTTTCTTGGAAAAAATACTGGATTGTCTGAACAGCCGGACTACTTTAAAACGTGTATATGTATACTTTTATTATACTTAGTACGTGCTTCTTTGCTATTTAAAAATTGTAACTGATATTTTATGTTTGTTTATATAAAAAACACTTCTTGCTTTATATGGATATGCTTTAATTAATATTGTCTACGGTAAAGTTTTTAAAGAAGTCTATTCAACATGTTCAGTTGTTCTTTAACAACGTGACCGCTGAAAAGTGAAGAATTGTTTTTACATCAGTGCTGTGCTTAAAATAACGCTTAGTGAAATGTCTGATTATATTAGAAAGACAAAAAGACTTTCAGGATCTCAATCCCGCAAAAGAAAATTGAAAAAAGAAGAACAGAAATTGGCACTAACTGGATCACTTACAAAATATCTAAAAAAAGGTACATAGGTTACACACATCATGTCTTATTCTGTATTATTTTTAATTAAAATCATAAACTTCATGACGGATGTTTTCCAATCCTTACTTGGGCAATCTACTGATACAAAACACTTTTGTACAATTGCATTTTAAGTTACCTACTATACTAGTAAAATAAGTGTTACTATTTTCCCAAATTTTCAAGTTTACATATTTACATTAGCTAAAAGAGTACTTAATTTTTATCCATTCAGAAAATGCTTGCTGATATATTATTCTTCAATATTTTAGTACAGCTAACAATATTCACGCCAATGTTTCTTTTACATGGCATTAAGAACCGCGGCTCATTGTCTAAATTCATTTGCAAATTCAGAGAGTTTTATGTCTAAAAATTTAAACTTAAACTTATATAACTTATAATTGTTTGCTGAATACGCTGATATGCTAAAGATTGAAGTTCACGCGTTTCGTTTCAGACATAGTAAGTTCAAATCCAAGTGAACACCCAGGTACGAGTAAATCCGAAAATTTAGAATATCTTCGCCTATCTAGGATATCGCCAACACCAAGTTGTTCTAATATATCCGAAACGGAAATCGACTCTTCTATTTTAAATATTCTTGATAACGAAAGTAGGGTCGATGATGAAGTAAATCTATCTCTCAAAGAAATCGTTCCCATAGAGAATGATCCAGCTTGCTGGCCCATGCATTTGCAGCAAAAAGATATAGATTTTTTAACAAAAAGAGGGCCAGAACAAGTTAAAGATGATGTACTATTGCCAATAGATCAAAGTGGACGACGGTTTACAGCTTATCATTATAAAAGAAAATTAGCAAATAGCGAAATAATTCATAGAGACTGGTTAGTTTACTCTAAGAAAGCTAACGAAGTGTATTGTTTTTCATGTAAATTATTTTCAAATCCAAAATCTTCTTTAGCCAGTGACTTAGGCTATTCCGATTGAAGACACGTTTCGGAAACCCTTACTAAACATGAAGTATCTAAGTTACATTTGGAAAACTATAAAAAGTGGAAACTTTTGTCGTTAAGTCGTTAACCCAACATAATGTAATTGACTCGAACGTTTCCAGAGTTTTCCAAAGCATCAAAGAAAATTGGATTAAAGTTACTGAGCGTCTAATTTCTATTATTCTGTTTTTAGCCGGTCAAAATTTAGCTTTTCGTGGTTCTTCAGATGAGTTATTTGTTAACAACAATGGCAACTTTTTGAAAAGTATAGAGCTACTGGCAAAATATGATTCTGTTTTGAATGAACACCTTATTAAAGTTCAAAGAGCACCTAAAAAGAGAAAGGTTCATTATTTGAGTAAAGACATACAAAACGAATTAATCTGTACAATTGCAAGTTGCATACGAACACAAATTATACGTGAAATTAAAGAAAGCAAATACTATTCAATTATTCTCGATTGCACACGCGATAAAAGTAAAATTGAACAAATGACAATAATTATTAGATATGTTAAAATGAATCCTGTTACGATTGAAGAAAGGTTTATTAAATTCTGCCCTGTAGAAGATACAACCGGCCAGGGTATATTTGAGTTCATTTTAAAAGAAATTGAAAACTTAGAACTGAACATCAAAGATGTGAGAGGCCAGGGATATGATAATGGGGCTAACATGAGGGGAAATAAAAGTGGAGTTCAACGTAGGATTCTTAATGTTAATCTACGAGCTATGTTTGTTCCATGTAGTGCCCATTCATTAAATCTTGTAGTAAATGATGCTGCGAAAATATCATTAGAGTTTGTGCGATTTTTTTCTATAGTGGAATCAGTTTATGTATTTTTTGCGGCTTCTTCTCAAAGATGGTCAAAATTAAGAGAACAAGTTCAACATTTAACTCCTAAACCTCTCAGTGACACCAGATGGGAAAGTAGGATAGCAAGTATTCGGGCTTTAAGGTACAATGTGGGAAATATTTATGATGTACTATTAGAATTTTCAGAAGATTTAGAAAAAGACGCTACTACCAGAAATGAAGCTAACAGCATAGCAAAGCACATCCAAAAGTTTAGTTTTCTGGTGTCACTGAGTCTTTGGTATGAAATTTTAAGTAAGGTAAATCCTGTAAGTAAATTGCTACAAAGTAAATCTTTGGATGTTATAAAAGCAACAGAAGCATTAGGAAATCTGCTTGAGTATTTTCAAGATCACCGAAACAAAGAATATTTTGAAAAATTGTTGAGGGAAGCCACCATGTTAACAGAAGAGTTAGAAATAGAACCAGGATTTAACGAAATCAATCGAGCTAGACCGAGAAGGAAAAAACGCCTTTTCGATTATGAACATCAAGACGAAATAATAACTAATCAAAAAGAAAAATACAAAGTAGAAATATTTTATACTGTCCTGGACAGTATATCAAACGCCATCCAGGAAAGATTTTCCTTATTAAGGGCACATGCTAACAATTTCTCCTTCCTTTATAAATTACCAAATTTAGAAAACATGGGCGAAAAGGATTTACTGAAGAATTGTATGGATTTGCAACAGTATCTAACAGATGAAGACAGTAAAGATATTGACGGCCTGGAATTAAAAGATGAACTTCAAGCTCTTTCAATTATTGTAAAAAATATGTCTCCTCTACAAACACTAACATACATTCAAGCAAATGATCTTACCTCTTCATTTCCGAATGCAACAATAATATTCAGGATTATGCTTACTTTACCTGTCACAGTGGCAAGTGCAGAACGTAGTTTCTCGAAATTAAAGCTGATAAAGACCTACTTAAGAAGTACTATGAGTGAGGAACGACTCAGTAATTTGTCAATCTTATCCATAGAAAAAGAAATAGCACAAAACATTGATTATCACCAAATAATAAACATATTTGCGGAAAAGAAGGCTAGAAAATATTTTTAAATATTGGTAAGATAAAATAATTGAAAGCATGATAATTTAATAATAAAATTTTCGTTTCCAGGGTGCACCAAACTCAAGTTTGCACGGGGCAGCCAGAATCCTAACGCCGGCACTGTTTATAAGTTTAGTTAGGTTTTGTTTTAGTTATTTTTAATATATAATAATTAATGTTTTAGTACCTCTAGAGTCATTCGTGAAATAATTTTCAATATTATTATAATTTCACTGATTATAAATTATCTGAATCTCTTGCAAGTGCAACTGATATACAAGAATTTTTTCGAGTTGTTATTGTACCAAAGTAGATTTACTAAATTACAATGGAGAAGATGGTTATATGTTTATGTAATGAGCAAAACGTGTTATTCCAATTATTAACGTTTTTAATAATAAATATTTCACTTTTTTCTCAAGTTGCTTTTTATTAAAAATGTTAAATTTCGAATATAAATATGAAATCTTTAGTCAAAAATGTAATTATTCCCTAAAACCATTTCTCACAATTAAAATGTTATTATGGACAATACGATGGGGGCCTCGAATATGGTAAATCTGTGCCTGGATATTATACAATAAATTATTAAAGAAACGTTTTAGTATGATCAGCCTTCATACATTGTTTCTGCTAATATGATTAATTGATTAATATGAACAAAAAACGCAAGTTAAATGCTCGGAGACATGTATACTTAAATAAATACTTATCGTACTCTGTCAACTCCTATTAGTATATATTGTATGTAGTTATCAGTTGTGTATGCCTCCAATGACGTTGTCTTCTCATAAGAGTCCATAAGGAATGATGCGTATACTATATGTATGTATGTAAGTAGATGGATTGAGTGAAACCAAATAATTAATAACATCTTAAATAGTAAATATTGTGTTACTTTATTTATTCATTGTAGTTTTAATTGAAAGATACCATTAAATTTCTATAATAGCTTAATTTTTTCACAACGAAATTTTGTTATTCTTGCTTACATATAATGTGGGTTATTTACAAATTAAAGGTTTGTCAGTAAAAACATTCATTCTTAATCTTTGGAAGTGATAATGGTTTATGTAACAGCGTTTTATTAAGACAGTATGCCCCCAACAATGGCAATTTTTATCGTTAGAAAATAATATAATTATGATAATTATAAATAATAAAAATAATTAAAAAGACGTAGAAAGTTAAATTATTCACATAATAGCATTTTATTGGATACAACAATCGTTGATTCGGCGATGGTCAGTAACAAACTTGCTGAGTTTGTATTGTTCTTCTTAAAATTATGAAGTCATCGTAAAATACTGCGCCTCTCTGGTTTTGACAGTATCACTTTACAAACTGTTGCTAAAACAAACAATTTGTGACAAAGCATTCTCAAATCGTGCTAAAATGTTTATGATTGTTTGGATTTAATCATAAAATGCAGAAGAAAACGTCTAATATAGCCTAATTACGCTTACAATTTTAATAGACATAAATATTAAACTTTATTTCATAACGAACAAAACTTTTCTGACAATGAGGTATTTAAAATGATTTCCTAAATTCATTCCTATACTATAATAAACAAACGAGCAGGATGCGCGAGGGCATTTGCATTGCAAAAGTATTTTGATTATTTTTAAAATACGTTTAAAGTGCCAAGGAAGAAATAAAAAATAATATATAATTTTTTTATAAGTAAATACGTAAATAGGCAGTCAATTGAAATAATTTCAGAGAATTTGTGTATTTATTAGACATCTAATTAGATTTTAATAATGTATACCGATAATGGATATACGAATAAACGGGGTCATTTCATAATAATTAAGAATTTTGCTAATTTTTGAAACAAGCTTTTGGTCGGTCTACATTCCTCAGAAATTTAAACAGGTGTTTTTGAAATGTGATTATAAATTTATGTGTAAAACTATGTTTTAATATTTACATAAATTACCCAAATCATACATAATGCAAGTAACCAATTGTAAAGCTTTTAGTAACAAAATTTTAGTTTCATTTTAATTTGTTGATCTTATGAAAAATCTATTTTTTAATAAATTTGAAAGCACATGGTCAAGTGTATACAATAGAACAACTTCTTGAAGATGCACATAGGTAGGTTTCGCCTCTACGCTGTGTTGCCGCTAATATGAATAAAAAATGCATGTTAAATGTAGGGAGGTGTATAATGCTGTAACTTAAGTTAAGACGTATCTCGTATACAGCGAAGGCGCCGCCTAGAGTATAACACGATGTACTAAAATGTATCTATGACTGGGTGAATAGGTATTTTTCGACTCCGACCTAAAATTTGGGAAACGGCATAATAAATGATTTCCAACATTTTAAACTACATATACACGGGGATTCGTTTTCGCCTCCGTTTTTTCCACTTCGCCTCCAAAATCGGAGGCGATCGCTATGAACAGACATATATTCGGAGGCGTATCAGTGCTTTCTGCATGTATATATATATATATATATATATATATATATATATATCTAAAATCTTTGTTAAATACTAACACTTTTGAAATATTTTTATCAACTTTTCCAATTAAAAATAAATTTAAGTTATTTTATGGTGTGTCATGGATTATATAATCAATGTGTATACTTTTTAATAAGGTTAAATAATAGATGTTTCTTTATTTATTATCAAATAGCTTACTCACCGATTACTTAAGTATACGTAACATCCAGTTGTTCGCAAGTTTGTTATGATGTAATTCAACTATGTATAATCCCAAATATGTATATCGACGGGTTATGTGATTCTTTAAAGGTTTTTATTAATGTAAATAGATCGTTATTATTGCGTAAAAGTATTGGGTAATTAATCTGTAATAGATGTGAGTAACGTACGTAGAATCGCACTATAGATAAGATCATGTTACATGAGAATTGCTTAAGATAATAGAACTCACGATATCAAATTACCAGCTTTCTGATAAATGGACGTTATCTCTATGAGAAAGTTCTTTAGCATTTATTCTCTCATGACCATGAAAACTGTGTAGGCAGATAAGGTATAAATACCTCTGTTTTAATATTAAGTCTTTAGTCTTTATAAATATTCATACGACACACAGTCTTTATAAATCATCATCCAACTCACAAGTCGTTATTAAATTTTCAACAAGTGTTTATCCTGTGTGAGTATAAAACTAGGTGTGGATTTTAAAATTATCCTGCTAGTAAAACATAAAGGCTCATTCGAGTTTTAATTAATTATTTTGCTTAATGTCATTTAAATGTGAATTTTAAAATTGTTCTGTTAAGTGTGTTAATTCAAATTTAATTATTTTAAGCTCGTCTTAAAACTTCGTTAAAATAATTACAGACAAAGTAATATTAATACATTTGTATCAATAATGTTAAAAAGATAGTTTTCTACTAATTAAAAATTAATAAAATATATTCTACGACTGCAAACGAAATATATAAATGTGTTTTATTATATTCAATAAATAAAGTTTTTAAAAAAAAGCTTCGGCCACAGAATATAATTAAACTTGTGTCACTTTTATAAGAATATTAATCTGCTATTATGTATTATATGAGTGTACAGTTTGTATTAGTTTGTAAGGTGACGTCAAATTGTGTAATATAATTATGTAAATAGTCAATAGTATATAAGCTTAGAAAATAATAATTTTAAGGACTTCCTGACATAAAGCGACGCAGTAAAGTCGTGTTAAAGACAATAATAAAAATGTAAATGGACACTTACTGTTAAACGACGAAAGAGTAAAGATATTATAGTAAATCAAGCGACAAAGTAAATTCGTGGCTGATAATATTGTAAAAATTTAAATAGTCTAGCATTAAATAGACAAGTTAAGTTAGTTGGTGATTTGAATACGGCGAAGGTGTAATAAGTATAAATTGTAAAAGTGTATATGATTATAAAGAACCACCTTTAAGATAAATTACTTGCTAAAGTTAAGCAAGATAATAAATCAACGTTAAAACCATAAACTGGTGTTTTATTTTATTAAACACAAAAAAAACAACTATAAGTATTTTACGAAAAAGGGAAATTGTACCCGCAATTAATAAACAAAAGTGAGTTACCAAAATCAAGTTTTGGAGGATATTATATGGGAGATCCGTGCAAAAGGAAGAAAGTCAACCGGAACTGGAGACCAGCCCTGGATCAACATAAAGTGATCTACTCTGCCAATGGTTTGGGAAAAAGGACATCTATAGTTAAAGGAAAGAAGAAATATTATGAAAAGGTAGGAAGTTATTTCCTTTTTGTATTGGCATTTGCTGAAGAAAAGACTATCGTTTGTAAAAGTGTAGTAAAGTGATTTGAAAAATTTAGTAATAGTTAAAAATTAGTTAAGATTTCAATTTTAAAAGTGTTTTTAAATTTCAATTTGTATATTTTTTTTAATACCACAAGAATCCACATTCACCCTGAGATGAGTCTTTATTAAATTTAATTCTAATATGTTAAGTTATTTAACTGGCGCCCAACTCTCTTACGTAAACTTGAGTTAGTCAAGATCTAACGTAACATTAATTTTATATAACCATTGCATTATTAAATCTATTAAAATTTATTTTCAAATCATATTAGAATTTATAAAAGAGGGAAGTTGAAAAGCATTTCCAAAGTTCACAATCATTTAAAAAAAATCAATTTATTATAAAGTAATTATCTACGATCAAACGGCAATTATTCACAGTTTCAAAATATATAATAAATTTTTTTTAAATAATTTATTATTTTTAATTAACCAATATCACTGCATTTATATATGTCGCTCTCAACGCGGGGCATTTGTTAATGTCGGGCAAAATATTATTAATTTTTTTTATGAGATATCACAGCAATATATATGTAGATTGTAGATGGTGAAGCAAGCTTGCAGTCACTCTTCACCTGTGATAGGAGGAGTAATGTGTTATGAAACGTACTCTGTGAAAAGCGGAGAATCGTCAATCAACTCGTAAGGGGAAGGGAGTGATCAACTCTCTCATTAATAAGTTACCGTTAGAATTACATTTACCAGGGTATAACTACTGCGGACCTGGCACCCGTTTACATCAAAGGCTTGCTCGTGGAGACAAAGGAATAAACCCGTTGGATGAAGCTTGTAAAGAGCACGACATAGTCTATTCAAAAACTAACGACCTTGGTGAACGTCATAAAGCTGATCGTATATTAGGACAGAAGGCGTGGACGAGGTTTCGTTCTAAGGACGCTCGTTTTGGAGAGAGAGCGGCTGCACTTACTGTGGCCGGCATTATGTCTGGAAAAAGAAAATTGGGTATGGATGTTCGACGATCTAAAGTGAATAGAAGGGGTATTTTAACATTCAACAATGCCATCAAATTAGCTAGAAAACGTATTGGTGGTAAAGTAAAAAAGCTATCTTTAAAACGTTCTGCTCGTCTTGCCCTAGCGGCCTTGAAACGTAAACGTATCATTGCTCCCAAAGGTCGGATTATACCTATCCCCAAGCAAGATAGTTTCCTACCGCTGATTCCTATATTTGCCGCTCTCGGAGCTATAGGCTCGTTAGGAACTGAAGCAGCTGCTGTTGCCAAAGCAGTAAATGAAGCAAAAGCAGCGAAATCAGCGCTCGAAGAAACGAAACGACACAATATAGCGATGGAGCAAGCGCCTGTAGGAAAAGGATTATATTTGAAACCGTACAAAAAAGGATTAGGATTGTATTTACGACCTCCAAAAAACTACCTTTAAAGCTACCACACCGACCACTGACCAATATCAATCTGTCAAAGTACGTAAACGAGTTAAAAATTCCATACTTCAGAGGTATTTTTATGCGAAACGGGTTACCGAAACGTATCCGTAAAAACGAATGTGGAATTGTGAATTTGGATGATACAGATAGGGAAGGTACGCATTGGACATCGTATGTTAAACGTGGTCGAAATATATTATACTTTGATAGTATTGGACAGTTAAAACCCCCACTAGAACTCGTTCATTACTTTAAAAGTGATGGTAGCTTAAACGTTATTCGTTACAACTACGATGCTTTTCAGAAGCTAAATTCCTACAATTGTGGACATTTAGCGCTGAACTTTTTATATGATAACACTCCTTAACATTCCCTAAGTCTTACTGGGAATGTTGAGATGTCTCAAACATTCATCTTTTCCGCTACAACGTCTGTTTTAACTTCTCCTTTTAACCCTCCCATATATTTGGATCCTACAAAACAATGGGTTATGCGTTTGACAAATTTCGAAACGTTTAATACTATTCCGAACGTAACGGATAAAAACAACGTGTTTAAAATGGGTGAAAGAATAATAAGATACCTACAGGGTGATATGAGCTTACTGATATAGCTCAATACATTAATTCTCAAGTAAACGGCGAGTCTGTTAACATCGATCTGAATCATAATACCCTAAGATCGATTATGAAAGCCGATCACGACATTGACTTTACAGTTGAACACTCTATCGGAACATTGTTAGGGTTTAAGAATAGAATCTTAAAAGCTAAGGAACGTCACATATCTGATTTTCCAGTTAAAATTATCAAGGTTAACTCGCTAATGATAGAATGTAATATAATAACAGGAAATTATATTAATGGTACACCTGCCCATGTGATACATCAATTCTTCCCCAGTGTTCCTCCTGGATTCAAAATAATAGAAGCACCTTGAGACTGCACCCTATTTACCAATTAATGTCAATACTATTTCAAACATTACCCTTAAAATATTGGATCAAGACGGGGACTTGGTTAATTTCCAAGGGGAAACCGTGACGATAGGACTTCATTTGAAGAGCGCGGATGATGGTGTTCAAATATAACACTCCTCGATGTTGCACTGATCGATCTGGCTATAAAAGATCGTGTTGGAAGCGGAAAATGGTTAGTCAGGCATCGGTCGCTACTCAATTGACAAGGGGTAACCGCTTATTCTTGCAAACCTTAGGCTTTGTTATCCCAAAATGAATGTGCTAAATGTAAATGAAAAAGTGCTCGTCGATAACTCGATTGTTGGAGCTGAATTTCACACTCACCAACCTTATACAACTCGTTTTGAGAATAATGATGAAATTCGAATACCTATTCAATAGGATATGTCCACTTTGCCTTCGCGTAGTTATCTATATGTAGAAGGTACTGTACTAAAAGAGAGATTCGGTACGAAATGAATGGAGTTGTGGTGGATTCGGTAACAAAAGTTGGTCTAACAACTACCATGAAAGCTTACATTTCCCACAATTCGAATGAGAGCGTTAAGTTACAAAACGCTGGTTGGTTTCCGGATGGTACCAGCACCTTGCTAGATAGTAAAGGTAATTTTTGCTCCTGCATACCTTTATCAACACTGTAGGGGATTTTTGAAGACTATGGAAAGATTATTATGAATATTCGTCAAGAATTGGTATTAATTAGAAGCAATTCCGATGTCAATGCCCTAATATCCACCGATGTTAATGAAAAGCTTAAGGTTAACTTGCAAAAATATATTGGAAAGTTCCACATATTCAACCAGGATTAGCGGAAGAATTATCATTAACAAAATATATTGGGAAAAATATTGACACTCAAGTGGCATTTAGAAGCTGGGAAACACATACTTACCCCGCTGTGCCGCAAACGGATAAGCACAGTTGGCCTATTAAAACATCGACCACTCTGGAAACTCCCCGCTACGTTATCATAGGGTTTCAAACCGATCGTGATGGCCAGTTGCAGAAAGATATGAGCGCATTCGACGCCTGTGATATTCAAAACGTGACGGTATTTTTAAATACGAAAAGATATCCTTACGATCAATTAAATATTAATTATGGTGAAAATCGATATGCTACTTTATACGAAATGTATGCTAACTTTCAACAATCGTACTATGATAAACCCAACAAACCTCTACTGGCTCCTGATAGATTTAAGGCACTTACACCTCTAATCGTCATCGACTGTTCGCGACAGAAAGATTCCTTGCTAGGGAAAGCTGTCGTTCTTCGCGTTACTTTCGAAACTCACAAAAGCATTCCAGCGAACACTACTGCTTACTGTCTCATTTTGCACGATCGTGTATTTACGTATAATGCATTGACGAAGCAAGTACGTCAACTGTAAAGGAAATCGTTATATACGTCCAAGGACCTGTTACCTTTGTTAGTATAGTCGCATGCTTCGATCATGCTAGTTATCGTTGTGCAAGGTTTCAAGACTTCAGAAAAAGACTTTGCACCCAAGGAATTAGCCGTGTTTGATGGACATCGTGTGTCTCACTACGTTTTCAAACCTCCGCGCGCCTTTCGCAACTTACCACCCTCGTTTCGTCAACAAGCTACTTGGTTAATGCATAATCATCATTGTCTTGATTGGAATGAAGGATTCACTCCTCCCTTTATGCTTCCTGTAATTCTGCAACGCTTGACTCAGCAGGCGGATACCGTTTACGTGAAGGGATCTGAAAAGAGCAACTACATTCGACGTTTCGTATCACAACCGGTGGTGGAGTTACCAAAGGAACCAGCTCTACAGGCTATGCTTCCATCATGCTTTTATCAGCATCATTCACTTTGTTATTGTGCATTAAGTAATGTATACTACTTGTATAAAACTCATGTAATGGATTTCTCAGAATAAAGTTTTTAAATTCTTTAATGGTTTTATTAAAACAACATAATATGATTACAACTATTTATTCATTGTCTATTACAAGCTTATATAACTATTCACAATTGAATATATAACAATTACTAAACTTTAATCCCCAATCCAGATAACATAATATGATTACCACTATTTATTCATTGTCTATTACAAACTTATATAACTATTCACAATTGAATATATAACAATTACTACCTTTTAATTCCCAATCCAGATAACGCACCAATCCTGCAGGAAAACCGGATGCAAGGTTGTCACGTACACGTTCAGTTGCAGCAATCCATTTACTATACGGTGTTACACATTTACATTTGAAAAGAATGAAATCACATTTATCAGGCAACAAGTTAATAGTATGACGATGTTGGAACAAACCATGTTCTGTACATGTGGAATTTTGTATATTTATAAGTTTACCATTTTTTAACAAATAATGGACTTTACACCTGCACACGAAGTGTATCGATAATCGTTTTCACTACGTACAACCACAGTGTTCACCAGTTTAGCTCTTTCGATTAACAACCCGGTATTGTGCGTTTTATAACGCGAAAATTTAATTTCACCCTTATCAGTTGTTTCAAGAACCCAGTAATGTTGCCAACCCACTTTGATTGAACCCATTTTTGTAACTGACGGTAAGCGACTGACGTGACTATTTAAACTATACTCCCACCACTTTCGAAGACCCATAAACACCTTATTTTAATGCTAATTATACTTAACTACCTAACATTTTAAAACGTGTATTATAGATACCCTCTCTATACTCTTCTTTCAAAACTGGAGCGATTACATTTTCCACGTAGCTTATTCGTCTACGTAGCCTATTCGTACCCTACCCCTTGCTATTATCTCCCATTGACTTCTGCCTGCTTGACGATGTGCATACTCCCATGTTAACATGTAATGCATTCTGTTTTTACTTTCATCAAATGTCACTAAACCACCCATTTAATCCCTCCTCTATTAAGTCATATGCAAAGTTCCTTAGCTGTTGCTCAATGAGCTTTTTTACCAAACACTCATCACAAATCACGCCTCTAATGAAGTCTCAACTTACTGCACGCCTTTTCTATATAGTTGTGCTAACTCTTGACAATATTCCGGACTGAATATCCCCGTACCATGAACAGCTTCGTGTGCCGCATCCTCCTGTAGCGCTTCTAATTCACACCGTAGTTTCTCCACAACATTCAGTTTATCGATAGCTTTGCTTGATACGTCTTCACTGTTACGCGTCCCCATTCTGTTTCACTACGTTACGCATAGATCGTGTGTTCGTATATTCACCCGCTCCCACCCTTTCCCCCTCTTCATTCTTCCATTACGCAATACACCTTTTGACTTCCACATCCACTATTACCTTTTCTGGTAGATAATGCACAACTTCTAGCATTCCAAACACGTTCGGGATTTGCATCTTCATTAATGGTTCCAATATGTTTGTGATGTTCACTATGCAGTCACCCGGCATGTCTACAACACCATCTATTATGCTATGGTAGAAATTGAAATATTCCAAACCCTTCAGAAGGTTTAATCGATATGTTAGTAACGGTATTAACTGCCACAGCTCATATAAGGACTCCCACGCTAAATACAATTCATCATCTCCTGCATCAGTTATCTTTATGATTTTTGTTTTATCGTAATTTCTGTTAACACGCTCAAACGAGATAGTTTTTGTACCAATTTTCAAAGAACCCCGACCTCTTCTCCTGCTTTAAAGTACTTATTAATGACTCCTTCATTGGTTATTAACGCGTTCCACTCCGTTTCATCAAACAGCATACACTGATTCTTTACTCCAGCTACTTTTATTTCAGAAGCGAATCCCAAATGAGCACATAATCCAACAAATGCAACTTTACTTTTTGATTTGTTTAAATAAAACACTGATTGATTCACTAGCGGTGCCCATTTAGCATCCTTAGGAAGCTAGTTTGGAGCCATCAACTGCTTTTCTAGAGCTTGCGCTTTCGCATTCTCAATTGATTTAGCGAGGCTTTCCATTGTAACACTGCACTGTATACTGCAACTGCAAACGCTTTACTCTTCCCATACATGCAATATATATATCTACAGCTTGACCTTGAATGGTGTTTGATGACCTTGCATATACCTTATTTAGTTACCTGCGTGGCCTTGAATGTATTGTTGTCATATTGATGACCTTGAAGAGTGGCCTTGAGTTCAAGGCCAAAACATTGTTGCCATATTGTTGACCTTGAGAATGCGGTGTTGCTATATTGATGACCTAGAGAATGCGTTGTTGCCATATTGTTGACCTTGAGAATGCGGTGTTGCCATATTGATGACCTTTAGAATGCGTTGTTGCCATATTGTTGACCTTGAGAATGCGGTATTGCCACGTTTACGTGACAAAGATAGCTTCAAGGTCACCCTGTGTTAGAGAGAGATAGGTTCAAGGTCAATGTCAGGAGTGGGGGTGGGTTCAGAACTCCCAATTTTTACCTACTTTTAAAGTAGACAATTCTTGCAGTATTCAACTTCAAACGGCTCTAATTCACAAACTACAATTTTCTGGACTGTTTGTCCATTGACACTTTTGATCTACACCTCGAAAACTCGAAAAAAGCACAGTCTCAGAACAATCTAGTGAAAGCCATTTTCCGTAAGGATTATGCGGGGTCCTTTTATTATCTCCAAATAAGCAATTTCTGTTCCACCAGTCTATTCTTATTAGACTAGAAACCATAGTTCTGTTTTTTAATTTTTTATTCGCGCGATTCGCGATTACAAAAATGTGCTACGTAGGACACTCTCAATTCGCTCTCTTCGCCCATGTCGTCCGCTTCGCCACATTGGTCGCCCACGCAGGACAACGTGTTACCGTTCCATAACATATATGTTAGAAGATACAGAATAGGACCCTAATGCCCAATTTCACTAATGTGGATTGACACTTGCACCAGGTTTTAATCCCAGTGTTAACACCTGCATAATACCAGTATTTCAACAATGTGGATCAAACTGAAGTTGGTGTTGATACTCAGATCAGGGTTCAACTCTAGGATTTTGATGGATTATATAAATAACACTCTCTTTAGTTAGACAAAAAAAGGTTATGCCACTTTAATAAATAAAATAGTACTTTAGATTATTGTATATCTGATTATTTGTAATTAGGCTGTAGAAATAATAGCTATTTATGTAACAAGTACATAATGCAGGACTTTATAGATAAGCCCAGTTTATGGCCGAGCGAGCGAAGCGAGCAAGGCCTATAAAAAGGGCGAGTCTATAAGGTCCGATTATGTAAGAGTTGCATACAAAGCTTTATGTTCGATTCCTAAAATTGGGGTAATTATCAAAAGAAAATCAGTTTATACATTTGAAATCTATTCTTGACAGAAGAAGAATTGACATGTAATATACAGTTGTCATATTTTATTTTACTACTACCACTTTATTTTAGGAGTACAATAATAAGTCAGTTCACTGCCGCAAAACAATACAATAAACAGTACTTTATAATGCAATCGGACATAAAATATATTATAAATGAAAATAATAAATCTTCGAAGACTTTTTTTATATTAATACATAATAAATTTAAAAAAAGCAAATTCTAAACGGCGACGTTTCCCCTAATCATGGTTTTATCAAGAAAATATTGGCATTTTTAAAAAATGTTCAAACCATTCTTTTAAAAAGAAGCTTAATGCTTATTAGCTTATTATTGTTAAGAGCGCATTTAGACGCAGCGATACAGAGGGAAAAGTATATGTAGATGGAGATCACAGTTCCCTTTCTCATCACTTTTTGAGGGGAAATCACGAATTCGACGGATTTGATGCGAATACAAATCGTAAAAATTAAATTTCAGTATACGCTATTGACACATCGTTAGTGGCGCTTCTGTTGGCCATATTTCGCAATATATTATATACAAAATATCATTAATGTCAATGCAGCAGCTTTGAAAAATGAATGATTTCAACAAAAAAAAAAAAGGTTTTACAAGCGAATGTTATGTCGTGGGGTGTAAGCAAAAATAAAAGTGTTCATTTCTATTCGTTTTTTTCTTACTTTTGTTTTCTAGAAAAAAGTTTACTCGATACCAAGATCTTATAAATAAAGGAAATTAGGATTTCAAAAAAGGCGAAATTCCTTGTACGTATTGGATTCGTTAAAATAATGACTAGTACACTGTACTCTCCTAACAATTAAGTTGCCAATAAGAGATTTTCATCCGGCTGGCACCAAGAATAACAATAATATCGGCTGATGAATTTTGCCGAAGAGACGTAGGCTAAGGTAAAAGATGACTGGAGCTCAATCGCGTCCGGCTCTCAACGATTATTTCCCAGAAAAAAGTCAAAAACCGTTAGGGCGAGTGGTTTACCCTAATTATCTCATCGGGCTCACCGCCTACAAGCGGAGGCGTAGGGGGTTATTTAACAGCTCACAAGAAAGGCCTATGCAAAAGTCCAAGAACTTACCTCAACTTTCCGATATTTTTTCTAATTTGACTGAGCTATGTGTAATATTTTTCAATATTTATGTGACAATTAAAACCAATATTTCCACAATATATCTATCTATATTTATGCAATATTAAAAAAAGTGCAATATTGCACGCTCATTTTTAATTTATCAAAATATTACAAAATATCTCATTAACATACCTCAACAATGGGTGTGTAAAAGTTTTCTTTTTTCACAGTGCCACTTATTTTACTATTGTTACTCTCTCTTGAGCTCCTCTTTCACAGTTTGTTGAAAAAAAAAACCGTTTGTTTAAAATACATATCGTTACGAGAAAAACGCTTGTAAACCTGTAGCCATGTGGGTTGATGACGTAGTAACTACCGACCAGCAATGCATTAGACAGAGCATCGGACAATCCGACGCCCCGGTTGTATTGGTAGAAACAACGATATGAAGATTTTTTAAATGCTCATACCTCTCTTATTTTCATGATGAAAAGTGCTGTTTTTAATGCGAATTTATTGGTGCGTCCAATTGTTTAGCCAGTCTCAATAGATTAATAGTTTGAATGATTATCTATAACCCAAGGGTCGTAGGTTTGATCTCCCAATATTCCTTCATAGCTATGAAAATTGTTTTTTCTCGTCTTCTCTATTAATGGATGTTGTCGAAGACATATCTTATAAGAATTGACAGTTATTACAAACTTATGCGGGGAGGGCACCCCACAAAACAAGTTGATGACTAACTATATCATATTTTAATTAGCCGCTTCACTACTTCAGGGGGCCTTTAACTAACATTTAACCCTTCGATAAACCTTTTTTTCGGCAAATACTTATATTTACAGCTTGAAAACCGCATGCAATTATCACAGACATTTCACGACAAATCGTTTAATTCCTGCCCCGTATCTAAATTCTTTAATTAGGTATACTACTTGCAATACAATTATGCTCATGCTTTTCGCTGAATAATAGCAAATAATAGTCACAATTCCTATGTTCCGTTAATTTTATTTGCATTATGTCAAACGTAAAATTTAAATATGTCTATGATTTACTTACACCGCCATCCGGCAGATGGCGCGTGCGTCCCGCAAACCATATAGCCCCTTTACTTTCAAATAGTAGCGACAACCAT
The DNA here is from genome assembly GCA_929113105.1 of Agrypnus murinus. Classification (NCBI taxonomy): domain Eukaryota; kingdom Metazoa; phylum Arthropoda; class Insecta; order Coleoptera; family Elateridae; genus Agrypnus; species Agrypnus murinus. The sequence continues at coordinate 101,846,742 of OV816027.1, read as the reverse complement.
TGATCTCGCCGCTGGAGCAAAATCACGTTGGCGACATTGAATGTTACCAGATTTGACATTCTGTCACAATAAATCTTAGGTTTAATAATAATCATTTACAAAAACATTCACAGTTTAATATTAATTTGATAATGGACATTCACGTTCGGTAAAAACGACTATATTAATATGATATATATTTCTGTAATTCTAATTTTTTTAACAACTTTTTATTAAAATTCCGCGACACCATGCATTTAATAATTTTTTGTTTATTAAAGTTTGTATCAGGTTTGCTCCACGATGTCGCTACTAGGGGCTATAGCAAATCAGATGTGTCAATAGCGTATAGATCTTTTTTTTAACTTTTCTCTAACAAACAGTCTATTATAGTTTTAAAAATAATTATGACAATTACATTCAAATCAAAGATTAGAGAGGGTTAAGATAGGAAGCTAAGCGACGATGTTGTAGGTATTGCCATCTATAGTCTCAGGTTGATCGATAAAAAAAGTAATTGATGTTTATTTGTTTGTCATTTTTTGGTAACCATTGGTAACATCACCTATAAAAAACAAATAAAAACCTGTTTGATGACTGTCAAGAAAATCATCTTCAAAACATCATCAAGATTTTGAATCGTTTTTGGTTTTGGGCGAGATTTGCTCTCCAAATTGAGAGAAGAAAATGGTGTCGTATTGCACAGTGGAAAATCTCCGCAATAATAAAAACGATCATCCTCAACATACTTATTTCACGTTGCCAAAGGACGTAAATATGTAAGTAATTTTTTCGGTTGTATTCATTATTGCTCTTTAGGACTACTTTTTCTTCTTTTGTTTCAGTGCAAAGAAATGGATAAAAACACACTGGGCCGTATTCACATCCCACTATTAAGCTAATAGCATGTTTAATTACCATGGCAACCAGTTCTAACCTTTTCCCACCTATTAGAATTCGGTAAAGCTATCTCTTTTCTTGTTGATCTTAAGCATAACTTTAGTTAAATATTCCTTTAATAGTGGCATGAGAATACGGCCCATTGTAGAGTCACTCTATATTACTTATAAGAGTTCGGCCAACGCGGAAATTGACGTTGATTGGTTGGATCCATTTGCACTAATGCCAATTTAAAAACACGAAGTTTGACAAAATTAGGTAATAATAGGACAGGTTTTTTCCCTTCCTCATAAATTTATGTGGAAGTTACTTGCTATGGTTACAACTGTTTCTACAATTGTATCCATGGGATAAATAATTTGTATTCATAACAATTAACTGCGAAATAAAGTTAAAAGGTGGTGAAAATATCGCCCTTAATTTGACAAATAATATGATGTTTAGTAAATCAAAGAATTTTAATGTATTTCTCTTATGTACTTCAAGTTTTTAAGAAATATAAATTGCAATTGAAGGTTTGATGTCAAACACGGCATTTGTCAAAAAATTATAACCCTTAGGAGAACCAAAAACTAATGTAAGGCCAGAATTCTTATTATTTGGAACTATGTGCAGTTTATGAAACATTCTTACACAATCCAAAAATCTGTGGTTTTTGACGAAAATTTGAAAAACAGATTTGTTATTTTTTTATTAAACATAAGATACATTTTAATTAGAATATATCGGTCTGGCAGATTTAAAAAACTAAAATCTATACTTTTTTAAACAAAAGATTCATATCTCTAGCACGAAAGAAAAAATATGTGTAAGCACTGCTGTTGTCGCCCTCGACAATGTCATCTGGGTCTTCATTGGTGTCCAGAATATCATAGAAACCACGGTATTCTCAATTAGATAATACTTCACAAAGGGCTTGATGATCTTTTAGTTTTGCATGATTGATCTCGATTGGCACAAGTTGTAATTCACTAATAATATGGAGTCTTGCTTCTAATTATGCATTGTCTCCAAGTTCCAGAATAGCTATCTCTTAGGTATTCTATAAATTTATTTAACACAAAAATGTTATTGCCTGAATGTATGCCATACATTTGCGAAGACTTTAGTGGAATAGGTGGTAGAGGATTCTTTACAAAAAACTTATCAGTGGGCAGTTTGAAGTTAAAAATATCTTTCTTAGTCGGTCCATTTGATAAAATATGCAAAATATGTTACTGAGTAATAACTCTGAAATAAAACGATTTAATAAAGCAAAATATTTTCACTGCTTTTCAAGTGTTTTTATTACGGAAATAATTCAAATGGAAATTGACTTACTAGAGCACAAGAGACATTAACAGTTTTTTTTGTAGCAGAGAATAGTTTCTTCTTTTCTCAATTTTGCAAATAAAATATAAATATATATTACTCTATTTAGGAATTGTATTAAGTATATTAATCAATTCAAATAAGCTATGGTAAATTATAATGAAGTAAATGTCAGGTTATGAAACATTTGACATTTGCCAGGCAAACATAACCAATAATTTTTGTAATATATATTTTTGATCTAAAATGGCGGATTGACATTCGCGTTGGCTCAACTCTTATAAGTAATATAGAGTGACTCTAGCCCATTGTTATTAATACTCACGGCCCGTGTGTGATGAATATCATTACTCCCAGGTCAACGCATATTTATAATGAATGTATTACCAAATGTATAACTTAATAGCAGTAGCAAGAATTGGTTATTATTACTGTTATTGTTATTACTATTAATATTATATTGAAAATAAACTACTTATAAACATTTAACTTCAGCATTAGTTTTGTGTATAATCTGTATTATACAGTCATTATAATGTCTATAAACAAACCACTAGATTTATTTTTTTTAGATCTTGGAAATTAAATAAGAGTAACTATTTTTAGTATATTATACTCTTTTTTCTGAATTTGGCGCCATCCATATTGTAGCGATTGTGGCGACATTTCCCGTTCAAAATTCGACGCCAGTCGTATTATCATAATCAACTTCATTCATTTCCGCCGTCAGCGAATATGAATGGCCATGATATTGATATTGCGAATATCGCGACATCTAACGCCTCAGGGGGAACTGGACCACAAAAAAGCGTAGTCGGTTTTTTACATAGTGCTCTTATGCCAGTTTCCTATCTTAACCCTCTCTAAAATTTGATTCAAATTTATTAGGTTATGTATTTTATCCTTTTTTTGAGTAATAGTAACCGTAACTTGCAAAATATTATAACAACATTAAATGTTATAATCATTTTTATGTAAATGTAAATTAAAGTTCCGCTTGTCGAAATTAACTTTATGACGAAGGATCGGAACGGATATTTGATTCGTTGGAACACACAGATATTTCTTGGGAATGGTTAGTTTTTTATATTTCTATACGATCTGTTACTATAATTAAATAAGAATAACAGTAATGGCTGGAAGTGATTACTGGTCTGTTCCCTAAAATTCAAATTGCATTATAATTCTCAGAATTAATACTATAACTTTTAAATGAAGGGATGATTTAGTAAAATGCTTATTTTTCGAAATATAACCAAACATTTTAGACAATTCACTTTTAAATAGGATCGATCTACGCACACTTTATTGTAAACAGTGTCATAGAAGGAAGCTGTCATGGTTTGTTGGCTGTCGCATATGTCAAGCTTTATATAACCAATCCATCCATGCCGATGCTGCTGTTTCATACATAGGGGAGAGAGGTATCATTCGGCCATGTGGTAGATTCGGCTACTAGTATTTCTGGGTTAAACTTCCGACTTATGATAGTTTTCTTTCTAGAATGTTAGAGGACGTGTTCCAAACAGTTGCAAAGTGATTGTGCCGGTGCCTATTTGAAATTCTAATTTTACTTGATGAATATTTTTTTCATTTTAACGAATCAAGCTAGGAAAATTTTCAAATTTCAATTTAAAATCATTCATACTGTCAATAAACTATTTGATTTTTGTTCCTATAAAAAATGTACTAATTTCGACATCTAATATCGACTGCAACCATAACATAACAAGTTTACTAAAACCATAATCATTTGTATACAAATGAACAATGGGGGTGCATTCGGCACTAATGCAATGGTTATTACGCACATAAATTGTTCTTGTGCACACGTCTGAAACGGAAAATGCGTGTTTTAAGACAAGACAAAGACGTATTAGTATTGATTGCCAGAGTTTTATTAATAATTACTGATACATAAAGCAAAACACTAAGGGCCGAGGCCGGTTGCATAAAGTATCGGTAACTGCATGATTAGTTTGATGCGTTGTTAACAACGCAAGTGATTTGTTGATTCAAAGCAAGTATTGTGTGTAGTGTGATTGGTTCTTTTAAATCCGTTGTTAAGTTTTATCTAACCAGGTTGCTTAACTGCATGATTTGACAACAAAAGTGGGTTGTTCAGTAAGAAGTTAACTTTTAACTATAATTTATTTTTGTCGTTAACTAAACCACCGAGGTTGAGGGTTTAAGATCTGGTTAGATTATGAATAACCTAACAGTATTGGAGAGTGAGAAATAACCTTATAGACAGGTTATAAATAGAAAAATTGTTTTTAATTATTTTTGTTTAAAAGTTTAATCCGCCCGACGTAGAAATTCCGAGCCTTGTCTGATACACACAAATACCGCTAAAGCGGCAGGACTTGGTTCAAATTTGCCAATATATTTCTGACATGAAAGATAATTGCTAATGAATTAAAAAATTGGATGAAATAAGAATAATTAGGCATATTTCATTTCATAGAATAAATACCTTATTTGTTAAAGAAATTAACGAGATATAAATGCAATAATATTTTCAGAAAAGAATGATTTTCGCTAATAAAAATAATAATTATTCATTGGATCATTTGGATATTATAAGGTAAAGATATGAAATTTTATTTTATTACGTTAAGTTTATCGTGAGCTTATTGCACTTAATATACAACACAATGCTTCCCATGATGACAGTATAAAAATTTACAATTTCGTTAATAAAAAAGTCAAAACTGTTAAGACATTAGATCTTGTGACTAGGGAACACCGGGATTAGGTCGTCTACATACTTAAAAATGAAGGTATTTGGAAGAACATTGTCTAAAAGATGCTCCACGACTTGAGATATTATGGAACTCAAAGGGAATTAAAAATTTATTTATTTATCTTTTTGTTTCTTGAAGGCCTCAAACAAAAAAAAACTCTTGTACTGATATAATACTAAATGGGTGGACTTCAATTATACAATTTAATTGTAGTATGGTTTTTTCACAACAGGCTAAAAGTAGGAAGACAACAAAAAAGTGAGCCTGTGGTTTTGCAAACTTCCTTTTACTAAACATTTATAATTACAAATATTAGGCACATATAGTTTTTCACTCCTAAAATTAATGTATGAGCATCTGCTTTTGCAAACTTGCTTTTAATGAGCATTGATAAATACTGTACAAAAGTATAATCAAAAGTTTACATTATGATAGACACTATCTAATTAATTCCTTGTTGCACGGTGGCTCTGGAACATACAAGTGATTGCTGGATGTCTATCTTTGCCGCCCGCCAGTCTCGAAGGTTCGGATGTTTTCATGTTCATTAATACAAATAGTTACTCACCACTACGAGTGAGCATGTGCTTTTGCAAATTTGTTTTCTGTGAACATTTATAATTACAAATATTACACACATATGGTTTTTCACCACTATGTATGCGCTTGTGGTTTTGCAAATTTGCTTTAAATGAGTATTTATAACTACAAGTATTACACTAAAATGGTTTCTCACCATTATGGGCGAACATGTGCCTTTTCAAACTTGATTTTACTAAGCATTTATAACTACAAATATTACACACATATGGTTTCTTACCACTATGAGCGAGCATGTGCCTTTTCAAATTTGATTTTACTAAGCACTTATAACTACAAATATTACACACATATGGTTTTTCACCACTATGAGTCAGAATGTGATCATGCAAACTTTGTTTTAGTGAGCCTTTATAATCACACATATTACATTCAAATGGTTTCTCACCACTATGAGTGAACATGTGCTTCTTCAAATGTACTTTCTGTGTGAATTTATAACTACAAATATTACACTCAAATGGTTTCTCACCACTATGAGTAAGAATGTGCCTTTGTAAATTTGGTTTTATTGAGCATTTATAACTGCAAATATTACATTTAAATGGTTTCTCACCACTATGGGTAAGCATATGCCTGTTCAAATGTGTTTTCTGTGCGCATTTATAACTACAAATATTACACTCAAATTGTTTCTCAGCACTATGAGTAAGAATGTGCCTTCGTAAATTTGATTTTATTGAGCATTTATAACTACAAATCTTACATTCAAATGGTTTCTCACCACTATGGGTGAGCATGTGCTCTGGCAAACTTCTTTTTCGCGAGCATTTATAATTACAAATATTACATTCAAATGGTTTCTCACCACTATGAGTGAGCATGTGCTGTTTCAAATATGTTTTCTGTGTGCATTTATAACTACAAATATTACACTCGAATTTATAATTACATTCAAATGGTTGCGACATATTCCTTTTGAATAATCGATTATAGTTACATGTTCATATATTATGTTTGTTTAGTCGCAGAAACATGCAATGATTATGCAATGTTTTGTATTCATGTGTTTTACATTCAAAATTTTGGGGAGGTTTCCATTACTAATTTTTGTTGTCGTTAACAGCTTCGACATCAACTACAAACAAAATAACAATTAATCTTACATGCATTTTTTATATTAACCATTTTTCTTATCTTTTCATCCTCTTTTTACTATAAATGCTATATGAGATAGAGTTGTGCCATAACACATTACATTTAACACTTCAAACTCCTACTGCAAAGGAAATATATTTTAGAATTTATATTATTATAGAAATTATATATAAATTCTTGTAAACCCTATAAATAGTGTATGACTAGCATGACAAAATTACTGAAGACGTCTTGGGCTAACGTACTATTGAACAGTACTGAGAGTTGAAAACACTTGCAAGCACTTCCTTATACAACTGCAGCAACATAATTTAGGCTTACAGAATCACAGAGTACTGCAAGCCAGCGTTTCCATCCAAAATCTTACGTTGGACACCTCCGTAGATTATAATAATGTGTTGCAGTGCCTTTGACTATTAAACCCTCCGAACTAAAATATTTTAACACTTATTAATTCATGGAGATGAAAAAGCAAAGCAACAAAAATTTTTCTAACCTTTGTATAAAATCGTACCAATGTTGCTGATCCAATTGTATTGGACTGAATACTGTTACTATACGTTAACGATTAATAATAATATTATACTTAAGACGTGTTTGTTACGTAATTGGTTCTTGGAAGCTGGGTTCACTCAGTGAAATATTATTAATACTAGTATATTACTGACGCTGCATGGAAGCCCAGAGAGAAAGAGCGAACGGGTATTGTCCTTGTTGTACAGTGCGTTCAGAAAGTATGTATCGCGCAACAAACTGATATAATACTATAATACTTGTTCCGTCTTCATGCCCTAAAAAATAAATTATATAATAATTCTAAATTCGATCCAAGGGAGCGTAAATCAATGACTACTCCAAAACTTTGACTTTTGGTATAAAAACACACCAAAATGGTAAAATTAAACGACTCGCTACAACCGATCATCTTGAGAAGAAATTTTGTTGGGTCTTCGTTCTAGAATATACCACAAGTGCTCAAGAAGAAAAAGTGTAGCATTTCGTATAATGAAGATTTATGGCCATGTAACGCAATCATTTCCAATCATAATCATAATCATAACGCAACTATCCCTATCACCAACGAACAAATCACGTTCTTTTAATAAGTCGGCCTTTATTTCTTATTCGCAAATATAAGATTATCATAAATATAAGATTTAACTTTAGTATAGAAATTTGCCATCACCGACCATAGTCAAAACTATATAGCAATATAGCTTGGAAGATTTTTCGTCAGTCATATTGTTAATTTATTATTTGCATCTTATCTTGTATCTTACATCCTAAATTGATATTTTAATCAATACATGTTTTGTAATTGCGTGGTAACTTTTGTTCCAATCGACATTCTCCAGTGACGTAACTATCCTCCGAGGGTCCCCCGGGTAGGTCTGACTAACGGGACCCTCTGTATACTTAAAAAAAATCAAAAAAAATGGTTAATGATTTGGGAGACAAAGGTAAATAGGCATTATATGAGATAGATGCTTTTAAAAAATGTTCATTCTTGCGGAAATTAAGATTTTTTTCTTAAAAAGAGGGCCCCCTCCGGATTGCTACCTATATGTCGTTTAAATCAATAATTGGTAAGCTTATGTAAAACCCCAACACACTAGATTTTATGCACGGAGAAAAATGTTGTGGTGCATTAATCTTAAATTGGATTACGCTATCAGAAGTGTTATACTATAAATAAAAATCAATGGAAAATTTATGTACAATAGATTTAACAGAAAAGAATTGTAACGTTCTTTTTAAAATAATAACAAAAATGCTGTTTAATCGTCTATTCACAAGAGAGATATTATTTACATACACTTAATTAAAAACACTATAACTATAAACTATTTAATGAACTATTTAAATGCTAGATATTTAAAAACTTAAACCAGGAGATTTATATAAGTATTATTTATGTATTATTACAATTATTAACATTTATTTATTTACTAACATTCGATTACTAATTTACACAGAGTGCATTTCAATACGCCGGTTAAACATTAACTGGCCGCTTCTACCCGCGACCTCAATTTATATCTCCCATATAAAGTTCTGGAACTTACTAGATTAGACTAGTTGATGTATTGTTATGTGCAGCCGTCGATGACTTACACCAATGAATCATACATGCAGGTGTTGATGAGTCACGTCGATGAGTCATGTAGTCTCGAATATTCGACGGCGGCGAATCGGGGGTTTTCCCCATTTGTTACAGTATCAACATAAGCTTTTTCTTGTTCTGGTAACATATTTTTTCGATTCTACTAACAGTTTTACGTGCTTATATTATTATACGTTTTATTAGTATTACAGGTAACTGTGTTTAAACAATACTAACAGGCAATATTTATTTTTGTGTTATTTTAACTTAACCATTGTCTACGTTTGATTGACATCCCTGCTTTAAATATTTGATTTGGTCTATACTTTAAATAATTTTGATCAATAGGATTTTAAAACATAGATTTAGTGCACTTTTGTATTTTCAAAAAATTTAAGACCTTATGTCCTCGGCATTTAACAACGGAGAAACATTCTCACAAGTTGATTTGTAACACGCGTATATGCAAATTTCCGTAGACGAAAAAGCTGGTTGTGGATGTTAGAAAAAATTTTATTTTCCTATACGAAACCTTTAATGTAGTGTAATGAATGGGAAACCCCCTATTCACGGGCCGTGAACAAACGAGAAGGTTCCGTTGGGTCGCCTTCTAGACTAACGTCAGATTGTTCGAGTCTCGGCAAGCTGCACATATAAAGCGGTGTCGGAAGAGGGGTTCATCAGTCATCGAGTTAAATAAATGAGGTTATATAACTTATATGAATAAAGTAAGATGAATCCAAATATAATGCTTATCTTTCTAACAAAGTACAATACTGTTATAAATGATAACAACGAATGCAAAAACAAGTACATTTCATACGGTTTCAAAAGTATAACAAAATCCACTCTAATTTTAATTTTTCTTAACGGAAGAAATAGTGATCTAAAATTGATAAGAACAGTGTTTGTTACTGTTAATGTTACTCTAGTTAGAGTAACTAAAACGAATTAGCACCAATATACACTTGACAGTGTATTTGGAAAGAGAAGCGTGTGCGCAATAGCGACACTATCAAAACATGGCGATAATCAGCTGTCTGCTGTATTTTGGGAAATTCAAAATTTTACAAATTTTTCAATAACTAAATGTAGCTTTATAATTTAAAACGTAAATAACATGCAAAATTTAGAGATCAAAACTATATTGACTAGACCAAAAACATGATATCTGTACATAATTAATAGTACGAGGTGATCCAAAATGACTGAAGACAGTTTGAATTTACCGCCTTGTTAAATTATTGTCGCGTTGGCAACATGAATACTGACATTTTTTTCTAGACATTTTTACTTTACAGTGGCGTCTCAAAAATTTTATAATTTATAAACTTCATTAAGTTTGAATAATAAACTTACTTGGTAATAAAACCGTCTAACACAAACTGTAGTTTTGAAAAGAACTGTTTTGTAAAATAAGAAAACAAGAGAAATAAAGCAAAAATTCAATGAAACCCCCAGAACAACATGGCAAAGTACAACGATGTAAACGAGAAAGTGACGAGTTGACGCTGTAATTTGACGCAACACATTTCAATAGTGCTATACTAACAGCGTGAAATACACTAAAACATAAGGCGCGAAATTCAAACCGACCTCACCCAATTTGGATCTCACTGTACCTACACTAAACTTAAGTTTAGATTTTTAAAATTTTAAAATTCTCGCTAATTTTAGTAGCTTTTCAAATTGCGCAAATGCAAATGGTGCAAATATGTTCAAGTCTTCTTACTGCGTGTGAATGTGAAACTTCGCAGTTTGTTTTAATAATTAATATAAGGTAACTTAAACCAACCTTACATTTCATTAATACATGTATTACTTTATAATTTCTTCATTATTTGATATCCAGACTCTTCTATCCAGGAAAACCAATCATACTAGGTTGTAGAAAGTAATTCCGTGAACAATAATCTGAAAAACAACATACTGGGCTCCGGTAATAATAAGAAATCGATTCGAGTTCTATGTGTTGGCTTGAGTAGAAGTGTTTGCTCCTTACGGTCTATTAAATTATTAACATGCCTCTTACAAGAGAAGTTATTTCCGAAATTAACACCTGCGTGGAAAATGCTATCAAGAAGTATTTTGATAATGAAACCTCCATATAAAGTCTTGTCAAGAAGATGGCTGATGCTATGAATAAACAGATAGCAGAAGTAGTGGCTCCTATTATCCATGAAAACAAAATTTTAAAACAAAAAATAGATGATCTAGAACAATATTCTAGACGAAATAATATTCGTATTGTAACGTTCTTTTTAAAATAATAATCAAAAATGCTGTTTAAAATCGTCTATTAATAAAGAAAAGCTTATTTACAATGCACTTAATTAAAAACACTATAACTATAAACTATTTAACAAACTATTAAAAATGCCAGGTATTTACAAATTTATTTGAGGACTATTTATATAAAAACTATTTATGTATTAACTAATTATTCAGAGTACATTTCAACACGACGCCGGTTAAACATTAACTGCCCCCCTCTACTCGCGACTCAATTTATATCTTTCATACGATGACTCATTCATCTAGAATGTTCGATGACGTGTTGATGAGTCATGCATGCAGCTGTTGATAAATGACGTCGATGAGGCGTGTTGATGAGTCATACACGCAGGTGTTATCGATGAGTCATACAGTTGATGACTCATACATCTAGAATGTTTGATGACGTCATATGTGGGTTTATATTCGTTACAGTATTTTCGGTATAAAGGGACAGCCGAATGAAAAATTAGAAGAAGAGGTTTTAAATATTTTCCGCACAAAACTTGACGTGGACCTTAATCAACAGTCTATCGATAGGATGCACCGTGTTGGTAAACAAATCGAAGGAAAAAGTAGACCTGTAATAATCAAATTTGTCAGTTACAAAACACGGCTGCAAGTATTTAAAAATAAAACGAAATTAAAAAGCACCAATTATGTTATCCGAGAGGATCTAACTAAATCTCGTTTGAATATTCTTCATCAACTACAGGAAAAAATTGAAAGACGTAATACCTGGACTTACGACGGCAATATCTTTTTCCGACGTGAAAATCAAAAATTTGTGATTAACGCTGGCGTCTGTCCTGGTAAATTTCAATCTGTAGCTGGAGATGGCGCGACGGTAGACATTTTTTAATCGGTCATATTCGGTTTGAGCAGTTCGGTAAACAAGTAACGCCTTCTAAATAAAAATACATCCTTGTGTTTATCAGACTCTGATATTATCTGTGATATTATATTACATAATTAAAATAAAGTTAAACCATTCTTTGTTTTACTTATGTGAAACTAGAAAGTAAGCAAATATATCTCATACGAATGTCTGTGATAATAGCAAATAATTGTAACCCTTGGGATACTTAGTTGTAACCCTAAGCAGTTGTAACCCTTGTCCGCACGTAACCCTTCGGCTGAAACTTATGATGTTTGGTAGCTCCCTCAGAGGCCAACGGGTTGAAGTGCTGGGCTAGATAATAATCAAGTGCACTTACCTTAATTTCGCTTCCTTACAGAAAGGGAGAGGTAATCCAAATAATATAAACACAGTTTATAGTAAATAATTAAAGACGAGTTTATTTATTATTGTTAATCAAATTAGTAAATCGGTTTATAACATTATTTCACACCGAACATAAATTATTGAAGTTTTATTACTTTCACGTAGGAAGGAGTAATATATTGAATTTAAATAAAAATTGAAAAAAGATTATAAAAACTTAAAACCGAAAGTGAGTTCCTTCTTTCTTGAGGACCTAATCAGAACTAACTTAAAGAAAAACCCTAAGTAACAATGTAGACATTTAGAAAACAGTTTAGGTGACAAAACAAACTTAATTAAATTAACAGTGTACGTGTGTTTGATAAACTCCAAGACAAAACTTACTTTCTTTTGATTAATATTAGAAAAATGTAATTATGCACGTCTTGACGGAAGTAGCCTTATCACATATGAAAGAATAAGCATTTTGAAAAAATATAGAAATTCACGGTTTTTGCAAAAGGAAAATATAATGTCTATTTCCCGTGGGAAGCTAGATTTGCAATTTCTTCATATTAGATATGCAAAAACTAAATTTTAATAAATAAGTTGTACCTTGGAGTTCATTTAACCCTAAATAAATATATTATTATAAATGCAATTATTATTTGCAGAACTAAGTAAATATGAACTTTAGCTAAAATAGTTTAAAAAAATAAATATTACAAATTAATGAACTAATCATGTTAGATAATTATAATAAATCAATGTAGCCATTCGGGTACAATACAATATGAACTTTAGCTAAAAATAGTTTAAGAATAAATGATACAAACTAATAAACCAAGTTAGCTAATTATAATAAATCAATGTAGCCGTTCGGGTACATAATATATGTAACTGTAATTACATAATTTACTTTTTATAAACGTGTACAAATAACGCCTCTCGACAAAACAATGGAAATAATTTAAAAAAATAGAAACGAGAGAAACGTCCGTCTTATAATAGATTGAAAGGCAAAAACTATAAGGAATTTGAACGTCATCATAAGATTATTTTTCCAGAAATAAAAGGGTAGTTTTGGAATATTTCTGCTACACGGCCGTCCAAAAGTTTGGATGCACTTGCTATTAGTATAAATAAGACTTTTACTAGGATCTCTGAATGTTGATGATCAGGTCCAGACATAGAGACCCAAGGCCCCTAGGCAGTTAACGGGCCTCCCTTTTTGGTAATTTAGCAAAAAAACAAAACTTTTCCTTAAAAAAAACTTTACTTTTACCTAGAATAGACAATCCGACATAGAAATGAAATGAAAGTACCAACTATACTTTTTTTACACATTATAATTTTTACATTTTCATACAATTACAAGATTACATTTCTACAATACAACCTTTCTGCAAAGGAACGGATGATCACACTGTAGTCTACAGACTGCATTATTTCTGACTGTACGGAATTAAGTCTATTTTCTTCTGTAGTAGATCATAAATAAATCTTTACTCTTTTTAGTGCTGAAAACGACCGTTCTGTCGAACAGTTTGACTCTGGTGTACACAATATTATCCGCAGCGCTATTCCCACGTTTGGATAAATGTCCAGAAAGACGGTTTTATTTGTGTCACTGGCGGTTATCTGAAGAGCTGCATGATCTTATTCCAGGAGCAATAGAGACTTCTTCAGGCATTGCCCCGAGCAAACCATCTTGCCTGAGAAAGCTATACAACTGTTGAATTTGGCTTCAGTTCAGGTAACAAACTTGCCATCTTCGTGCCGAGACCTAGAAAAATTGCATAATTCCTGTAACGTACCAAAGAAAGATATAGCAGTCTCACAACATCCGACAAGATTCAGTGAGTCCAAGACGTGATTTTTCAAGGTCTGCAGAACGACGTTAGCCAAGTCTTCAGCTTAATGTCTACTGTTTGGTATGAATCTTATAAATCGTTCGATAGGAAATCCCTTAGCCGACACATATTGTACTATGAGTGAAAGTTGATTCACCTGGTAGATCTCACAGTCGAGTCGACAGAGATGGAAAAATACTTCGCATGCTTTATCGCAGTCAGATCGTGTTGATGGCCTTTTCTGCCATAATGTTGATAATTTCTTCGCATAGTCTAGACCAGTGATGGCGAACCTTTTTGAGAAGTGGGTCAAATTTTGTTCATTATTTGTTTTAATACCAGTCCGTGAGTCACGAAGTCAGTGGCGTCAATTGGAGGGGGGTAAAAAGGGTACCAATAATTTGGAAACACCGAAAATTTGTCAACAGAAAAACTTGACAGTTGACCTTTTTTTGGTTTTCACTTTAAAATCCTCTAAGAACTTTTGCAAGTGAAAAGCAAAAAATAAAGGTCGAAGTCAAAAAATTGATATCAATGGGGTGACACCATTAATTTACCGCACCAGGTGACACCATGCCCAGTGGCGCCTCTGCACTGAGTATTTGAATGAATATGTAGATACAGATATGCATATGTATAATAAAGTTGATAAAAGTATACGTATTTAATGTGAAATCTGTTGTTACTTATTTTCAGATAGTTTCTTAATATTAGAAATGTTAGAGAATCAGTTAGCCAACGTCTACTTGGAAATATATAATTTTTTAAATTTGTATAAATTAGATATTTATACTTTAATTTTTTAATATTTTCGATTTTCTGTTCTCTCTTTTATGATATAAAAAATAAGTTTATAAAAATCAACGCGTGGGTCATTTACAAAGCCTTCGTGGGTCAGTGTGTGACCCGCGGGTCATAGGTTCGTCACCTCTGGTCTAGACGAAAGGTATGACTTTGTGCAGCATCATTTAATTCCTTAGTTTTATGTGCGTGTCCAGAAAAGGATCGAACTTAGCAAAAAGTTCTACGGACATGACATATTAGCTCCCACTGTTTTTCGTATTAAATCTTTTCTGTGGACCTATAAACGGCAATCCGCATGCAGACAATGACCTCACAACAGACAAAATATACCACAAAACCTAATGCTAGTATTTTATTTCTTCTTTCGTTTGAAGAACAAGACTCTTGTCAACTCTACCGCCAACCTTCTTCCTCGCTAAGCGGACCAGTGTCGCACATGCTGATCTGTGATCGTTTGAACTGACCTACATTTTTGCAGTCGTTGTATTTCATCATTAGCTAACAACCCCGATTTTACAAACAGCTTACAAGGGTCTCAGAACAGGTATATGAATAGTATTTTTACTCTTTAAAAATGATTTTGTACGAAGTGTTGGTGTGTGGCACCGGCTGTTCAGAATATACTCACTCATAAACTAATTATGATAGTTTAAATTTATTTAATTATTTTGTACAAGTTGAAACCCTTTAACCAGCTTACGGTTCCGCCCTTGAAAACAAAATACCTGAGAGAAAAGTCAAAGTCAAATAAAAATATTGAAGACCAGAAAATTGTGTGCGAGATTGAGTAAGAAAGGCAACCGTAAGTTGTGTTAAAGGGTTTGATTTATGTATTAATGTATATTATTATAGGAATTTGAGTTACGGTACTGTGTATAAATAAATAAATTGTACCTACTCCAAGTTCTGCTTTGGTAAATCTCGTTTAATCACAAGCTCAAATTCGCCGTCAGCTTGGGAAGTTACATTTCTCTAATTACTGGATCCCGAAAAATGGCTTCACAGTTTGTGGAAGGAATCAACGGTGATCACTGTCCGATATGTAACAAACCATACAGAGAAGATAGAATGGTAGGATGTACCAGATGCAACCGATGGTGTTGTTACGAGTGCGTTCACGTCGCAGATGATATTGCCAGTAACTACTGTTGGGTATGTCCACTATGCGAAAAGCAAATAAAAGGATTACAGGTAGGAAACGAAAAAAGTACTTCATCTAAATTGTTCCAAAAGTCTTTAAAGAGCAAGAAGAGTTCATCAAAGAAAAGTAATCACTCTAGCATAAGTAGTAAAGCTAAAATGAAGCTATAGTTATTACAAGAAGAAAGGGACTTATTAAAAAAAGAAAGACAACTAGTCAAAGAAGCTAGACTAATATTAGATGGGGATGATTCAGACGATAGTCAAAATATTTGCGATGAAGAAATAAGAGAGACTGATACCTTGGCAAATAAAATTTTGTCTATGCAAATAGAGGAATGTAAAGGTAACGGACCTGCATCTTCATATCATAAACAGCCTCTCACCTTCAGTACAGTTAATTATACCAAATTGACGCCAGAACAGTGCGCTTCAAGAAAGGCTATTTCAAAAGAACTTTCAATCTTTGCTGGGAATTCTTACGATTGGCCGCTATTTATAAGTAGTTTTGAATGAACTACAGAATTATGTGGATTCAATAACGACGAAAATCTATTGCGGTTACAAAAATGCCTTAAAGGTGCTGCTAAAAATGCCGTTTCTAGTTTTCTTATACAACCTGAGTAGTTATGCAACACCGATTCGGCGGCAAAATCTCATGTATTTTTAAAGGGGCCTCAAAGTTAGCGAAAATACAACAAATCCACGATAATAATAATAATAATAATAATAATAAATGCCTTTATTTTAATAAGCAGAAAGAAAAATTACATTCATTACATTACATTAAGGCGAAGTTCAGCATCACCTAACTGGGTGATGCTGCTCTGCCACTTAACCCTTAATTTAAATAAAAACGATGATTTAATATAATATGCGGCAAAATAATGAGACAACGTATAATAAAACATATTTAAACAGGATAATATAGGTAGAGTTATGTTAACACTATCCTTGGTGGAGCTGGCAGCAGGAGCTTCGTAGAACATACACAGGAACATGATTAATTTAAGTTTGTTGTTTTCTAAACAAATCTGATGACAATGTTTTTTGAACTTTGAGATAGGAAGAGCTTTAAATGAGCTTGGAATCTGATTAAGATATGAAGCGCAGGTATATGAGAAGGATCTCTTAAACGTGTGTGTTCTATGTGGTGGAATCGTAAGTAAACCTCTGTATCTTAAGTTTATGTGATGTACGTCTGTACGAAAGCTTATTTTATTAGTCAGGTATTCAGGTTTGCTGTGTTGTAATATTTTATGAAAGAAGGTTGTCGCGTGTAGGTGACGTCTGTTTGACATGTTAAGCCATTTTGCTGGTGCTAATTTGTCTGTTATACGATGAACTGCCCTAGGTATGCCATAAATTAGTCGGAGGCAGGCATTCTGTAGTCGCTGTATTTTATTTGCAACCTCTTGCTCTATACATGGCCCATAAACAACATCACAGTAGTTAAGATGAGAAAGAACCAGCGCCTCACAAAGCATTTTTTTATATGCGTGTCGAGATACTCTCGATTCTGATATATAATACGAAGATTGAAGTATCCTTTTTTAAGAGCATTACAGACATGCGATTTAAATCGTAAATCTTTATCTATAGTTAGACCTAGGTTCCTCACCTCTTTGTAGACTTCCACTTTTACGCCTCCGATCTCAATATTGACCTCTGCCACTAAAGAGTCGTACACATAAGAACTACTTATTAGTATTGCTTGAGATTTAGTAGGATTAAGTTTCAGTTTATGTGCTCTAGATAAATTAGAAATTGCTTGTAAATCAGCATTAATCTTTTGACAAGCTTGAGTTACCGAAGTCCAGGGAAATGATAGATACAGCTGTGTGTCATCAGCGTAAAAGTGGGAGTCCACAAACTGGAGCTGTTCAAGTGTTCACGGAAATTCGATGTATAGATCGCAAATAAGGTAGGGCTGACAATGGAGCCTTGGGGTACACCAGATTTTAAGGTTAGATATTCTGAAGTATTATTCTTATATACTACAGCTTGCTGTCGGTTTGTTAGAAAGTTTTTAAAAAAATTTACCGCCTCGATTGAGAGTCCACAAAAGTGTAAAATAGATAAAAGTAACTGATGGTCTACTGTGTCAAAAGCCTTTGAGAAGTCTAACAGTACTAGAACAGTGGCAAGTTTTTTGTCAAGAGCAGTTATTATATCATCGGTTACTTTAAGTAATGCGCTCGTACAGTTGTAGCCCCGCCTAAACCCTGATTGTGTCTCAGGCAGTATATCATTTCGTTCTATGAATTCTTTTAATTGCTTATCAATGATCATTTCTAAAACTTTGGAAAGAACCGGGAGGATGGAGATCGGTCGGAGATCTTTGAATTCTAAGGGATTATGAATCTTGTTTAAAGGGATAACATTTGCTTTCTTCCAACTAGTGGGATATACTGAATGGATAATACAATAATTAATTACATGAGTCACAACAGGGAGAAGAAAGGGTAGGCACAGGTTTATCATAAAAACAGTTATTCCGTCGTGACCCGCGGCATTTGATTTTATTCTTTTGATACTACTCCAAATCTCTTCTTCGGATACAGGGCGAAAGAACAGTACATGGTTTGTTTTCGCATTACTATTGTAATAGCTTTGTAATTCGTCATTATCAAGATGGGTGTTAGGTACGGAGTTAAGAAAAAAATTATTTATGTCATTTACGTTTGTCAAATATTCCGGTAAGTTTGAAGATTTCTTTTTATTTTCTATAATATTGTGTTTGATACTTTTCCAGATAAGGTTAGCTTGATTGGTTTCTGATAGGTTAGTAAAGTAAGTCTTTTTGGCCCTACGACATGTATTTGTAACCAGGTTTCTTAGTTGTGCATATTGCTGACGATCTGCCTGTGATTTGGTTTGCTTATAAATTTTGTGTGCATAATCGCGCATTTCCATTAAGAACCGTATATTATCATTAAGCCAGGGTGCTGGTGGTTTAGATATTCGTGAGTGTTTAATGGGTGCATGGACAGCAAAGAGCGTAGCTAGTTTATTGGTAAGAAAGTCGACTTTACTATCAATATCCGTATAAGTATAAATTTCATCCCAATTGATTGACATAAGATCATCGTGAAATAGATTATAATACAAGTTTTTGAAACAGCGGTATGCTTTTATGAATTGTGCCGGCCTTCGACCATCCATGAGCAGGGTGCAGTATACTGTCTCGTGATCAGACAGTTTAGCATCGACAAAAATTCCAGAGTTAATTACATTCGCGGCTTTGGAGGACAAAATTAGATCTATAAGAGAGTCATTCCTTGTAGGTTCAGTAATGTGTTGAGATAATTTTAAGTTCTCACAAAGCTCCATTAAGTCCGATGTTGCACAGTCGCTTTTATCGTAATCTATATTGAAATCGCCTAAAACTATAATACGATCTGAGTAAGAACTTGCATTAAGTATAGAATTGTTAAGATTGGTTAAAAAGTTTTTATACATTTTACGATGTGGATTGTATGTGACACCTACAACAAATGGCCCACCCAGAGGTCGAATTCTAAGCCAGAGCTGTTCTATAGAATCATCAGTATTTAATACATCACATTGAAGAGAATTCCTTACATATACACCTACCCCTCCTCCGTGCAAATTCTGTCGATCTTTTCTAAAGAGTGTATACTCCTTAATTTCAACGTCTGTTGTTGATATTGACGGCTTCAACCATGTTTCGCTGATGCAGATTACCTGTGGATAAATTCTTTTAATTTAGTGAGTTTGGATGGTAAAGATCTTGCATTAAAATGCACGACAGTAAATTCCTGTGTATGTTCCTGCTTTCTACCATTGCCAGGCATTAAATTAATTGTACACCTAAGATGGCGGCGGCTCGTGGCGGCTCGCGACAGCGTATACCGTGTAAGCATATATCATCGTTAACTTCAGATACCTTTTAAAAATACATGGAATTTTGCTATGTATATTTACTAATTAACAACGAATTAAGAAAAAATCCACATACACGTGTCAACTTTAAATTACGGTCGACAGGAACCGATATCACCAACTAGTATTCCCCTTTTTGCGTTTAAATTTATATATTATCGGAAACCCATTCGTAAAAGAAAGGGAGTCCATTCATGCGTCAGCCTGTTAAGTTTTGTACATTCCAGAATGAATGAACGCTAATTAACGTTTCTTGTCGTTGAAGGGCGTTTTTAAAAATGGTACTTTATTTTAAAAACGCAAAAGACGGAGCCCAAGTTACAAAATAAACACAGTTTATTGTTAAGTACAATAGGATATTTATTCGTAGTGAATTTATACAATATGCACTTGCATAATCACTTAAATACTATTATGCAATTTTAACTAAAGCTGGGAGTATTGCTTGAAAGAAGGTAAACATCAATTATAGTTTCTATCTTCCAAGCTTCGTTGTAACTCAGTCTGAACTGTCCCATCAAGTGCTGGTCTTTATATACCCTTTCTGGGGATGTGAAGTCCTCCAAGTGACCACACGTGGCCGTGGGCTGTGCCTACGTGACGATAGCATTCTACTTCCTCTAGGAATTCATAGAAAATGCATTAGATACAGTTCTGAGTATTACAGCTGCTTGCTATGCACACACGTGGCCGTGGGTGTGATACTGCACCTGCTTCGTGGGCGCTCCGCTGCAAGGCGTTTATCTCGCATACATTTAATTAGGTCACACTTGGCTTGAATAATGATTAAATGTTAACTCCTCCCACGCAAGAAGGAAATATGCTTTGAAGAAGAATATTTCAGTGGTCATAATAAAGTGACTGGTTAAATTAAAAGTAGGAGGTGTCACATTTCACAAATATATTGATAATAACAAGCATGCATAATAAGGCAGTAAATAAAATAGTACTTAGTATATGGAGATTACATAGATACATAATAGAATACATAATATGAATATAGAACAGAGTAACAATGATAATATATATATATATATATATATATATATATATATATATATATATATATATATATATATATATATATATATATATATATATATATATATATATATATATATATATATATATATATATATATATATATATATATATATATATATATATATATATATAATACTAATGTGTAATTATAGTTAGGTTAGTATTAATAATAACAATAATAGCTATGTTAAAGGTGATCTGCTTTGGACCAGGGGACTTGAAGTTGCGTTAAAAGTTACATTGTCGGGTTCTTTAAGGGGTGACGTTAGTTGATACATTTTGGTGGCAAATAATCTGCGTTTGTAGTATACAAAGAAGATAAGACTTATTGTTATGATAGTCATGATCAGCGTGAGAATTAAAGGGCCATAATGTAATGGAGTATATCTGATAGGAGTGATACGTTCGAGTGTAGACATGTCCTTTGTTAATTTCGCTTGATTCTGGATTAATTGATGAACATTTATAGGTGAAGGTCAATTTTTGTAATTTCGGGTACATGGACTGAATCGGGTTGCAATTTTCCGATGGATGCCATAGCGATTTGTTTCTCTTCTAGGGAAGATGATTGAAATGTAGCCAAAAGTTCGTTTTGATTGATTAGAACGGAACAGCCACTGGTAAGATGGAGTAATATTGATCCAGTAATGGTCTTTCGTGTTATAGAGTCGATACATCTGCTATCGATGATCGTTTTATTAGGGGAACTAATGATCCAGGTGGATCGATTTATTTTTATTACTTTTGTCGTATGCAATTCAAATATGACAGGTTGACAGTTTTGTGCTTCCTTGAAGGCTAATAATTGTGTTTCGCACAATTTGGAATTTGGGATTGTGAAGTAATTTGTTTGTGAACAGAAATAATGTGAAGGGGTTATTTGCATACATTGATTATCGGTGATGGGAATGCTAAAGTCGGTATTAAACAGTATGCTGTTGTAGATGGGAATGACCATTTGAAATTGGTTGTTGTGAGCAGCAGGAAATGGGATTAGTCTTATGTATTGGTGTTCTGTGGATGGTTTTATTAGAGGAATCTCGTATATAAAAGTGAGTGTGGTGTTCTTTTGATATGCCTTGATCCAAATTAAGGATTCATAAAGATGTAGATTCTCATGGTTAATGGGATATGGGACATCCAAAGTTTGTTTGGTAGGTAGTTTTTGTAGTGTGTTTGAGATTTGAGATAGTATCGATAACAAATCGTTGTTATCAATTAAAGATAAATGTAGCTGATGGTTTTGGGCAAAGGTTAACGAGGTTTCGAGATCCATACATGTGGTGATAAATAGTTGTAAAGATTGAATTGATTGACTAATTGATCGGCTCTGTCTAAATATTGTCGTATTAGTAGTAATTGATTATCATGGCTGATGGCAATGTCTTTCGTAGTTCATGCTATATGTCATATGTGTCATGTTCATGGATCTTTTTTGATTATGTAGTTTTATGATTAATCGTAGGGATAACAAAGAAATAAATTAGATCTTGTGAGTCTGATCTGTTAGCGTTACACTGTATAAGTGAGGATTAGGTTATGGAGTTGGTCTGTCAGGTATACACTGTATAGGCCAGAATTAAGTTCTGAAGTTTTTGATTATTCTTATGGTTATTTAGTATCAATTAATTATCAAGGGGGGTATTGCTGTTGTATTGCTAGCAGTAAACTAAATTTTTATCACATATGGAGATGTTAAAATATATCGTATAGATGAATGCTTAAAGTCCAAAAAGTTTATAAGTTCAAATTGTTCCTTTTATGTTAAAATAAGAATTGCTTTATTGGGAAATGATTTCCAGGAAAGTTTTTCTATTGATGGTTCTAATAATTATTTCTGTAGTACTGGGTTTACAATTTAAGCTATAATTTAATTTCATCTTTAACTGACGTTAAAATTTATGAGGTTTATTTTAAAAGCAAACTTGAAGGTATTACTTATGTATTACGTATGTTATTATATGTATTTAAATATTTTTGGGTTAATTAGTTGTCTGGAGTTGACATTGAGTTAGAAATATTTATAAAATTGAATTGTTAAAATTACTCGAAAGGGTTATTTGTTGACACTAAATGGTTAATTATTAAGTTTCATTTATTTTATCAGAGCATTTGAATGTAATAATTCCTCGCAGCAAAATTATCTTTTCTGTTATTGCAATGAAATGCAATGAAATGCATTGTTGTTATCAGTGAGTAACTTGAGATTGAACAGCTGTCTCCTTTTAAAATATATTTTGCTGAGTGTAATTGTTGAAGGTCACATTCCGAGATTTAGCGTATATACTATTTGCTGTACTGTACTCTTATCATTGCGCTATATGCAGTTTTAACTTTGCAGAAGGGAATTTTGTTAATTGAAATCTCTTTAATAATAAAGATCTTATATTTGCAAAAGTGGTTATTTATTTAAAAACAGATTCTTATTAAGGGTTTGCAAGAGATAGTATGAATAGTGCAGACTCGAATGTGTTTTAATTTTATCATTTCATTAGATAATAAATAGAGAAGGTCATAAAAGTATTTTAGTTGAAAAGGGATTTGAATTTGATTTACTTGTGGGGAAGTTTGTTAATTAGCATCACATTTACATAATATAATAAGTAGATGGGTCTATAAAAATATTTTAGTTTCAAATCGTTTTCAATGTTCTTTGCTAATAGTCATTTTAATTTTTAAAGGGTTTTAGGTTCGGATGTTGTATATTTTCATTTTGGGCTTTAAATATGTAAATCGTCTATTATTGATCCTAAGGGGGATTATCTGTTTATTTTCATCTTGAAACTTTAGGTATTCCATTAGTTGCTGGTTATTTCTTTTCAACCAGGCCTTGTTAATACGACTTGAATTTTTGTTGGATTTCGTATTTTTCTTCGTTTTGCGTAAACTATTGTTACATTTTCTAGCATGTACTTTCCTTTTCGTTTTACGGAAACCGTTTTTGAGTGGTTTGTTTATTGGGGTCTGTTTACTTTTAATCCGTTTTGACTTTGGGTCAAGTTTCGCTTCATAAGATTTGCGTTTTCTGGGTTCATTTCGTAAATTTTGATTTTTATAGCTGTCAAGGTTATTGATTTTGACTCGAATAGGTTTTGAAATAAAGATTTCTGTATCATTTAAATTGGATTGATCTTTTTGATTTGATTCTTGAATTACCGTCGGGACAATGTTTTCTCTATTTGGTTGAGTTAGAAAATTTTGGAAAATATTTTCAAAGTCGTTATAATAAGCATTGATTGAAGTTGATTTTTCTTGAACATTTTTATGTTGTTCCGACAGATTTGGTGAAGGAATAGTAGATTACATACCGAGGCGGGAAGTGTTTCATTCCTGTCGAGAGCTAAGATAGCTCACCGAGGGCCCAGGCCCGAGGTGAGCTAATGCTCGAGACAGGAGGAAACGTCCCGCCGAGGTTTGTATACTATTTTATTCGGAATCATCATATTTTTTAACAAATAATAATTATTTACAACTGACAACTGAAGTGACAAACTTGACCTAATAATGCACCCGCCCTCTACCGAGCAAACTACGAACTTACAACAGGTCGGGAATGATCACATTCCTGACCAAGAGAGGGATAACAGGTAGGGAATGATTACATTCCTGACCAAGAGAGGGAATTAAAAGTAAGTTAGGAATGGTTAATTTCCCACCCTCTGAGGCGGTTAGGAATGCACATATTACCATATGATTCCGAATAAAATTATTTTCACGTTGATTAAAACTAATATATGTTGTGTCAAATTGCGGAGTGAAGTTGTTTGAAGTATTTAAAATTTTGGATTTCTTTGAAGCGGGATTTTCGAAATAGGCTGGTTGTATTAATATAGTTTCTTTAAGAGATGGTTCGTTGAAAAAGAATGGTACTACGGTTTTTCCGTTCCGTTGGATATAATTTCCACGAAAATTGATTCTTGCTCCTAATTTCTTTAATAAGTCATTTCCAAGAATGCCAATATAATTGGAATGAAAATTAAGAAGGTATACTAAATGTTTTCCTTCTATTTTATCGAGTAAAAGGGAAATAGGAACTGTTGCTACTTGATTGTGATACGTTGTACCGTAAAAGGTTGTAATTTCAAAAGGATATTCAAAAATGGATTCGGGGTAATGTTTATAAACAAATTCGGGTGAAAGGATAGTTTCGCTACTCCCTGTGTCTAGTAAGAGTTTTTCATTTGTTTGGGGTATAATTATAAAAGGTAAAGATGATTTAGGGTTAAATGTAAAAGATTTTAATTGTTTTCCGAGGCTTCTTCGCGAAAATTTTCGTTAATTTCTTCTCCGTGGGTCTCATCGTAGTGGTCGTATTCAAAGTCAGTGTTAATTTGATTAACAGGTGGGATTTCTTCTTGAAATTCTGTTGGATATAATTCTTCAGAAAGGAAATTTCGTGGTTGGGGACTTGGTCGAATAAAATTAGGTTGATTTATATTTCGATTGAAATTTGGATTAGGGGGTCTCATGGATGTATTAGGATGTATCGGTCTCGGTTGAATGGTACTAGCTTGCATTGATTCTGGCCGATTTTGTGGTTGAAAATCTGTTTTGGGTGCAAAAACATTAGGTCGGGAATTATTTCCAAACTGCTGGGTTACTGGATTAAATTTAAATTGATTTGTATTATTAACATTTGGTTTGAATTGATGAGTGGGATTAAAATTAGGCTTAAATTGTGGCAATACGTTCTGGTATTGTTGTGGTTTAAACTGAGGGGGTTGAGAAGTTGCCTGTGGTTTATTGCAATTGCTTAGGGGAACTGGTTGTGGTAAAAACTTAGGTTGTGAGTTATTTTGTTGTGTATTTTGAAAATATCGTATGTCCAGTTCTTCTTTTATATATAAGTTAAGGCTACTTCGAGCGATGCTGGTGCTCTACTGCGAAGAAAGCTTCCAAAAGGTTCGGAAAGTCCTCCTAAATAGGTTTTAAGAGCTAAATCTTTAGCATCTCGGGCTTGGTACTCTTTTATTTCTGGTATTTCCGAGCCTAGTGCAATTTTCGAATTTAGTATGGCTAATAAGGATCTAATTCGATTATAGAATTCTACGGGAGATTCTCGTGATAATTGTCTCATACGAGACAGATCGATCCGGATGTTCAGTTCCGATCGTTGGTCTCCAAAATTACTAAGAAGGGTGTCTTTTAAAGAATGCCATGAATCAAATACTTGTCCAGTTACGACCTCTAAGGCTGGGCCTTTTAAGCGGTTGCGTGCTGAGGAAAGTAAAAGTCTGTTGATATAAGCCGCTGGGTCGTGTGGTTGCCAAAATTGGCAGAAAATGTCTTCTACAGCTCGAATATATTCAGATAATTCGACGGGGTTTCCGTCATAAGTTGGAATTTCATTTAAAAGGCTTGTATGAAAGCCAGGTGGGTAGCCTACACATTGTTGGACAATAGGTGCTGGTGTTACTTGGGGTTGTACTTGAGGTTGATTACCTTGTGCCATTGTAGTAAGGCTTTGCTTGCTGATCGATAATTTAGATGGACGCAAACTTATCGGTCGTGGTGCAGATCTTACAAAAGTTTTGTTAATCGGTAATTCAGTTTCACTATCTGATGACGTATCAGTATTAATCATGAAAACGATTAGTAAATCGTTTGCACTTTAAAAATAAATACTTAGAAATTCTATGAATTTGTTAACAAAGTTTGAAATATTCTAAACTTAATAAAAATGATTTTTATGTTAGTAAGGGCCTATTCAAGGTGCCTACTCATTGCTTGCAAGTGGGCTGAAAATTAAGTATCACTAGCTGATACACCAATCCGTCTCGCTTACTACAAGCAACGTGATCTTAAATCTAAAGGTGCCTACCCATTGCACGCAAGTGGGCTGGAAATTAAGTATCACTAGTTGATACACCAATCCGTCTCGCTTACTACAAGCAACGTGATCTTAAATCTAAAGGGTTTAGTATGTATTAAACTTAAAATTAATAAATTGTTAATCTTGTTTGATTTTTGAATATAATTTGTAAACTTGTTTGGGATTTGTTTGCGCAATGCGCCTTTAACAATAATAATTGATAGTTAGTTTCTTACTCTATCTTCATTGTTGGCTTAAATTTTGCCGTTAAAATGACTCCAATAGTCAGGAATGACTCCAATAGTCAGGCTTCTGCAGCAGCTGTGCGTACCTCGGGCGATGCTTGTCCCTTGGAAACGGCGATGCTACGTACAGGTGATGCTCTGGAAACGGCTACGGTCTCAGGCGATGTTTGTCCTTTGAATCGCTGGTCCCCAGATGCTGATTCGATAGGCAAATGAAGACTTAAAAGCCAAAGAACTCGACGGTGCTTTTAATTTTCGAAAAACGGTGTCCTGAGCCCTTTTGCCTATCCTACCGACTGCGCCAATTAACGTTTCTTGTCGTTGAAGGGCGTTTTTAAAAATGGTACTTTATTTTAAAAACGCAAAAGACGGAGCCCAAGTTACAAAATAAACACAGTTTATTGTTAAGTACAATAGGATATTTATTCGTAGTGAATTTATACAATATGCACTTGCAGAATCACTTAAATACTATTATGCAATTTTAACTAAAGCTGGGAGTATTGCTTGAAAGAAGGTAAACATCAATTATAGTTTCTATCTTCCAAGCTTCGTTGTAACTCAGTCTGAACTGTCCCATCAAGTGCTGGTTTTTATATACCCTTTCTGGGGGTGTGAAGTCCTCCAAGTGACCACACGTGGCCGTGGGCTGTGCCTACGTGACGATAGCATTCTACTTCCTCTAGGAATTCATAGAAAATGCATTAGATACAGTTCTGAGTATTGCAGCTGCTTGCTATGCACACACGTGGCCGTGGGTGTGATACTACACCTGCTTCGTGGGCGCTCCGCTGCAAGGCGTTTATCTCGCATACATTTAATTAGGTCACACTTGGCTTGAATAATGATTAAATGTTAACTCCTCCCACGCAAGAAGGAAATATGCTTTGAAGAAGAATATTTCAGTGGTCATAATAAAGTGACTGGTTAAATTAAAAGTAGGAGGTGTCACATTTCACAAATACACACAAATAAAGCCTTTTTTAAAAATTTTGCAGGCTGAAATATAAATCCAAACATCCAAGTTTTATCAACTAATAATTTTTTTTCCTTCTTTATATGTAATGTAATAATTAAATCGACCCCATTGTAAAAGCATTAGTATACAATCAACCCTCCTTTGTTAAGAGTATTGATTTTCTAGGGGACCCTTTTTTCACCCCAGCTCAATAGGTAATTAAGATATATGTATAAAAGGGGGTCTGTCTGTATGTAATATATACAACAGTTGGATTGTTTTTTAAAAGCATATTCCAGAAAATAATTATCATTTCTAACAAAAGAATTTAATTAACAGCCCTTCGTGGTCGAGTCGATCCACCCTCGGTCCTATGACGTAATATCATAACCTGTGTGTGTGTGTGTGTGTGTGTGTGTGTGGTATATAAGGAGCGGTCTCCCATGTTTTTTTAACCATTATTAAATTGGTCTTTGTAGTGAAGTGACTTCATTATTATACTGTGAAAGCGTTTCAATTGTTTATTAATAATTGTGTAGTGAAAGTGCTTAAAACAATTCTTCCTAAATTATCATTAAATTGTATTTGCAAAAGTATATTATTTACAACAGTTAAAAATAAGTGTCACGTCATCCAGGTGAGTTACTATTTTTATTTATTTAAAACTCTTCAAGTGTTATACAATAAAACGTGGTAATCAAATTTAAAAAAAGGGTACATTATGTTTTGTTTCTAAAAATACATTATTTAAACAATCAGGAATTTTTGACTTGTATGATATAACTACAGTGTTACCGTAAAAAATCTTCAACTCTTATTAAAGTATTAATTACTTATCATATCCTATCTACGTAATAATTTAAAAAATAATTATTTGATATAAGAAATTTTAACACTAATTATCCATCGAGTTTTTATTATTATTAATATTTAATAACTCTATTAACCAAGCTACCAGTGCTTTTATTACTTTTCTCAAAATCTTTTTCTTAAAATTTTTTACCCCAAAATCTTTTTCCCCAAAATTTTTCCCCCCAAAATTTTTTCCCCCAAAATTTTCTTCCCACCAAAATTTTTTCCCCCAAAACTCTTTCCCCAAAATTTTTTCCCCTAAAATTTTTTTCCCCTAAATTTTTTTATCCCAAAATTTTTTCCCCAAAATTTCTTTTTCCCAAAATTTTTTCTAATTTTTTTGCTTTTTGCCGTTTAACAATTTTAAATTACAACTAATCTCCGTTTATCCAACAGATATAGTAATGAAAAACCAGAGACATTCAGCTGCAACTCGAAACTTGAATATCCATTGGTTGAAATAAATGGGGCGGTACTCCATAAAAGTCTCATTTACACATACAAACACAAACGGCAAACGCCAGCGTTTACGTCAGTTGTTTTGAAAGTTCCGTAATTTTTTCCAATACTCGCACTATTCAATACACGAACGATTGTCAATAAGTAAGTTATAATTATATGAAAAGTTAATAATAATAATGTGTTGGTTAATTTGTAGAATTTTCCTTACTGCAAAATTGTTAATTAAAATGGATGATGAAAACGTTAACAATATTCATTTGTCACCACCAAAAAAACGGCAAAAAAAGCACTTTTCTGTAGAGGTGAAACAAATAATTATGAACGCTTTTAAAGTGTGTGAAGAGCAGAATCCTCAGTGGAAAAAACACGAAAAAGTGGAAAATGTTGCTAGATTGATAGGTAATGTTTTAATTTACCTTCCAATCCACCTGCTTATATACTATAATTTTAAGAATTGATGTGGCCAGTGTTTACAACATACTTCGTGAGCACAAGCAACATCCTGATTATTATGCTCCTAAGGTGTATCATAGACCAAGAGCTATTTTGGACAATGTTTCCGAAGAAGAAAAAATGACATCAGAAGGCTTGTTCATAGTTTATTTTTTAAATGAACCTCCCACTCTCGACAAAGTTTTAATGAAATTAAATGAAAATGAAGATCTTCCCAATTTCAAACGGTCTACTTTAAGAAAACTTTTAAAAGAAATTAACTTTAAATAAAAAAGCTTGTTGTAGTTTCACAGCAAGATCTAGAAACAGCATTTTGAAAGAGAAGGATGATATCATTTCATGGAGAAGACGATATCTTCGCGAAATCAAGAAATTCCGAGAAAATGGGAAGAAAATCTATTATTTAGATGAAACGTGGGTTAATGCGGGTCACACTGTAAAAAAAGTGTGGGCTGACATGTCCATAACAAATTCACGAGATGCATTTTTAAGAGGGTTATCGACTGGCTGGAGAAATCCATCGGGGAAAGGAAAGCGGCTCATCACCCTTCATATACGATCTGATGACAGTTTTGTAGATAATGGATTACTGTTATTGGAATCCAAGAAAACAAATGACTACCATGAAGAAATGAACGCAGATACATTTGAACAATGGTTTAAAAATATTTTGCCCAGTCTTGAAGAAGGTTTCGTTATCGTCTTGGATAACGCAAGTTATCACACAAGAAAAATTGAAAAAATTCCGTCTAGCAACACAAGGAAAGCTGACTGCAGAAAAAAAACTATCCCCTACGAAGACAATATGGTGAGAGCTGAATTGTTATCTTTAGTAAAACAGCATGCCCTAAACACAGTGCTAACGTAATCGACGAATTAGCACAGGAAAGCAACAGAACTGTTTTGAGGTTGCCACCTTACCACTGCGAGTTGAACCCAATTGAGTTAATATGGGCGCAAATTAAAGGTGAAGTAGCTCGAAAAAACACCTCATTTAAATTACAGGATGTCAAAAATCTCTTCCTTGAAGCTATTACAAATGTCACTCCCGACAACAGGAGCAATTCCTGTAGGCATGTGAAAGATGTTGAAGAACAGATGTGGCAAGTGGATATTGCAATGGACATAGTAGTCGAACCCTTCATAATTCATTTAGGCGACGATACATCGTCATCTGATTTTTCTTCTGAAAGCGAATAAGATTTGCTGGTAATTGTAAATATTTTCTACAAAATTTATTAATTTTCCAGATATTCTTCATTTGTTTGTATGTTTAGTTTCCCCGTTTTTCTGTTTGAAATATTCCATTTTTCCTGTATCTTTTTTTTGCATTTTGTCATTCGTTTGTTATTTGTATTTGTTATTTACTGTTGTTGTTTTGTACGCATTGTGTTATTACTTTAATGTCAATATAAGACTGACCATAAATTCAAGTCACCAAAGTCTTATCATCGAAGTAAACCCATTTTGGACAAATATTGATGAACGTATAAAAAGCGGAGTCAGACGAATCATTCACCAATTTTACCTACGAAATGAACCACCAACAATAGCAAAAATAATGCTTACTATTAATGATAACGAAGAGCTGCCGAGTTTCAAAAGCACAACTTTGATAACATTGCTGAAGGAAATTTGATTTCAGTAAATATATATATGCTGTAAGTAATGTCATTACATATATCTAAATTTATTATTGTTGAAGGTATAGCAAAAGAAAAAGAAGTGTTAATGGCTAATGTTAATTGTTTCGTCCACATAATGATTCGTTTAGATTATTGATTGTTGTGCCCAGATCACGTCCATCACATCAACTACAGGTTGTACATTTAACAATAAACTTTTATTGAATAAGATGCCTTTAAGGTATCATCTTGTAGTTCGCAAAAATAAAGTGATCTGGTTTCCAAGTTTTGTTTTGTTGTTGATAAAAAAAAACTCTCCACAAACAGTGTCAATAAAATTTATATCTAACAACCAAATGTTACATAATATTAGACAAATGCAAAAATTGTTATTAATATTTTATCATTAATAGTTATTTAATAAATTAGTTTGTTAATGAAAGCGATTAATGATCGAAACTGTTTAAAGCACGAACGAGCGATAGGGAGTGAGTGCCTTTAATAGTTGAGATCATTAGTTGCTCATTAACAAACGAATTGATTACAACAGTTTTTCGTTGACCGTAAAATTCTTCGATTTTAAGATAGAAAATTTCAAATAATACCGAATCCAAACTTGTGCGTATATCTGGTTGCCCAAAGTAAAACATCATCAAAACGTCAAAATCACAAACGGGTTTATTAATGAAAAAGAGTGTATTAATGAGGTCCATTAATGCATCCTTTTTTCACAAAACAGTTACTTAATAAAAAAGAGTGTATTAATGACGTCCATTAATACATCCTTTTTTAGAAAAAATCATTCATTAATATTGACATTAACAAACGGTCAACGAAAAAGACCATTATTAAACCCTAATTGGAATGTCTTTTAATTTGAATGAAGTCTGCTAAATATACAGCTAACATTTCTGGGCTTCATTAGAACCACAGCTGGCGAGGTATCCTTTTCCCTGCAACAAGAAGATAATTCAAAATATCAAGTAGAATAAGAATTATTATAACAAACTTACCTTATATCTACATCCACTTGAGAAGCTCTCAAGTCTCACGGACTCGTTTGTTTGGTGCCCTCCATATATCTCCAGCGAGCCATAATTTTCCTGAATGTTCTGGACCACCCTGCAAACCTACTGCAAGTTGACTGGACTCACTGGCAAGAATCAAGATTCTAATGCAAGGTAATATCTTAAAGGCTGTCATTATACATATCTAATATTCAATCAAACTCCAACTTATAACAAAATTCATAATTCCCAAACTAAACTATACAGCTCCATTTATCTCTCCACTGTTGAGAAGTGGGTGTCTTGTACCCAGTCCCCCACATTAATGAAAAAAAACGAAATTGTTACTTAAAGACAACATTACCTCCGGAACGTGCGAAAATTGAGCGCAGAAGGAAAAAAATGTATTACTTAGATGAAACTTGGGTAACTGCAGGTCACACAGTGTAAGCAATCCAAGAAGACTGGCGGGTGTCATGAAGAAATGAACGCCGAAGTCTTTGAAAAGTGGTTCCAAGCAGTATTGCCGGCTTTGGAGGAAGGAGCAATGATAGTTATGAATAATTCCCCATATCACAGCACAAAAGTATAGAAAAAATCCTTTTTCAGCAAAATAGGCAGAAATTCAAGCTTGGTTACGGAAGAACTCTATTCCATATGAAGGCGATATGGTTAGAGCTGAATTATTAACTCTGGTACAAAAACACGCACCGGCGAAAAAGAAATATGCTATTGACGAATTAGCTACAGCAGTTGGTCGTAAAAGATTACGATTGCCACGAGAAGTAGCAAGAAATAATACCACCTTTAAAATCCAAGATGTACAGAACTTACTATTTACTGGAGTTGATATGTTTCCTCCGAAAACTGGAAGAAAGCGGTATCACATAATAATAATAGTAAAAACAAGCTCAGATTCTGACTAATATCTATTTTTTAATTCAACCAAAAATTATATCCAGTTTGCCGACTTGTTCTCGTGTGTACATATTTTATAGTTTTCCTGTGTATCCTATATTTGTTTAGTATAGTTTCAGTTACAGTTCTATATTTTGCATATCGTATATTTTTATGTATTTTGTATTTTGGAATCTTCATTTTCTATTTTGTATAAAACATTTTTTGTTACAGACGTATATATAGTATCTTTGTATGTAATTTCTTTGTTTTATTGTAAAAAATATTTATTATATATTATAATATGTGTAAACACATAGCATTCGTGAACTTTTCATGGCTTTTTTATTAAATGAATAAAATGCAATTTTTCAAAATGTATGGTTATTATTTATACTAGTATAAATTTCGCGAAGTAACATTATTTATAATGAATTAACAATTCATATGCAAAAATGTTCTATTGTAAATTTAACTTCCACATAAAACCAATCAGAACAATCTATGCTGCCTTGATTTTTTTGTACTATACCTATTCGGCGGCGCGAGTATAGTATAGCATTTTAATATATGAACTGAACTGATTTATGAATCATATTATTTAAATTCCGCTTCAAGACACCTAGTAACTAGGTAATCTTTTTTCGGCTGACACCGACAACCACGAGCTCCAGGACGCCAGCAGCCTGCAATTGGAGAATCCGGCCAGCCAACCACGATGCAGCACCAGCCTGGAGGGGGGACCGACATCATAACATAGAAGCGCTTCACGCGAGACGCTCGCTCTCACATTATTCCATAACCTACCTTAACTTGTTCATTTTATTGTTGATATTATATATTGGAGAATATATTCTATTTGTGTTATAATACTGCCGTATTATTTCTTTAACCTTTCTTTCCTTTTAATAGCTTTATTTGGTAACTCTGAATAACTGAATAACGGTAACAATTGGCGCCCAACTACAGTGTGTGTTTGGATAAACACAACAACCGACGACCTAGCCTATGGTGAACACCCGATCGACAACGCGAGAAATGGCAGAGGACAACAAACCGATAGCAGCATTCATGGACCCGTCTTCGGCGTTCTTCGCAGCCCTGCTGGACTGGCTCACCGCTCTAACAGCGACGGCAATCAACCCAGCCCTACCGACCTACGACGGCAACGACGATGAAGACCTGGAGGACTTCATCTCCCAGATGACTGCCAACATCGCGACATCTCCGGACCAGCTGAGGGTCATCATGGTCCAACTGCGGGAACCAGCAGGCGCCCTCGTCCAGAAGCAGCAGCCCAGGACTCCCGAACACCTGTTCGAGCTTCTACGCAGGGCCTACGACTCCCCCGTGCAGCGCGTCCAGCTGTACCAGGAGTTATACCGACAAGATCCACCTTCTACGGAAGCTGCTCCGTCCCGAGGTAGCGGTCTACCTTAGCGGCCACTTCAACAGCGTGCGAGACCTAGCAGACGCAGCCATCGCCACAGCGGACACCCTCCAGTCCACCAAGAAGGCGACCAACCCCTTCATCAGCGCGGATCAACTTCCGAAATGCCGCTTCTGCCCGGAAAGACACTTCCACCGCGACTGCCCCGTTAGGAATTCGGGAAACGACGCAAGGGGGGATTAGGCCGGCATAAACCATCCTTAACCGCCATGCCCGGCATACAAGTACCCAGGATTCAGGTGCGTATGAATAATGGCATTTGTTTCAGAGCGCTAGTGGCCACCGGCGCCTCCATCAATGTCATCAACGCGAAGTTCGCCCCGGGAGCCCGTAAAATCGCCACCAAACTCCCACTGGCTAGCGGTAGCCAGAAAATGTCTTGCAGCGGGGAAGCGGAACTCGCCATCATCATCTCCGGATACGAACACGCCGCCAAGTTCATCGTTAGCCGCGACCTCCGAGAGGACTGCATTCTGGGGATGCCATGGTTACAAGAGCAGCAAGCGACGGTGGACATCGTCAGAGGCTGCCTGTACCTGGGAATCGGGGAACGGAAGACCGTCTTCTGGACCAAACCACCCCCTAAGACGGAATTAATAAGTATCGGGGAAATTGATCACAGTTTCCCAACGGACGCGCAAACCCGGTTTAAAAATTTAATTTCAGATTTCCCCGCGCCATTCAACACCACCCAGGGGATGACGACAACGAGCAGCGCCAGGCATAAGATCGACGTGACGGAACGGAAGCCAGTCTGCCAACGCCCCTATCGCGTGTCGGATGAAAAGAAGCGGATCATCCAAGAACAGGTGGAAGAAATGCGGTCCCAAGGCATCATCGAGGCTTCCACATCGCCGTACTCCAGCCCGGTGGTCCTGGTGAAGAAATCCGAGGGCACACCCCGGTTCTGCGTGGACTACCGCAAGCTGAACGCGATCACCACCAGCGAGCCATCACCGATGCCCATCATCCAAGAGACCCTGCGTGACCTGGGGGATGCAGCAGTGTTCACCCGTCTGGACTTGAAGAGCGGCTACTGGCAAATCCCTATGAACGAGGGATCCAAGCAGCTCACCGCCTTCAGCACCCCGGATGGAGGCCACTACCACTTCAAGGTCATGCCCTTCAGACTCCGCAACGCCTCGGCGACGTTTCAACGTCTGATGAGCCAGGAAGTACTCGCAGGATACCTCCGTAAGTTCTGCATGGTCTACCTGGACGACATAATCGTTTACAGCTCCGACTACGAGACCCACCTCCGACATCTAGCGTTAGTTCTGGAGAGACTATCGCAACACCGCCTTCGTTTGTCCACCAAGAAGTGCGCCTTCGGAAAGGCGTCCCTCGACTTCCTCGGCCACACCATCCACCCGGGAATCATCACGCCCCAGCGGAAGCACGTAGAGCAGATCCGGCAGCTGCCCGTACCGACCAACAAGGACAAACTCCGGAGTTTCCTTGGCGTTTGTGGATGGATCCGCCAATACATCCCGGACTTCGCGGCACCACTAACCGATTTGTTACAGGCAAAGAAAACGTGGGAAATTACATCGGAAGTCATGGGGGCATTCAACCGACTGAAGACCGCATGCAGCCAACCGCTCCAGCTACACCACCCTCGCCCCAACCAACCCCTGGTGGTCCAGACCGACGCGAGCTCCATCGGCATCGGGGCCATAGTCTACCAGGAGGACGACGACGGGACCAAGAGGATCATCTGCTTCGACAGCGCGCGCCTTTCACCAACGGAGCAGCGGTACCACATCAACGAGCAAGAATGCCTGGCCCTGACATGGGCCCTCCGTCGCTACCGACCGCTACTAGAGGGGAAACGCTTCAAAGTGCGGACGGACAGTAAAGTCCTTACCTGGCTACAATCGTTCAAGGAGGAAAAGGCAAAATTACTCAGATGGGCTTTGTTTTTACAGGAATTCGACTTCGACCTGGAGCATTGCCGCGGTACCCAGAACGAATTCGCGGACGTTCTATCGCGAGACCCCGAGAACGAGACCACCCACGACGCACTAACCGACGCGCGACCAGCAACGCCGGAGCTCCAGGCCCTACCGACAGCGGAGACAGAGGTGGCAAACGCTTTGACCACCATCGTCGACGAGATCAAGCGGGCCCAAGACCAGGACGACGAAACGCAAGAGTTCCTGAGACGCTGGCGAAACCCCTTCACCCCCGAAGATGAAGGCATCCGATCCGCGTACGAGCAATTCGAGGGATACCTTTACCGCGCCGCCACCGACACCGATCCGCAGACGCTGTACGTGCCACCCGCAGCCCGAGAAAAGGTACTCAAGCAATACCACGACGACAGTGGACACCCCGGCCAGGACGAGACCCACACCGCCATCCGCCGGAGATACTGCTGGCCGCAACTAGCTCGCAACGTCGCCCTCCACGTCCAACAATGCGTGACCTGCGCCTCAGTGAAAAGAGGTAAGTTACAGACTAACGCTCCTTTACAGGCACGACAGCCAACCCGAGCCTGGCATACCGTCAACATCGACATCATGGGGCCCTATCCACCAACAGCTTCTGGAAGGAGATACATCCTGGTGATCGAAGACGCCTTCACGAGATGGGTCGAGGCATTCGCGATGCGGGACGCCGCCAGCCAGTTCATGTGTCGACTAGCGGAAGAGGAAGTCTTTCATCGGTTCGGCTACCCGAAAGTCATCCTCACGGACAACGGTACCCAGTTCACCAGCGACCTCTGGAGAACCACGTGCAGAAGATGAGGCGCGACCCACCACACGACGGCGATCTACCACCCCCGAGCGAACCCGGTCGAACGACGCAATCAGGAGATCAAGAAGGCCCTCCGCACGCGACTTCAGGGACAACCCCACGACGAATGGGTCCTCCACCTACCCCGAGTCCTCCACGATCTCCGCCTCCGGACCAACGCAGCCACGCGATCGAGCCCTGCCAAGCTGCTGTTCGGGTACGAGCCACTTCAGCCAGGGGACCAACAGCTTCCGGAACAACAGGAACCGCCATCCACCGAGGACCGACAGAGGGAAGCCAACGCCAACCAACTTCGGTATCACCGGAGATACCAGGGGCAGCCGGCTGCACCAGTCGCCCGAGTAGGAGAGGATGTCATGGTACGCGCCCACATCCAATCCAACGAGCAGCGGAAGATCCACGCCGGTTTCGCGCCGAAATGGTTGGGACCCTACAACATCCGGAACATCTTCGACGGAAGGGTCTACACGGTCGACAAAGGGGACAGCAGGTGAAGTACCACGCAGACCACATCCGGCCAGCACCACGACGCCCAGCGCTTCACACACCGCCTCCGGCATCACCACCACCGCACCCGGAAGAAGACGAAGAAGACGCTTTGCAGGCCATGCCGTCGTCTCCGAGGGGGGCCGAATTGACACCTACAACCACGAGCTCCAGGACGCCAGCAGCCTGCAATTGGAGAATCCGGCCAGCCAACCACGATGCAGCACCAGCCTGGAGGAGGGACCGACATCATAACATATAAGCGCTTCACGCGAGACGCTCGCTCTCACATTATTCCATAACCTACCTTAACTTGTTTATTTTATTGTTGATATTATATATTGGAGAATTTTCCAATATTACTTATTCGCTCACTAAAACGACGGTAACATAGTGCGCCACACGCACCAAAACTCAAGACGTTACAAACGGCTGTACACACTGAAATCCCACCAAAGGATATGGAAGTGGGTCTATATCCCACAAAAGAGATGGTAACTCCAAATAACCACACAAAACAGCACAAAGAAAGCGAAGAACTAAAACCCAATGAAAGGGTACGGTGGTGGGTCAATATCCCACGAAAGAACGATAACTCCAAAAAAATGATAACACAAAACAGCACAGGGACAGCGAAGAGCTAAAACCCAATGAAAGGGTACGGTAGTGGGTCAATATCCCACCAAAAGAACGATAACTCCAAAAAGGAATGATCTGCCCTGAAAAGGACACACTGAATAGGGTGATCTATAAGGAGCGATAGATCGAAAATATACCCAAACTGCACAAAGCAAAAGATCTCACAAAGAGCACGGTTCCCAAAAGAACCAACAGATTGAATGGTCATCAAAGACCGGTAGGACTAAAAGTCCTCAAAGAAGGTAGTCGAAGGATGGTAAGGAAGGAACTACCTCAGCTTACCAGACTTTTACTGGAACCCGACATCGGTGAAGGAATTTCTAGAGCGCATCCCACCGCGCTATAATAGACAAAGTCTAAGACAGAAGATTGGAGAAATATAAATTTCTCAAAGGGGGGGAATATTTCATAAAAGAAACATACAAATTTGAATTGGTCAACAAAGTGACCTGAAGGACCAGAGGTCCTTAGGAGAAGAAAGTGGTTAAAGGATGATAAAAAGAACCACAAATGCTTTACTGGACTCTTACCGGAACCTGTCATCGGTGAAGGAATTTCTAGAGCGCATCCCACCGCGCTATAATAGACAAAGTCTAAAATTCAAAAGAAGTCAGAACCCGAAGGCTTGTTCTGAAAAGAACACGACCTCAAAACTCGATACGATAACACAAATCTGAACACAAAACTTCTCAAAATTCACAGACCCTAGGTCAAATACTAATATCTCAATGAGACTTTGTGAATGGCCAATCTATACCACCACGCAATTCTCTAATACGCACTGAAACTAAACACCATAAGGTCACTAAAACCTTTTCAAATTCTCAAATGTTGAACAAATTCCAACACAGGAACACTCATACTGAATTGTCACAGCAAACTGTAACGCTACTGAACGGTACATACGAAACACCCTGTATTTCAAAAAGCAAAACGATAATCGTGGTGATCAAAATCACCAAACGGTACGGAACAGAGACCATAATGCCTCCAAAAACGCAGTACTAAACTATACTGCAAAACGATACGATACGATATTGCCGGAACGGCACGGAACGGTAAATAACTTACCAACTGTACGATACGATATTGCCTGAACGGCACGGAACGGTATATGGCACTTGCCAACGGTACGGTAAAGGGACAGAAACTGTCTCCCAAAGGCGCAGTACGGTACAAAACTATACTGCAAACTGTATCACCAACGATACACAAATCGGTAAATGGTGGATGCCAACGGTACAAATGAAAACTGAACGACATCACCAAGACCTCACACACTCTAACTTCAAAAATGGTTCAAAACCACAAGACCTAATAGATCTCAAACAGATTTATAATTTAGCTTTTAGAAAAAGCTCATGGAAGTTCAACGAACTTAAAATGCACAAGGACTCAAAATCCCAACAGATTGTTATATTTTCTGAATATTCAAAATGAAGTAATAACTTCACACGAATTTCTAAATAGACAGACCTGTCAAAATCGGTAAATATATACTGGACACAATCGGGAAAATTGTCTTACACCCTGCGTAAGTTCCGACCAACCTACCAAGAAACACCCAAGGGATAAAATATCCCTGCTGTACTCTACGCCAACACAAATCCAAACAGGATTTCCAAGAAGATATTCAGTCACTCAAATAAGAAGAGGGCACTCAACAAATCACGCAATCATTGTTTTATGTAACTCCCACAACTAAAAGAGGATAAGAACACAACAGTACTGACCTGACAGAACCATGAAGGAATACTATACCAACAGAAGTTTAGTAAATATTATTTTATTAGAATGGCGAATAGACTCCTCTTACGTACTAAAGAAATCATTTATCAACTTTCAGTGCCACATTCACATTCAATCACATCGAGTGTATTCACCAAACCAAGAATAAAGTTAAAACATGTATTTAGGAAAGATGGCAAAAATAAACATGATAAAGGTCGTAATTTGAATAAGACCTGCTTTATTATTGATGAATTAGACATTTACTGCTTAGAAAAATCACAATGATTTTCCTTTAAATCTTTAACGTGGAAATTGCCAACAGAATATCCATCTAAATCTTGTAAATGATAAACAAGTGGGGACAAAACTTTGGTAACTTTACAGGGAATATATTTAGGGGCTAACTTCTTAGAGTAATCTTTAGAAGCATCAGACAAAGTAAAATTTCGCTTCCAGACTATATCTCCAAAATTTGAGCGGACGTTTTCGTAGGTTATACTGACTGGAATTTTGCTCATAAGCTTTATGTAATCTGGACTTAACATCGTCATACAATTCGGGAAGCTGAGTTAGCTCACGAATCCAAAAGAGTTTATTTGCAATCTCTAAAGGTTTATTGGGATCGATAGGACTATAAAAGTCTCCACTAACTGGAACATGTCGACCAAAGACCATGAAAGAGGGAGGAACTTGAGTCGAATCATGACTAGCAAGACGTATTGCCTGGGCAATATCGAAAATATGTTTATCCCATTCACGATGAGAATCTTTGATATATGAAGAAATAGCTGTAACAAGAACTCGATTAACTCGTTCTGTAGGGTTAACTTGAGGATGATAACGAGATTCAGCCAAACATTCTGTATTTTAACGCTATCCAGAAAATCTCGAAATTCTTTAGAAATAAATTGCGACCCATTATCAAACGTAACGGTCTGGGGTACGCCAAATATTGAGAAACTTGTTCCTTCAGGAACTTTATCATAGGCTTAGTAGTGGCCTTACGTAATGGCTGTATTAAGACATACTTAGTAAACCAATCGGTAACAACAAACAAGTACTGATTACCAAACTTACTTCGCGGCAACGGACCTAACAAATCCATACTAATTAACTGAAAAGGAAAGCTAACTTTCTTTTCTTTACCCATAAGGCCTGCACGTGAAACATTCTCACTTTTCTGACTCGCACATATCTTACAATTGCGTACATACTTACTGACAGAATATCTAAGTTTCGGCCAATAATATAATTCGGAAATACGGGATAGAGTTTTCAAAACTCCAAAATGGGCAGCTGTAGGTTCATCATGACACTGTTGCAAAATCTGCTTCCTATTAGCAGTTGGAATTACTAGTTTCCAGTCGGAAATATTGGATTCAAGCGGTAACAAGGAAGGCAAGAACTTATATAGTCGATTATTTTCGACCTTAAAATATGGATATTTTTCAGGAGAAGCTTGGACTAATCCTATCATATTAAGATACCAGTCATCAGGTTCAAGAGTATCGATATTCATTACAGAAATAAATCGGGACAAAGCATCCGGAATAATGTTTAATTTTCCAGGGCGGTGCTGTACATCAAAGTCAAATTGGGAGAGACGCATACACCATCTAGCTAAACGACCGGTAGGTTCACGAATATTATGAAACCACTTAATAGCTGCACAATCAGTAATAACTGTAAAAGGGGTACCCTCAACATAACCTCTGAAATGTTCTATACCAAAAATAACTCCTAATAACTCATGCTCAGTAGCTGAATATTTTCTTTCGGTAGAAGTCAAAGTTCGACTTGCATATGCAACTGGATGTTCTGAACCGTCCATAATTTGAAACAATACAATGCCCAAGGCTACATCACTTGCATCAGTCTGTATATAAAATCGAGACGAGAAATCTGGCGAAATTAACACAGGAGCGGAACTAATACGCTGCTAATTCTTTTGAAATGATTGCTCAGCTTCGGAAGTCCAATGAATAGGATCTCCTTTCTTTTTACCTTTAATGAGTGCGGTAATGGGGGCAGAAAGTTCAGCATAGTCTTTAATAAAACGTCGATAGTAGCTAACTAAACCATTCACACGTTTAACTTCCGTAGTATTGCGAGGAGTAGGGAAATTTAAAATAGCTGACACCTTATCTGGATCAGTTCGCAAACCTTCTTGGTCAATAACAAAACCTAAAAACTTCAGAGAAGAACGACAAAACTGACATTTGTCTAAATTAATCGTAAAACCAGCATCTTTCAGCCTTAATCGTAAAAGATTCAAAATCTTAATATGCTCCTCAAAAGTAGAAGACGCAATAATAATATCATCAAGATACACAAAAACTTTCTTATCCAACATAAGTGGACCTAAAACTTTTTCCATGCATTTCTGCATTGTTTGCGGACTGTTCGATAAACCAAAAGGCATTACAGTAAATTCAAATAAACCCTTGCAAGGCACACAAAAAGCTGTTTTTTCACAAGAAGATTCCTCTAAAGGGATTTGCCAAAAAGCTTTACGTAAATCTATACTGGACAGAAACTTTGCATTACGAAGTCTATTTAAAATAGCATCGGTACGAGGTAACGGAAAAGCATCTTTCTTGGTTACAATGTTTAATTTTCGTGCGTCATAACATAATCGTAGTTTATTTGTTTTTTTCTTAACTAACAACAATGGACTACTCCAAGGACTATTTGACTCACGAATCACTCCAAGTCTCAACATATCATCAACTTCTTTATGAAGATGGGTCTGCATAGCAGGCGACAGAAGATATTGTCTTTGCTTAATGGGCTGAACATCCCCGGTATCAATATAATGCTTCAATACATTCGTACACCCTAACTTATCGGAAACTAATTCTTCAAAAGCTGAAATTGTTTTTTTTTTAAACAGAATTCTGTTTGGAACTTAGAGAAGCTTGGTCGATAATTTTCGTAGCTTCCATGGAAGAAGTATGGTTTGCGGAATTCTCAACTGAAGAAATAGTATTTACGGAGGGTTCTACTGCAAAGTCATACGCTCTTTCATACATATTTAAATTTATTTTAAAAAGATGACCAAAATCTACTCCTAAAATAAAAGCTTGGGTAATGGAAGGTACTAACAAACATTTGATATGTTTCGTAACCTTATCTAAAGTAATCGGTAAAATAATTTCGCCCTCACAAGGTTGGATGGCACCATCAGCTGTAGTAACACGAGCAGCTGTTAACTTCTTTTGAAAAAGAATTTTGTTTTCCTTCAGAAACTGTAAACCAGAGGAACCTATAATAGTATTTGATGCACCACTATCTAACAAACAAATAACTGGAACCCGTTGAATCCTAATGAGTATAAAAGGACGATTATCATACGGCATTTTTACACAAAGAGGTGCAATTATTTTGGGGGACATAAAAGTTTTTACTTTATTTAACCAAGACTTCCATTCTTCTGAAGAAGGCGAAAAGTTACATTTCGCTGTTTGTTTGGGTGGAGAAGTTAATTTGCACGCGAACGTAAATTGGGTTGTGGGGTTTTTGTTTTCGGTACCGTCCCGGTTGAACGATTCATCACTACTTGATCCGCAACGATACCTCCCTTGGCGTTTTTTGGATTGCAAACAACACAAGAATTGGAGTATACACCTACCTTACCGCACCTATAACAAAATGTACGTCGTTTTTTAGAACACTGCCTATGTAAGTGTCCAGTCTGACCGCAATTGAAACAGGATTTATCTGTGCTGGATAGTTCAGAAATATTAGTTTTATTTTCCGTAGGTTTCCTTGCCTGACAATCATTTAATGAAAGACACGCTAAATCTGGTTCTAACAACCCGTTACGCTTGGAAGGTGGTGGATGATACCTTTCCGATCTAATTTTTAATTCTTGGATTTTTCTACAAAAATCCTTTAATGACGATAAGGACTTTATGTCCTGCAAACCTATACGCTCTGCAAAATAAGGATTTAAACTATCTAACTATCTGTTCTACCCTTTCAAGTTCGGTTTTAGGATGTTCTAATCTTCTAAACAAAGCCTCCATTGACATTATGTATAACGAAACATTTTCATTAAGACCCTGCGTTCGATTTTTAATCTCATCTA
Organism: Agrypnus murinus; assembly: GCA_929113105.1. Lineage (NCBI taxonomy): Eukaryota > Metazoa > Arthropoda > Insecta > Coleoptera > Elateridae > Agrypnus > Agrypnus murinus. The sequence continues at coordinate 101,802,311 of OV816027.1, read as the reverse complement.
ACAGATCTAACTGATAATCGATAGGTAAAAGGTCTCGCTTTAAACATTTAACTAACTCATTCCAATTACTAACTTCATTCTTAATACCTCTATACCATAATAAAGCTGGACCCGAAAATAAATCTATAGCTGAAACAAATAAGTCTTGTTTCGAAATTCGACGAGCCTCACATGTCATTAATTTTTTCTAAAAATGCCATCACGCTGTCGCGTCCGGTCTGGCCAGAGTATTTCAAGTTCCATTTAAAAACGGGTACAGGTTTAACCGTTGGCTGTACTTGTAAAGAATTTTCCAAAAATGACGCATTCGCATCACTAACGTTAGTTTCATTATTTTTTGTTCGAAATTCGATCAGTAAACCCTGCAAAACTAATAATTGTGCTTCAAACTCATCTTTAACTACAACTTGCTCATCCCCGCTTACTTCTAATAAATTTATACGGTTCTCTAAATGCAAAAGCCTAGAATAACCTACATCACCCAAATCCTCCGTTAATTCATCAGAATTCCCAAATATTTTTTCAATATCAACAAATGATTCTTTAATTTGTGCTACATTGGTTTTGAAATCATATGGTTGTTTGAGTGAAACCGACTTTAACGTTTTTTCTTTAGCCAAACTGCCTCTCAAAAGTGCACGACGTTGCAAATAATTACTTACAGTCTTTAGGCCTCTACAGAGAATCTCAAACTTCAATTCATCACCTTTCAAATGGTTAACTTCCATTTTGAAAAAAATACCGTAACAATAAAACTTACTTTTTGCCACAAATAAGCGATAACTGTAATTAGGCTTTCCAATTTCTTTACAGAAATCCTACAATATTATGGACTCCAATACAAGAATCCTTATCTGGAAACGTAGTACAAAATCACCTAAAATCCTAAAAATATTCATCAACCAATATCTCAAACCTTTTCTTAACTGTGGAAACAATATTTTATTCAGGCCACACGTTGGGAAGGCCAATGAAACGTAAGTATTTTGCCGGTCTAAATAACAATAAAATAATGTATACTTACTGTAACTGAAAACTCAAAAAATATCTGCCACAGCTTGAGATTTAAACTCTCTCTTACAAATTAATTAATCAAGTCGTAGGTATTGGTTCCACAGCTGTATAAATTGTGAAAAGGAATAGATAAGGGTTCAAACACAAATAAAAACTTAAAAGGGCGCCATCTGGTTATGAGCTTAGGTAATTATAAATTAACCAATCAAAGATGTTAATTGAATAAGCATTAAAAATTATTAAATCCATTAACCAGAAAATGAATAGAATATTTAGTTGAAACAAAATTTTGTTTACTTAAAATTGTTGAAGAAATGAAACTAAGCATTCATAACTAATATGGTTCCGTTTTTCAGATCATTCAGTTTTGAATTAATAACATTTATTAACAGGAAAATAATTAAAACACAACTTTGCATAGATAAAAATAAAACACATCGTATATTTATTACAAGTCCAACCTAAATTTATTAGGTTATAATTATACCAAAATTAATCAATAAAAATTCATTTAAAACTTTTCATTAAATAATGAAAATAGCTCAAAAAATTGATTAGATCAACCACAAATATTGTTCAAAAGCATTAACACAAATATTATTGACTCATCTTATTCTGGACAAAAAAATAAACAAATATCTAAATGAGATTAGACAAATTAAATCAGTTCGAAAGTTTCAATATAAATGAATTGTAATTAAATTAAAGTTTAAAGATTTTTAACTAACGAGGAGAGCTCTCCCTAAAGAAAAATTCTTAACTGTGAGATTCTTAATTCACTGAATTACAAACAAATCCTTAAAACTACAGTACCTTGAGTATTTTCCATCAAACTCATGGAACACCATACATATAGTCCAGAAGAAATTGGAAAGTTGGCCTTTCATTTCGGGAAATTGTGGTAAAACTCGGCGTTGCTTTGAAGTGTGGATTCTCCGTACCAAAAACGCAATATTAAATAGTAATACCAGCCCATATGATTACATACACCAATAGAGTCAGGCACGAAAAAACAAGATTTTAATTTGTTCTTACGTAAATACGTATGTATTTTCCCCAGGAAAAATAGCGAAAATGTTCTGGAGCTTCAAATTGTTTTAATTCACTTGTAACATTAAATGCGTTTAAATTCTTTAAGCGGAATTTTACTTTATAAACGCACGAAAATCGGTCACTAAATTTAGGATTGCTTTTTAAAAGATTCTTCTTTCGCTAGTAACTGCACTTATCTGAAGATTAGATTAAAGGAAGTAATAGTAATTACAAGTCCTTCAAACACAATTTAACGGAACGTAAAACCTTTCCAAAAGGATTTAGCACTTAACGAAATAACTTTAACGGTAATGCACTTTAAATAGAATGTCTTTCAATTCTAAGGGATTAATGAACAGTAATCCGTAAACACTACTTCAAAATCGATCAATCATTATTGATCGGAACTCAAACAATAAAACAGCTATCGATTTCTTGCTGTCAGGGTGTTGTGTCGAGTCTCCAGAGTGGAGTCTGTATTCGTATTCGTCCCGCGTCAACCCCAGCGAGCCTTTTTATTAACTTTGCTCTCCATTGCTACGCGAAAACACATCTGTTTTTATGCGGCAAGGGCGCTTGTTGCTTGGCCTACTATAGGATTCCCGACCTTACGTATAAAAAGCAGTACATGAAATTTCGCGCCCAAACAGTGTGGAATAATATTGCATGTGGCTTGTAGACGATATTCCTACGCTATGCTAACTTAAAACTTTTAAACGCAAATAACAGACAAAGGAAATTGTATTTACGAATCGTATACACTCAAAATGTTCACCGAAATATTTCTATAAATGAGTTGACTAAGCGCTTCTCACGGTTTCTTTTCAAGGTTTTTTTTTGAAGCAGTTGATATTATATTAAAATGCCAGGTAGCAAGACACGAAAAAGACAACATCTTTATGACGTTACTTCTTTAATTACAGCAAATATGAAACATTCCCTTCTTAAAAGTGCTTTCTATAGAAAAAGTTTGCATGATGAACTGCATATTTAAATAAATCGAAGTCCACAGGACCGAACTTAGGATTTTTAATAAGAATTAATACAAAATTCTGCATACTAAATGCCGGTGGAAAATGTACCCGTTACAATATTCAGCTGGTTATTGGTGTTATTTGTCAAAATTTAATGAAAAGGATGACAAGTATTGTTAAGTGAAGGGAAATAGAAAGCATTAAGCATGTAGTTAAAATTTAAGTCATATGTTTTTAAACCTTTTTATTTAGAAATTCAGTTTTGGTTCACTTTTATCTTCTTATTATAAATAACTAGGGTTTTTAAACATATTTCTGATAAAAGTCTATAAAACTACTTACTACCTGGAAATAACTGTGCGGCATTCGGGCTACTATTGTGGGTGTTATTAAATTTAGAAACACCTACCTGCTTATGGGGGCTATAGGGACAGCTTGTGAATTTCGGTTTATTCGATTTATAAATTATTTGAAAAGTTTTTTTAAAATCTAACGTAGCACAAGCGATTGTACATCAACCAATATTATAATAAAATAGCGAACGTGCTTTCAAATTAGTTTTTAAATCTAGTACCTAAGTAAATTTTAGCTATCTTGGACGATAGGACTTTATTCTTATTTAAAAAGAAAATTTGAATCAAAAGTAGAGTCCTATTGTCCAAGATAGTACCTACAAAAATTAATTTGAAAAGGCGTTGGCTATTTTATTATAATATTTGTTGATATACAATCACTTGTGCTACGTTAGATTTAAAAAAAAACTTTTCAAATAATTTATAAATCGAATAAAGTGACATTCACGACCTTTCCCTAGCCCCCTTAAGATCTTTACTACGTACTAATTATTACTACACATATTGTAGTTGTATTGCTTTAATTATGCTTTTGGTATGAAGAATTATGGGACGAACCTTAGTTAAGTTTTATTTTGTGTGTTTGTATACTTTCTTAATAAACATTGTCTTAAATTATAAACGTGTTATTTAATTATACAAAACCTTCGACAATTATCTTTAACCACAAAATAAACATTTTGTAGATAATATAAGCAAATACAACTCGTTTTCTGCAATATACATCTATTTCTGATGGCAGTAGATTGTTTACTGTGCGTCAATTCACCGTGTAGTGTGAACTGGTTTTTGCGGGCCCGCAGCGAGCTCGTTGCGAGCTCGCAACGGGAGTTTCCCGCATGTGGACACCGGCGCTAAGAGTATTTTTCAGTTGTTACTGATCCCACGACAGCATGACAGCATCTGTTAACCAAAGTGTTTCTTCACAAACGCCGAATCAACTAATTCCAAAACATATACAGCCACTCCACTATAAAACGGAAACAACCGGATTATCAATTGAGGGTATCTGTTATAGAGGAGAAGTCCAGAATCTCCACCCATGGACATCCGAACTAAATTGCAGTTGTTTAGCAGTACCCCATTCCATTTATCACTGAACTTGTTCTCCAATATCTTCCAGTTCAAGAAGACGAATTTCGGATTAAGAAACGCTACTAGTCGTTTCTTTTCAGCATCACATTATATATTTTTTTCCTTTATGCTAATGTTTAGTGTATCCCTGTTAAGCACCAGTAAAATTCCAGTACTTTAAAAAAGGTGTTATAGTCCAGTCAATGAATGTATTGTAGAGTGCATGGAATATGCGAGAATTTCTTACTTCCGGACTTTGATAGGAGTAGTTACTAGGTAAACATACTAAAAGTCCCCGCCCCTGGGAGGTGAGCTAAAGGCGAGAGAGGGGTCGAAACGTCCCCATTTTATGAGTTTTGAAAATGAAAGCATGTAGAAAAAAATGAAAGCTGATTAAATTTCTTATAAAATTGTCTCTATACATATTTGTCGAATTTCCAACGGTTTCCGTGATATACGTTATTGAAAATCGATGATTTTCAAAAAAATTATTTTTACCTCACTCTTTTTGTCGAACATTTGCTTCTAGTGCCTCTCACGAGCGTTTCTCAGAGAAACTTTTAAAAGGAAGTTGTAGAACATTAGATTTCCTTCAATTTGGTATAACTTTTGCCACTTTATCTTCAACCAATCAAAAATTATAGAATTTCTAACATGTACGCTCAATTGGCAGCCAACGAGCAAATGGGCAGTGGGCGGAAGAGGAGACAGTTGGTAGAGTGAGAGTGGGGGGGGGTTAAAAAGCCCCACCACCCCAACAATCAACCGCGGCCTTGAGTCCCACCCCCTTCCCTCACTCCCGGTTCTTCCAAAAGACCGGGTGGAGGGGATGTTGTACCCGCGCACTATCTTTCTTTCTCTTCCGTTTCAGTCCACTTCAAACGTTCGTCGAGCGTTGTAGAGATAATACAATCTTATGTCATGATGCAGTTACAATGACAAAAATGGAAAACTTGCCATTTACAAATATTAAATTGTCACGTAAAGATCGCGCACTTCCTCAATGAATTCGACAGTCAAGATTGACAATGAAAAAGTTGAAGAAGTGAAAGAATCTCCATCACCAAGAAATCGGACGAGGATTTGAAGAATTATATGCAATATGAAGTGGCTCCCTACCCATTGGCATTCTTCAACGAAAGTGGAAGGAGGAAGTGCAGAAAGTCAGTCCTATACACACTGTTTAAGCAAATTGATTAGGACGTTGATTGAACTACCTTTGAATTTGTTGTTGATGGGAGCTTCTTAGTCCACAAAGTTTTTTGGCAAACAGAGACAACTGTATCAACCATTTGGGATGGTTAAGTTAGATTTCTGAGGATCCATTATCATGAGAGCGGTTGTACAGTGGTTTAAATTTGCTTCAATTTGATATACACTGCGTTTTAACTGCTGTAACTTGCTATCATGATGATTAACAACACTTTAACAATAGATATAAGGTAATTGCAATTGACACACAACACTTTTTTATAATTATAGCTTTTATTATATTATTACGAATCATATAATGAAAGTATTTACATGGACTGATAGTAATTCAAAAATGCAAAAAATGTTCATTAAAGGCAACATGTTGAGTCACAGCCTGTGAATGCATGTAAGAATAATAAATGGGCATTGCCCTTCATTTCTGACTCCTGCTGCAGCTATTGTGAGGAATATACAATAGTCTTGACCTTTCCTCTTCCAGGTTTTACCATCAGAATGTCGCGATCAGTTGGGGTTTTGGCTATCAAGAGAACAGCCAAGTTGACGTCCTCTCCAATAACAACTACTGAGGAATTTTGCGATATATTGATAGCTGTCTTTACAATATCAACGTCAGCATCACCTGAAGCTTGGAGCGTTTTTATCCCATTTTTCTGGAGCTGCATTATCAGCAGATTTATCAGCTGACTCTTATTATGAAAGTTGGAAAGGAAATCCGCTTGTTTGACTTTCATTTCACTTTCCAAGCTGACATTGATGTCCACACATCTCCTGAGTCGATATCGTCGACTCTGTTCAGCTGCTCTTGTGCTCTCTGATGTGTCAGTGTACCCATCAAAAACCACTGTACAACCTCTCCCATGATAATGGGTCTTCAGAAATCTAACGTAGCCATCACAAATGGTTGATACAGTTGTCTCTGTTTGCCAAACAGCTTTGTGGACTAGAAAACCCCCATCAACAACAAATTCAAAGGTAGTTAAACCAACGTCCTTATCAATTTGCTTATGCAATTTGCTATTGCAACAGTGTGTATAGGGCTGACTTTCTGCACTTCCTCATTCCCCTTTCGTTGAAGAATGTCAGGGGATAGGGAGCCAGTTCATATTGCATATAATTCCTCAAATCCTCGTCCGATTTCTTGGTGATGGAGATTCGCTGAAAAAGTAAGAATGGATCCACGACAACTTTTTCATTGTCAATCTTGACTGTCGAATTCATTGAGGAAAGAGGAAGTGCGGAATTTCGTTTCCGAAAGTTTTTCTGAGAAACGATCGTGAGAGGCACTAGAAGCAAATGTTCGACAAAAAGAGTGAGGTAAAAATGATTTTTTCGAAAATTATCGATTTTCAATAACGTATATCTCGGAAACCGTTGGGAATTCGACAAATATGTACCGAGACAATTTTTATAATCAGCTTTCATTTTTATTTGAAACATTTTTTTCTACATTCACCGTTTCCGAGATATAAGCGAAAAACCATAAAATGGGACCTTTCGACCCCCCTCCCTCCTTTAGCTCACCTCCCAGGGGCGGGGACTTTTAGTATGTTTACCTACTAACTAGTCCTAACAAAGTCCTCAAAAATTCTCGCATATTCCATGCACTCTACATCCCTCTTTTGAGCACTCATTGACTGAACTATTAATGGTGTGTTCAACCACGATTTTTTGGGACACCATACCAATGCTCCCGGAATTAAGCCTCACTGTTCAAAAATTAAAACTTCAGTTTCAGCTTTAGTTACAACGATATTTTTGCACATTTAAAACATACAAGTTTGTCGGTGCATACTTCAGGAAATTCTTGCTTAATTTCTCTTTGATGTCAACCTTGTCTGCATTTAACGAATTGATACCTGCAATTTCAAGAACGGTAAATTTTCTAACAAAATCTCTACCCAACAAAGCCGTATGTATAAGAAACAGTGTTACATAATGAAAATATTATTATATACAACCGGTAATTCTATGAATTCTATTGGAGTGATGCTTTCTCCGGTGTAACCTCTGAATGTCCTTGTTGTTGGTTGTATCAAGAATCGTGAGAAATTCTTCTTGTAGTTTTCTTGACTAATAGCAGATACTGGAGAGACGCTGTCCAGTTCCATTGCATATAGGTTATCTTGTACTTTTACGTTAACTATAATGGGTTCTTATGAGCTGTTTATGTTTGCAATATATTAGTGCAAACTATAAACGTGCTCCTCATACCTCATTTCACCGTCATTTGTTTCTGCAATTTCTTCTTCACTGGGATATATTACATCTTCCGTTCGGGCTATAATCGTCCTATTACCATTACAAACTTTCTGCAAGTGTTCGATCTTCCCACATCCATCACATTTATAACGTGATAAAGTTTCATTTTCCACTGGGTGTATCTCCACAACATTTGCAGACATCTTGGCGTTGTCTTGCGTTTGCGCTCTATCACAGTATATATAACAATCAGTAGGTCTACTTGTGTGCGGCTCCTTTCATGTCGTTAACCCACCTTTGAATATCACGCCCATAAACGAAGCAGTGCACCGAAGTTTATCGGTAGACATCGCCTACGAATGCCGGTAGATAATGACATGTATTCTGTAAAAACCATTTCATATCAATTGTTACGCATAGCAATTATTGAAGAGAAACGAATTGATGTCAACTCATAACAATTCAAGCTGGTTTTGGTATTCTGTAACGTCAATTGTTACGCGTCGATTGAAGAGAAAACGTAGCAATTGAAATGCCACTTGTTGAGAACTTCGGAGATAACTGCGCATGCGCGCACTGTTGCCATCTACCATCGGTCTCGCGAAACTCGACATTTTGATATGTTTGACACCCGCGGGAATTCCCTACTTTTTAAAAATGAGTAGTAAAGATATAAAAGCTGCTGAAAACTAGTGAAAAACAGTTTAATTTGTTATTAGATTTTATGAGCAACAAGTAAATTGTTAATTACGGGAAAACTGCGACCAACATGTGATAGGAATATGTTAAATATTCCTAAGTATTTCTTAATAGTCATTTATTTTAATCCTAATAACAAGTTACGGCCTAAAAGAACCATGTTGACAGTTGGAAAGATAGTAAAAACACTTATTTATTTATCATCATGCATGCATGATGTATTAATTTTTATAAATTTATACGTATATTAGTTGAGGTTAAACAAAACAAACATTTTGTAACTCATGCACCCATGCCGGGCCCGGCACCCGCCGGGCGCTTGGGCATTCGTAGTGTTGAGATTTACCTGCTTGTTAACAAAACACGACTACCAAAAAGTGAGGTTAGAGGAACCGGTTTTTAACATAAACGTTTGCGAAATTACTTTTCTTGAGGTTTATTTTACAACTGCATTGGTTTTCTACCGACATAAAAGAATTTTTATACAAATAAGTGAGTACATAACAACGGCCGGATAACAATTGATATGAGTCTTCAATTTATTGTTATGACATAGCAATCGATTGATACAGAAAGTGCTTAGAGAATACCACTTTTGCAAAATCGCTTGTTATGGTTGTCCCATAACAATCAATTGGAGTGTAACAATTGATATGATTGCTTACAGAATAGACCTGAATATCCAAAAACGTATTCAAAGTATTCAATAAAATAGGAAATAGAATTGTGTGAATCAACAAAATTAATTGACGCCTTTGAACAATAGTTTGTTATTAACTGAACTTAAATTAACGTACATAATTGAATATTCATTTACAAAACGAAAGCTTTATTGTTGAATATATTTCAATATAATTATCTTTTTACTACTTTTGCATGATTTAAAATTTCTGTTAACGTCTTTTAAAGTTGCAATACACTCGCAGTCGAGCGTGTAAATTATATACTATATAATTATACTTAAAATTATTGCACGAATGTTGAAATGTTAATGATTTGAAGATGGATAAAAGGCGTTTGACCACATTTTCATTTATACAAATATCTTGGAAGTGTTGTTGTAAAAGTATTTCCATAGATAAAATAAATTAAATAGAACTCATGTTTCGCATGTATGTACCGATAAACATTTTTTATCAAATAACCGCATATATGTCTAGAATCAAAGGCAGTAATATCAATTTTTATCAAAAATGAGATAAATATACCTTCTTGTCCAGATTTAAATTCTCTATCTAATGGTAATTTTCTTTTATGCTAAAATCGATTAAATTACTTTCATTTCTCAAGGCAAAACTGGGATTAGTATCAAAACGGGCAATATCCAAGGTAGTATTTGCATTCAAATACGGCAATATTCCGTTTAACCAATCCATTTAAGCAAAATATGGAAGTTATAGAAACTCTAAAAGAGTACCTTGATATAGCATCTAAAATGTCATGTATTTGACTGAAAAACAAAAGTTAAGAAGTTATGAAAATCCCAGGTTCTTTCACTTCCAGTTTAAACTGTTTAAAATATTCTATTTAAAATGTACATCTATTAGGAATATTTATTTCTGTTAAAGGAGATATTTACTATTACGAGTATAATTCAGTGAATGTGTGTAAACCTGGATAGTTCAACTAATCCAAAACAAATAAAAATAGGTAAAGTAGTAATAAATCCTATAAAACTATTGGATATAAATAAAGTACTAGTCAAGCACTTTGGAAAAGATGGAAGACTTTGAATAATCTGGAACTCTATAAAGCAATACTTCTTGAAGAAAGGCATCTATCGGCTTTATATGATATTTCGGCCCCCTCATAACTCTTCATTGCAGTACATTTTGAAAAAAACCTTTTTGATCTCTTGTAGGAAACACTACAAGCTTTCTAATACAACTTACCAATTTTGTGTAAGATTTTTTATTTTTAACAAAAAGACTTTTTGATCAGTATGGAAAGCTATAGAGAAATTGAAAGAAAAGCTCGTATCTACGTCTTGCAGTAGGTTACAACAGCCAGGTTCATCATTTATGATACGTATGACAATTATCTACAATTACCTTATTTGTACATTTGTGTAAGATTTTTTTTAAGAAAAAAAAGGATCTTATTTGAGTTACCTTAGAAGTGGACCATTTTCAATTCAACCAATTTGAAGATTAGGCCATTTTCTTTATTTAAGAATAGAAATATATGAAGTTTATTGTTGACATTCAACAATAATTACTAAAACGGAGATGTAATAGCATCATTGCTTTCTTTTAAAGTTGCAAGTATCTTTTTATCTGCGCGCTACCCCTGAATGTTTTCGTATAGGCAACACATCTAACCGTAGTATGAAAATAAGGTAAAATGAGAATTAGGTAGAATAAAAATAAGGTAAAAAAACGCATGTCATAAAGCTGAACTTAGGTTAACAGCTTACTATAACCTAACAAAGTAGTATCGATAGAAAGCCATAGATACAGTACTACCAATATAAGGTAAATAAATATCGGTTCCATATTTTGTATCATAATTAAATGTCGAAAAGTCGATTTTTCAATGTGTGCTATACCTCTGGTTAGGGCTAAGTGGAAATTAGTAGTTGTGGGTACAATTATATTGTTAAAGTATCTTATAACGATTGACCTCCAGTTAATGTTAATCAAAGATTGAAAAACCAGTCCTCAATAAAATAGGAATTCAATCCAACGCGTTCCGTACCATAGCAGACCCGTACACTGGGGTTACAAACTATCTATAATTGTATATGTTTGATATCTATTAAACTACGAAGGCAGGCCATTATTTAATTTCGCAGGATATACTATGACCAAAGATTTAATAATTCTTAACACAAAAATTGTGACTCAAACGAGCTCAATCTAACGGTTCAATGTGAAGGAAAACATCTTTAGGATTTAGGAATGGGGAATAGATTAAATTAAAGTAGGTGTTCTTGGGATTTATGGCAGCAACATCCTAGTTTTAAGCCTTTTATTACAGTCTTTAAGCTGAAGCAGCTTTGGGTACTTCCGGCAGGATTGGAACGCTACTGTGAATTACGCTAGAATAACCAACCAAAGCTGATTAAAACTTTAAACCAGTGCAGTGGTCCTCCATGCTTCTTATGTAGTAGAATACTTATGTTAAATTAGCTTCTTTTTTTAATTCGAACTATTCAACAAATGCGTACTCTCTTGTTTCTCTAAAGGCAGTAAAACCACATTTCTTCTTTCTAAAGAACGAAAAATGTTTTGAATACGATAATACTCATTGCACCTTAGAATATAAAACTGTAGGAAGGAGCGTAACTACTCTACACAACGAGCTTTAAAAGCGACGGATATTACGGCACACTGGCCGCCATTAGACACCACCTAAATCTCCTTTTCTCTTAAACTCTGACAAATACGAAGAAGGGAATAACATATCATAAGTAAGTATTCGTTTGTTTAAAATATTAAATATAAAATTTATATTCTAAGATTAATTTCAAACCACTATATTTTAAAATTGAGGTTATGTAGTTTATGTGCGCATTTCGAGACAGTGAGAACCGCCATTAGAAATATCTAATTACAAAACCGGAGACACGTACTCCGCCATATTGAGACCCCATCCTGGTCGTATGTGGTAGATAATTATGTTCCTTCCTACAGTTTTATATTCTAAGCATTGCACACATATTCTACAGTGACGTGAGTAGTATGTCCTTCAGATTACCAACTTTGTGTGTTAGTGTATACTGCACACTTTTCGTGGCTCAGTAGAAGTCTGTATTATACACTCAAAATAAACGAATTATATGTAGTATTGAAGAAGAAAACCTGGAACTGAAAAGAATGATATGGAAGCTTGCAGATCAGAATATTCTGGAATTCCCCAATCTCACAGAAGAATTAAAGTTTTTGACGGTTGGTTCTTATCAAATCAAAATGAATCAACTGTACTTTTAAGAATAAAATAACATAGAGTCATAAAAATAATTTATTGACCACAATACATATTTTGTACATTAAAAACGCAGTTTTGGTATATATTTGTATAAATGTTGCATTGTTGTGTTGAGTGTTCTCATTATTCTCAACCGTTGTCTCCCATTGAGGTGCTAAATTCTTCGTGCTGATTCAGTTGCATTTACTAGTATGTTTGAACAGAATTCGAATTCGTGTGTCCAATTATTTTTAGTAATTGTTGTTGGAACATTAGCGTTTGCAAGGAGTGATACTGCAGTAGATCTGTTATTATGATTTGTGAATTACTTTGCGGTTTATTCCAACTGAATTGTTTCAATACTTTCCTTTGTCCATGCTGCATGATGATAGTTTATTTATTTCAATGTGGTCATTCATGAACTAGCTTGAATTATGTAGATGTAGACACCAAATTAGATTCGCATTTAGGAAATACCATCAATTATTACAATTCTGGGGTAACTTTCCATAGTTTTTTTTTTATAGAGACGAATTGGACAAATATCTTGATCTGAATCTTAAATCATCTATTTACTACTGCTACAAAACTTAGTACCTATATGGTTTATCTTGAAGAATATTGGTATTGGATTACATTATATGCAGTCTGTTGATATTACACAAATGGATGCTTCAATTTGTAAGTGATGCAATATTTGCATAGACAGCTTTGTTACCTCTTCTTTGTAATCAGTTAAATGCGCAATCTTTCAAGATTAAAGCTAGTTCAGGAGTTATATTCCCGTCAAATGTATAATTTCTTTATTTACAGAAATTCATATTGCCGCTACTAGAATGTCTTGTTGCTACATAAGTGTATTTTTCTTACAAATTGAGTGACTCATCATTTATTTCACCTTCATAGGCGTCTTCCCATCGATTAATAAACATTTTTTCTGTATTTTTGTTAAATTACATTTTATGGTAATTACGTCAATACACGAATAACTTTCAAAGTTGGACAATTGAATTATATTCTTAGAAAGAGACCAACATAAGGTAATATGATCACTTGTTTTTTATTATTGCTGTGATAGCTTTGTAACTAAGCAAATTAACTCTCATTAGATCTAATTAACTCTCATTGGCTGAATTTAACATTACGTGACATATAAATTATCAGATAGATACTAGATGGTGTCAAAAACATCGAATTTATTTTCTACATACGAAAGTCACTCTGTTGACAATATTAGTATAATATGTCATTTTTGACATTTTATATGTCAGATTGACAAATGTAAAAGTGACATTAGCAATCAAATTGTCAATGGATGGGTATTTCTTATGTAAAAGAATGATCTAAGTGCCATTAACTCCATCTAGTATCCGAATAATTAAAGTCTTTAAAATTGATATGTTTTTCACCATTTATGATAAAAAAATAAGAAATAACTAAAAATTAACGAAAATGCTGTAAGAAACTCAATATTAGTGCTAAATATCATAATTTGCATACATTCCCAGCCTGAAAACGGGGCCGAGAAATTTTAATGCAAATACTATAGAAACTATAGCAACCGGGGCCGAGATTTGGATGAAAGCCGATAGTATCCTTTCGGAACATAAATTCAAATAATTTCCTGAGACAATAACTAATAGTGAATAATCAAAGACTTGCCCAAGACTTGATCACTGATTTTCGATATTGCTGCTTTTATTAAAATAATAACATTTGTTTTGCATTAATATTTCCGTCCTGAAGTTCAGGAGAGTTTTTTGTTATTCCTGAAAATTTAAAGAAATGAACATTCCAGCCTTTGCTACTAGACCCCTCATATATCCAATAAAGTTTTTTCTAATTTATCAGAAGTTTGGTAATCTTTGTCAATTAAAACAATCTCTGCATCGTTTCCTGATTCTGTGTTTATTCATTCCGTAACACGGGGCAGTCGCACTGCACAATTGGGGTTATACGGGACTGGCTAATTTGTTGTGCTCGGTCGCGTGTATGAAGCATAACTGCTCTCTATGTACTGCCGGCACATGCCAGCTTGTTGTGTGGTAGATGGTAACTATTTGCGAGAGTCACGTTAGTGTATGTTATTCTTATTGCGTTCCATATTATCGACCCGCCCTTGCGCATGGTCGTTTTAAACTTCCGGGAGATAAATTGCTTGAATATTCTCGGCGTTCCTTGATTTTGATATCGCCGTTTCTTTCGCACGTGCTATTTTTATTACTTGCATGAAAAACGGTGTAAAAACCATAACCATAGAAAAACCTAGAAAGAGTAGCTGTAAAACTACAAAATCATTCTACCAACATAACGATTTCGAGTTTTAACGAATTTTAAAATATTTTTGTACTGAACAACACAATAGTATATTAAAGTATTAGTTTTATCGTTTTCAGCGCACGAGGTTGATTACGCTAAAACGCCTTATGAAATGAATACTTTATTTTATGTTTTCGATTTACTAAAAAAATTACTTAGTTTTACATAAAATTTGTTAGGGATATATTGGTAAGTAGCATGACAGTTGGTAACACTAGAAATTATGCAATTGTTTTTCACATAACCTCGCTAACTTTAGGTATTCCGCGCGACGTAGAAATTCGAAGCCTTGTCTGATACACACAAATACCGCTAAAGCGGCAGGACCTTGTTCAAATTTGCCAGGTGTATTCTATGTACTGTTGAAAATTATTAATTCAATTAATATTATTCAAAGTAGAATGTATGCTAATATATTTGTGACATAAATGATAATTGCTACTTAATGAATTAGAAAATTGAATGAAATAAGAATAATTAGGGTTATTTCATTTCATAGAATAAACACCTTATTTGTTAAAGAAATTAACAAGATATAAATGCAATAGTATTTTCAGAAAAGAATGATTTTTGTTAACAAAAATAATAATTATTCATTGGATCATTTAGATATTATAAGGTAAAGATATGAAATTTTATGAAATTGAATTTTATTACGTTAAGTTTATCGTGAGCATATTGCACTTTATACACAACACAATGCATCTCATGATGACAGTATCAAAATTTACAATTTCGTTAATAAAAAAGTAAAAACTGTTATGCCCGTAACGGGGTTACAGTCGACGGCACGCGCTGCCTTGCAATGTTAGTTTACCGAGCGTTGCATTCCAGTTACAAGAGTTCACTGCATAAATAAGATAAGTTTAACATTCTAAGAACAGCTGTCTAACAGCAATTTCAACTTTAAAAAATAAAATGTTACCGTTTCCAGTATTCTAATAAACATTAGGACAAGCAAATATAAAAAACTTATTTATACTAAATTTATTTACAACCAGAAATTAGAAATACCATACGATATATGACCAACTGAACAACAGGCCCTTTGTTAACTACTTTTTATGCAACCGGCCCTAAATCGTATAAGCCACCAGGTTTTGAAGCATCTTTTTGCTTATTTAATAAATCTTTTCTATTTTGTGTCAACAATAGAGCTATTAAAGCACCCAAAACAGTGCGTTTACAGATCATTTGAGTGCATTTTAGCACAACTTTTTCGAAGTCGGTAAGCATTGGAAAAAATTTGAAAAAAAAAATTGACAAAAACTTCACTCTAATTAACTTTTCTTGACGTAGAAAGGTGTTTTTTAAAAATGGTACTTTACTTTAAAAACGCAAAAGACGGAGTCCAAGTTACAAAATGAACACAGTTTACTGTTAAGTACAAGATATTTATTCGTCGTGAAATTACACAATATGCACTTGCATATTCACTTAAATACTATTTACAGTTTGAACTTAAAACTGGTAATAATGATGTTCAGAAAGACCGAGGTAAACAATAACCCTGGTTATCAGTTTCTACGGCTTTTTGGGTGAGTATGGCTTGAAAGAAGGTAAACAAATACGCTGGTAATCAGTTTCTATCTCCAAGCCCGTCGTAACTCAGACTGGTCTGTCCCACAAAGCTCTGGTCTTTATATACTCTTTCTGTGGGCGTAAAATCCTTCAGTTGAGCACACGTGGCCGTGGGTTGTGCCTACGTGATGATAGCATTCTACTTCCTCTGGGAATTCATAGAATGCATTAGATAGAGTTCTGAGTATTGCAGCTGCTTCCGCTTTGATATATGTGGGCGCTTGCTGTGCGCACACGTGGCCGTGGGTTGATACTGCAGCTGCTTTCGGTGGGCGCTCTGCTCGAGGCGTTATCTTGCATGTGTTTATAATTAGGTCACACTTCGCTTTAATAATGAATAAATGTTAACTCTCTAAAAATTTGAATTTTCAAATGTCACATCAGTGTTGCCAACCACCAGAAGATATCCTAAATTTTGAAATTGCGACTTTTTTATTTAAAAGGGAATAAACGTCGTAAAATAGAAAAGAAATAGCTAAAAAACTCGTTTTATAAGTTGTTATTGCATTCGTCCTCTAGAAAGCTCGCCGCAAGCGGCTCGTTTTCTCAGTTTTAACACGTGGAATAAATAATCTTGCCTTATGAAACTCGTTCTTTAGTAGACTATTGCAGCAAATCAATAGTTATTTATTTTTATATTTAGATGCTAAGAAACTATAAAAGAAAAACAAACAGGTCTAAAAGTGCTGCATTAGTTGTAGTCTTTCTGAATGCTGTGTATTTCTTATCATGGATCTCGTATAACCTTCTTTTCACAATTTCTGTTATATGTTTTCATTTCAAAATGTTTTTTTAATAGTTTCACATAATAAAAATTCTAAAAGTATTAAATTGATGTTACTTCTAAACTATTCAGTGTAAGACGAATCTACCCCACTGGTGAGGGGCATTTCAGTCAATTCTAATGTGTTGCTGCAAAATAAACTACTCCAAAATGATACAACTTAATATAATGACATAGCGATCCATATATAGCTAAAAGCATATACTTTGTCTTCTACCGTGAAAGGTTTACAAAAATATTGTGCGGCTTGATACAAGGCATTATCCACAAAGAAGCCAAATCATCCCTCCTCAACCCTATCAGTATATTTTTGGGCTCTGAAGATTTCTAAGAAAAGTCTGTTTCTATATCTATGGTCAATAGATAGTACTTTCTGTTGTTGTAATTGAATTGATGTCCTGTTTGTTTGTTTTTGGGCGAGGAATCAGGATGGCGGAGCATCCTTCGTACCTCATGGCACCGATTGCTATGATCACTTGGCCGACCCTACTAGAATTTAGCCAGATCTGTGGGAATTCCACCCCCAGTAGGGATTTTTAACGTGCCAAATATCGCATTGACACGGGACTTACAGTTTTACTTCCTATCCGAGAAGAAGGCATGTTTTTAATTTTTCTCCGCTATGAGAAATTACCAGCTTGACCGGGGATCGAACCTGCGATCCTTGGATTATGAAGCAAACATGCAAACCACTAATCCACTGAGGCTGGCCATTGATGTCCTGTATTTAGGGAATTGTTGAATAAGGCATATGACTTTTTTCCCAATTTGCAATCACTTTTGTGTTGTCATATTCTATCTTTCAACCACCTAGAAGTTTGGTATTTGTAAACCAAATTTGATTGTAAGGGTGTTTATCTTTTAGTTTTGTAAATAAATTCTGTGTTTTTTTTTTGTTGTATTTTGCTATTTATATGTTAAGGTTAATACTACGGTTTATGTTTATGATTGAGTTGGTAAAGTTAGAAAGTTTTTTATATTTAATTTGAGTGTTAGGATTCTTTGGTTCTATGGGACCATCTGGATATTGGGTGTTATAAATTAATTTTTGAAGAAAATTTGTTGGGTAGCCATTGTTAAAAAAATATATTGAATTAAGTTTTTATGGTTGTTTTTAATCAACTTATTGTCACTTATGTAACAGACTCGATGTTTCATTATCAAAACACTGTTTTTGATTTAAAGGGCGATAAGAATAATTTATGTAACGGTCAAAAAAACTGGATTTTTGGTACCAATCTAACATTATTTTTTATTGTTGGAATCTCTAATAACTTTTGTATCTAAAAAGAAAACACTTTAGTTGGTTTCTGTTTCCACAGTGAACTGATTATGTTGATTGGAATTATTAAAAATGTCTGCCATATATTAGATCTTATGACTAGAGAACACCGGGATTAGATCGTCTACATACTTAAAAATGAAGGTATTTGGAAGAACATTGTCTAAAAGATGCTCCATGACTTGAGATATTATGGGACTCAAAAGGAATTAAAAATTTATTTATCTTTTTGTTTCTTGGTGGAACAATAAATGGGTGGACTTCAATCATACAAGTTAATCGTAGCATGGTTTTTTCACAACAAGCTAAAAGTAGGAAGGCAACAAAAAAGTGAGCCTGAGGTTTTGCAAACTTCCTTTTACTGGGCATTTATAATTACAAATATTAGACACATATAGTTTTTCATCCCTAATGTATGAGCATCTGCTTTTGCAAACTTGCTTTTAATGAGCATTGATAAATACTGTAACCCAGACTGTAATGTTCTTTATCAATAAAACTAAAAATGCTGTTCTAAAAGTATAATCAAAAGTTTGACACTATCTAACTAATTCCTTGTTGCACGGTGGCTCTGGAACATACAAGTGATTGCTGGATGTCTATCTTTGCCGCCTGCCAGTCTCGAAGATTCGGATGTTTTCACGTTCATTAAAAATATTACATACAAATAGTTACACACCACTATGAGTGAGAATGTGCTTTTGCAAATTTGTTCTCTGTGAACATTTATAATTACAAATATTACACACATATGGTTTTTCACCACTATGTATGCGCTTATGGCTTTGCAAACTTGCTTTAAATGAGCATTTATAACTACAAATATTACATTTAAACGGTTTCTCACCACTATGAGCAAGCATGTGACTTTTCAAATTTGATTTTACTAAGCATTTATAACTACAAATATTACACACATATGGTTTTTCACCACTATGAGTGAGCATGTGATTATGCAAACTTTGTTTTTGTGAGCATTTA
Organism: Agrypnus murinus; assembly: GCA_929113105.1. NCBI lineage: Eukaryota > Metazoa > Arthropoda > Insecta > Coleoptera > Elateridae > Agrypnus > Agrypnus murinus. Next base: position 101,782,895 of record OV816027.1, on the reverse strand, counting down.
TAATCACATATATTACATTCAAATGGTTTCTCACCACTATGAGTGAACATGTGATTCTTCAAATGTACTTTCTGTGTGAATTTATAACTACAAATATTACATACAAATGGTTTCTCAGCACTATGAATGAGAATGTGCTTTTGTAAATTTGGTTTTATTGAGCATCTATAACTGCAAACATTACATACAAATGGTTTCTCACCATTATGGGTGAGCATGTGCTGTTTCAAATGTGTTTTCTGTGTGAATTTATAACCACAAATATTACATAGAAATGGTTTCTCAGCACTATGAGTGAGAATGTGCCTTTGTAAATTTGATTTTATTGAGCATCTATAACTACAAATCTTACATTCAAATCGTTTCTCACCATTATGAGTGAGCATGTGCTGTTTCAAATGTGTTTTCTGTGTGCATTTATAACTACAAATATTACACTCGAATTTATAATTACATTCAAATGGTTGCGACATATTCCTTTTGAATAATCGATTATAGTTACATGTTCATATATTATGGTTGTTTAGTCGCAGAAACATGCAATGATTATGAAATGTTTTGCATTCATGTGTTCTACATTCAAAATTTTGGGGAGGTTTCCATTACTAATTTTTATTGTCGTTAACAGCTTCGACATCAACTACAAACAAACTAACAATTAATCTTACATGCATTTTTTATATTAATTATATTTTTTCTTATCTTTTCATACTCTTTTTACTATAAATGCTATATGAGATAGAGTTGTGCCATAACACATTACATTTAACACTTCAAACTCCTACTGCAAAGGAAATATATTTTAGAATTTATATTATTATAGGAATTATACAGGGTGGGGCAAAAGTCCCGCAACGGCCAAATATCTCCCGAGGGGAAGGTTTTTTAAAAAAATGTTTCAGGCAAAAGTTGTATGGCTTTGAAAGAGGAATCATTTGCATACAAAACCATCTCCCACCCCTTCACCCCCTCCTGAGGGGTGGGGGTAACTTTTAAATTTTAAATGGCCAACCCTATTTTTTTTTGCTGATTAATATTCTCTAAGAAAAAACAAGAACTTTTGTCCGAAAAATTTTTTTTTAAAAAGACGAATTTCGCGATTGACCCAACGAACAAACTTTGGATATTCCAAAATATTCCGACTCTTTTACGCGAAAATGACGGGGTTTTCAGAAAAATTACAAGAGGTAAAAAAGGCTTAGAATTTTGCAAAAAATCTAGGAAAAAAAAATAAACAAAAAAATTTTTGAACAATTTTTGAAAAAAAAAACATGATTTTTGAAAATGTGCACACGTTCATATTTCACCTCCTGGATTAGCGTTACCCAATGTGTACCACGTGGAGGTTCCAGGGAGGATTTCACACATCATAGTGGCCCTGAAAAGGGCCGTTTTTCTTAATCAGGAAGCATTAAAGGACCCCGAGGTTCGTCACTCCCCCGGTATTTATCGACTCCAAACCTCCGCTGCCCTGCTAATTATTTGATCAGATGCTCAAACTGAGCACCTTCCACTGTTTGACAATGAGCCAGTCGCTGATAGAAAGTCTCCAGAACATCTGCTATCATTTCTGGCGTAATGGCATTTGAGGTTTCCAATATCCTACCTCGCAGATCGTCTATGCTATCAGGTTTCGTCTGGTACACGCGATCTTTTAAATAACCCCAATAGAAGAAATCAAGGGGTGTCAGGTCTGGTGATCGTGGCGGCCATTCAATTTCTCCTCTCCGACCAATCCATCTCCCAGGGAATGTTGCATCCAGATAGGCACGTACTTGCCGCCCAAAATGACCTGGTGCTCCGTCTTGCTGAAAATTGACCAAATTGAATTGATTTCCAACGATCCCACGAAGAGCAGGAACGATTTCTTCTTGAAGCAGCCTCAAATATCGCTCAGCTGTCAGATTCTCATCAAAGAAGAACGGGCCCACAATCTGATGTCGGAAAATGCCAGCCCAAACATTGATTTTTTGCTTCCACTGAGTGTGAGAATCTCTCATCCAGTGTGGATTTGCATCGGACCAATATCTGCTGTTATGACGATTCACGTTGCCGTCCAATTCAAATTTCGCTTCATCCGAAAAACACGTCCAGAAAAATGTCATTGGGTTATCATCGTATCGCTGCATTATCAACTCACAAAACTCCACTCTTAAATCGAAGTCAAACTCCGTCAACTCTTGCACCAAGTGTATCTTGTATGGGTGGTATTTGTGTGTCTTCAAAATCCTACCCACAGACCTGATGCTGATATCCTCTGCCTGAGCCACCCGACGTCTTGATGTGTGTGGATCTTCTTGGAATTCGAGGAGAACATTCAATGATGTTCCGGGATCTGTCGCTGTTCTTGGTCGTCCCGTTCTCGGCCTATCTTCGACGGAACCTGTTTGATGAACACAAGAAATAATCTTTAGAAAACAAGGAATTCATAAAACTACAGAAAAAACTGACCTGTATCCTCATATCGGTTAGCTGTTCGCATCACGGTAGTTTTGTTTACCGGGCTAGGACGATTCGGATGCAGCTGGTTAAAGAGATTTGCAGTTTCCTGGTAAGAGCGTTGTCTATCTCCGTACCCACGCAATATCAATACTTCAATTCTTTCTCTTTTAGTGAGAGCCATGGTTTTGCAATACAATTTTGCAAAACAATTTCCTGGCAGTTTGAATTGCGAGAAAATCACCACGTATCAACGACTGGATATTAACTCAGTCTTGCAACTCCTTTTAAATTAACAATTTCTTGCAACTCAAATTCACAAGAAATTGTTTTGCAAAATCGTATTGCAAAAGCATGGGTCTCATTAAACGAGAATTAATTAATTAATTAATTAAAAATTAATTAATAAAATTAATATCATTAATTGATATTGCGTGGGTACGGAGATAGACAACGCTCTTACCAGGAAACTGCAAATCTCTGTAACCAGCTGCATCCGACTCGTCCTCGCCCGCTCAACAAAACTACCGTGATGCGAGCAGCTAACCGATATGAGGAGACAGGTCAGTCTCTTCTGTGGTTTTGTGGATTCCTCGTTCACTAAGAGTTCATCAAGCAGCTTCCGTTGAAGATCAGTCGAGATCCGGACTAAGAAAACCTGCAATATCACTGGATGTTCTCCTCGACTTACAAGACCCACACACATTACCACTTGAGTTGAGTGTGCATCGCTAATCCAGGAGGTAAAATGTAAACGTGTGCACATTTTCAAAAATCATGTTTTTTTTCAAAAATTGTTCAAAAATTTTTTTGTTTATTTTTTTTTCCTAGATTTTTTGCAAAATTCTAAGCCTTTTTTACCTCTTGTAATTTTTCTGAAAACCCCGTCATTTTCGCGTAAAAGAGTCGGAATATTTTGGAATATCCAAAGTTTGTTCGTTGGGTCAATCGCAAAATTCGTCTTTTTAAAAAAAATTTTTCGGACAAAAGTTCTTGTTTTTTCTTAGAGAATATTAATCAGCAAAAAAAAATAGGGTTGGCCATTTAAAATTTAAAAGTTACCCCCACCCCTCAGGAGGGGGTGAAGGGGTGGGAGATGGTTTTGTATGCAAATGATTCCTCTTTCAAAGCCATACAACTTTTGCCTGAAACATTTTTTTAAAAAACCTTCCCCTCGGGAGATATTTGGCCGTTGCGGGACTTTTGCCCCACCCTGTATATAAATTCTGGTAAACCCTATAAATAGTGTATGACTAACATGACAAAACTACTGAAGACGTCTTGGGCTAACGTACTGTTGAACGGTACTGAGAGTTGAAAACGTTTGCAAGCACTTCCTTATACAACTGCAGCAACATAATTTAGGCTTGCAGAATCACAGAGTACTGCAAGCCAGCGTTTCTATCCAATATCTTACGTTGGACACCTCCATAGACTATAATAATGTGTTGCAGTGTCTTTGACTATTAAGCCCTCCGAACTAAAATATTTTAACACTTATTAATTCATTGAGATGAAAAAGCAGAGCAACAAAAATTTTTCTAACCTTTGTATAAAATCGTACCAATGTTGCTGATCCAGTTGTATTGGACTGAATACTGTTACTATACGTTAACGATTAATAATAATATTATACTTAAGACGTGTTTGTTACGTAATTGGTTCTTGGAAGATGGGTTCACCCACTGAAATATTATTAATACTAGTATATTTATCAAAATATTTATTACTGACGATGCATGGAAGCCCAGAGAGAAAGAGCGAGCGAGTATTGTCCTTGTCGTACAGTGCGTTCAGAAAGTATTTATCGCGTAACATACTGATATTAAGTACTTGTTCCGTCTTCATGCCCTAAAAAATAAATTATATAATAATTTTAAATTCTATCCAAGGGAGCGTAAATCAATGACTACTCCAAAATTCTGACTTTTGGTATAAAAACACACCAAAAAGATAAAATTAAACGACTCGTTAAAACCGATCATCTTGAGAAGAAATTTTGTTGGGTCTTCGTTCTGGAATATACGACAAGTGCTCAAGAAGAAAAAGTTTAGCATTTCGTATAATGACGATTTATGGCCATGTAACGCAATCATTTATTCTAGTCTAATTATTGTCGCAGCGTGCATGGGGTCCCAGTGATGGATCGGTAATATTGTTAAACATATATAATTCTTTACCTACATACAATTATTAATAGCAGCAAGCCCTATAACCAACGAACGAATCATGCTCTTTTAATAAGTTGGTCTTTATTTCTTATTCGCGATCATAAATACAAGATTTAATTGCAGTATAGAAATTTGCCCTATCACCGACCATAGTCAAAACTAGCTTAGAAGATCCTTCGTCAGTCATATTATTAATTATTATTATTTGCATTGTATCTTACATCCTAAATTGATATTTTAATCAATACATGTTTTGTAATTGCGTGGGGCACCACAAAAGGCATTTTGTTCCAATCGACATTCTCCAGTGACGTATTTATCCTCCGAAGGCCCCCGGTCAATTATGACTAATGCCCAGGCATTATAGCATCTTTTTTCACAAAACCCGGACATTTTAGGTGTAAAGCTGGATTTTGGTACATATAGGCAGTACTTGATGTACTTGTATAACATATCAAAAGTCCTCATGCGTGGGATAATTGCTTCCTTGGGAATAACGAAAAAACTACCATTTTCATGAAATAAAATTTTGATGGATTTTTAACTTTAACTCATAATATTCGTAAACTATTGAAGATATTACGTTCAAGTTTTAAACACAATAAATATAAAGTGTTTAGTACGTCACTGTTTAAGTTTAAGATAAGAATAACGCATCGAGTGGCTGCGCGCAGCACTTCACTGTTAGCATACAAGTATAGGTTTTTTCCCGGGCATTATAGGTGTCAAGCTGGATTTAGATACTATAACATATAAAAAATCCCCATGCGTGGAACCCTTGTTTCCTTGGGGAAAACGAAAAAACTACCCTTAAACTCGCATTTTGGGGAAAAAAATCGTAGGTCGCTATTTAATTGAGATAGCTATTCTCATTTTTATTTTAAAATGTGCAGAATATTATACCAAATCAAATACAAATGGCATATATTTATATGAAAGCTATTGGAAAGCTCACTGGTATCTCAGGTGGCACCTCCGAGCAGCATGTAGAGCTACGGGAATCCCGCCAAGTTCGGGATAATACAGATTTTCTTAAATTTAAGAATTGGCTCATAATCCACTCTTCATTTTCTTGCACAGCTAGGAATGGTCTTTTGTCACTTTCAAGCGGAATAGTTGCAAACAATAATATTAACTGTGATGACGCCCGATCAATAGGTGAATCTGTTATATCTGGAATGATTGGACGTTCTTTTGCAGATGTTAAATTGAAAAGATCTGCGAAAGTTCGCCCTCTTGCTCTTATGGCTAGTACTGTTAGAGTCAGAGACCATGGTATTCAAGTTAATACCCATCAACTCTTTGTTCGGCTAACATGTATTTTACAATCTGCCTCCGAATTTGAAGAGTATCTGTATTTTAAGCTCGCCCCGAAGCCTCCAGCATTATTTGATGGCATATCTATGAGAAAAACTGTAAAATCCGCCTTGCAGGATTTGATATAAAAGCAAATACTTGTAAAGATTCTGTCCCTAATGGAACTAGATTTGTTATTGATCGTGGTTATTTATTACACAAGGTTATATGGCGAAAGCCAACCACGTTATATCAAATCTGTTCTGCTTACGTAAGTTACGTTTTAGCAAACTAAAGCCGACAGAGCACAGTAGTTTTTGATGGCTATGAAACTAGTAGGACAAGAACAACAGAGAAGAGGTGCAAAAGCTCGATCAGTCGATGTCATTTTTGAACTTAATATGGTTGTATCATCTTCACAATCAGAATTTCTGACGAGTTCGAGGAACAAAACTCGATTAATTCAGTTTCTTTCGGAAAAACCAAAATCTTCGGGAATTAGTGTAACTCAGGCTGTTGCTGATACGCTTACAGTGACAACCGCTATTAATATGGCTGTCGATGAATATTGTGGGAACAGGTACCTATCTGTTAGCAAGTCTGATTTGTTAGTAATCCTTGTTGCTCGTGCTGGTTCGCAACAGAAATTGTATTTATATAATGCAGGGTCAGGTGGTAAGCCTGATAATTTTTTTTCTGTAGTGGACATACAAACTAAGATCGGAGATATGAAGAACGTACTCCTTTTGCTTCATGCTATAACTGGCATGAACACAAATTCTGCCCTGTTCAAAAATGGTAGTTCAAAAGTTTCGGCTTGGAAACTTTTGGAACAGTCTGAGGAACTGCGGAACGCAAATAAGTGAAAATATTTAATGATCTTAATGCAGATACGAATAATCTGGATGCTGCTGGCATTAAATTTCTTTTATGGCTTTATGGTGGAAAATATTGCAACATTCTGGAGGAATTGAGATACTATAATGAATAAATTAGTTGCACGTCAACGTGTGACCGCAGAGTACAATTTACCAATTCTTCCGCCTACATCGGATGCTGCCCCAATTTCACATATATCGAACCTATTTACAGGTGCAGCAGTGGCTGGGCAACGATTTACCTCCCACAGAATGGGGTTGAATTTGATAAATGGTGAATTGACACCAATTGCTACTCTCTTACCACCTGCTCCAGAAGAGCTGCTTCATTTAATAAGCTGTAATTGTAAGGCAAACTGCAGCAAAAACTGTGAGTGTGTGCGAGCTGGTCTATCGTGCTCCCCTATGTGCGCATATTGTAGGGGTACAGAATGTTGCAATGTTGTCATCATAGCTGATGAGTTGGAGCATGACTGATTGCGTACAAGTTAGAAATTATAATTATTGGGTTAAAATTAGGTACTACATAAATTGATAAGACCATATATAAAAAATATTTAAATAATAAAAAAAATAAAAAATATAAAATCAAAACAAAAATTAAAAAATACAAAAAAAAGATTTTCATGTTAATTTTAGTTATTTATTGTATAAGTGTTTCAGAGAGCATTTTATCCACGCAAGAATGTTTAAACGCGAGAGCTTGCTCGAGCGTTTAATTTTCTTAAGTGGATAAAATGCGAGTGAAACACGAATTGCAATACAACATTTTATCCACAATTACAGCGATTTAAAATCAGAATCGCCAAAATTTCATCTCATGTCATCAAAAAATGATTTGACATTACACTCTGACAGCGGATGTCACCTCAAAAATCATTGAAATTAACTAAAAAACATGGGAGGTGTTGAATCGTCGCTATTTATTTTCGATTGTTTATCGACTCCATTTGTACAAAACGCTGTGCAAGTTGGTGAAAATGGAAGAAAGTGATACTATTCCTGAGACAATTCTTGAGGAAGCTGAAGAAGCGACTCGCCAGTTATTGCCTGCGAAGTCCAGGGAACATTATGAAAAGGTATTTTCAGAATTTAATGAATGGAAGGAAGAACGGGGGGTAATGACAATAAGTGAGGAAGTTCTGCTATCGTATTTCTTAAATTTGAAGAAAAGGTATGCAATTTCATCCATGTGGTCGAAGTACTCGATGCTGAAGGCCGCTATAAAGGTCTATAAAAACATAGACATTGGAAAATATAGTAAGCTCATGGCCTATCTGAAGAATCAGTCAAAAGGATACAGGCCGAAGAAAGCTGCAGTATTGGAAAGAACACACGTGGAAGAGTTTTTGACAAGAGCTTGCGATAAAGAATATTTGATGATCAAGGTAATCTCTGTCATTACATAGACATTGTAGATAATAAATTTTGGAATATTTTAGGTTGCATTAATAATGGGGGTGTCTGGTGCCTGTCGATGCTGTGAGCTGACAAATTTGAAAATCAGTGAAGTAGAAGACAGAGGCGCATACCTGATTGTTTCGATACCAGATACCAAGACGGGCGTTTCACGAAAATTCACAATTCTAGAAGAAGGATTCTCTATCAACACTGTGGAGAAGTGTAGGAAATACATGTCCTTACGTCCGAAGAAGTTATCCATTGAGAGATTCTTTTTACGATACGCTAATCAAAAATGTACATCGCAACCTGTTGGAATTAACACTTTATCGAAAGTTCCTTCAATAGTTGCTTCGTTTTTGAATCTGGCGAACGCAGAAGCTTATACCGGCCATTGCATGAGACGCACTTCAACAACTTTACTGGCCAATCGAGGTGCTAATCTTACAACAATTAAACGACATGGTGGGTGGAGGAGCTCCGCCATAGCAGAAACTTATATCGAAGATTCTGTATCTAATAAGCTTGATATCTCAAGAAAAATCCAAGGTTCTCCTGGTACTAGTCGTTCCTTACTAGAGGAGACGTCCATTGTTCCTACAACTACTATTCGTTCTGGAACCGATAACAACTACAAGCTTCTTATTAATGGAAACGAAGTGAAATATGATAAAACAAAAAACGAAATGTCTATTAATGTAAATGTTAATGTCAATATTAATAATAAATAGAATGCGATTGATTTAAGATTGTATTTTTTCATTATTCCACTAGTGGAATAAAGTGATTTCATTATTCCACTAGTGGATAAAGTGTTACTTTATACGGTTCGTAAGTGTGGATAAAACTTCAATTATAAGGTAATTGTGGATAATAGTATATTATATACCAAGGTTGTGAAGAGTTTTTTCTAGAGCCGAGCATTATTAGATCCCGAGATGCGCAGCATCTAGGGATATAAGATGAGAGGCTCTAGAAAACACTTCACAACCGTGGTGTATATATTATTTTTTTCACTACTAGTACTTTTATTCCTTTTATTCTTCTCACATAAAAAACGTACTATCGCGATCACGGATTTTTTCCTGGATGCCAGTGTATAATGGGATGTATTTTTGCCCTGTGTTACACTAAAATCTGGATTATTGACTAGTAGTCAATAATAAAAAATTATTTACCACTAGGCAAGAAAACTAACTTCACAAGGTGACAACAGACTAGATAATAGTATGTTTTAAAGCTAGTAGTGAAAAAAATTATATATTTGTGTATAAACACACGTGTGGAACATAACATTCATACGAACAAAGTGCGCCGACTAGTTAAAGGAGCGCGTCGGCCGACGGGCCGGAATTCAATAAAACATTACACACGTTATTATCCATGTTTAAAAGAAAGTAAGGATATCATTATCTTTAGTAGTTCAGAAAACATAGGCCTACAACATTTACTTAAACATTTTTTTGGTCACGAACCTCGTTAAAAAGTTATCGCAATAAATTTTCATGTTATTCATTGCAAAATTGAACTATTTTTCCTCCCTCTTGCGGTGATATTCTTATAAAAAATATATATGATATAAAATTGCATCTGATTTGGTATAATATTCTGCATATTTTAAGATATAAAAGCCATGGCTATCTCAATTAGTTCGCGAACTACTGTGGTATAAGATTAAGATATTCCTAGTCAAATAAGCATCCATAATTTGACAAAATGATATTTACAAAAATGTCATAGCAGGTGATTTTTTGAGGTTAGGTATAAAGCAATGTTGGACATTTCCATCCTTCTTTTAGATTTTTAAATTGATATTTGTCATTTTAAAAAGTTTTGAAATATTAAGTAGGAAACTAATGTAAGAATTGATGAAAAATCTGTTTCGGTCAAACCAAGTATTTGTATAGGTAATTATCCTAAAAATGCTACAATTGCTTTTCTGTATTCAAATATTGGGATTAACCAGATTAGGTTTTCACAAATGCCTAATACTGAATCTTCTTTAGTTTTACACAACTACTATTGTATAAAACAAGGAGACAGCGTCACTTTTACCGATATTTTATTTAAAAACAGATTTGCTAATTTTTAACAGTCGTACGTATAGTATTGTTTATTGTTTCCAGCCTTATTTTGTGGAACTCCATAATCATGAAATAAATAAAGATTATTAAAAGTTTCACAGTTTTATTAAAATACAACCTGACAATATTGTTTCTACAGCTATGCTGTCACTATCAAAGGTAATATAATTATAAACAAACACGTCGCTAAGGTAGATACAAAATAGGTAACTAGATAAAATAATAATAATAATCATAATTAAATATCTAATACTTCCAGTAACGGAGAATTACTGAGCTCAAGTTGTTCATTCATTAAAGGTACCCTGAGTTTGTGTTTGTATATCTCAAAGGCTTCTAAAATGTCTAATTTGCGTTTGTTATTACAAAAATGCAGTAATTTAATATTATTTTGAGGAGTCATTGTGTGATTTTGTTCTAAAAGATAATTGATTTTGATAATGACAGCATAGCTGTCGAAACAATATTGTCAGGTTGTATTTTAATAAAACTGTGAAACTTTTAATAATCTTTATTTATTTCATGACGTACGTATAGTAGTTTCATTCAAATACATTTTTACACTCGCAACAACAAAACTATGCTATTTAGTATTTTCATCAACTTAAAATGATCAACAACTTAATTAGAATTAATAATAATAATAATACTAATAAAATTCATCGGTCACTGTCACTGTCAGCTCATCAGGTGGAATAACTGTTATCGTCGAAACATCTATGGGTAACTCATATAACCAAGAAGACTATAAACAGGAGACCAAACTCCAATGGAAGGGGTAAGAATTCTTTACACAAAATCCACCGTAGGCGTTCCCTCAGAAAGCCAGTAGTAGAGTCACTGCATCTAGTCACCTAGACCAGCTGGTCGGTAAGAGTAACGCAAACCGCCGCCATATTGGGGCAGAGAAGGGTGTTTTTTCATAATGGACAAATTTAAACCACGTTTTACATGTTTGACATATTAGAGTTTTGATCCTTCAGAATAAGAAAAACCTTTTACAGTAAACGTGGATTTGATTAAATTCAATACAGAACAAATAATGAACAATTTCGTGGTTCGTTTGCCCCAGTATGGCGGCGATTTGCGGTACTCTGGTCGACCAGCTGGCCTAGGTAACTAGATGCAGTGACTCTAGCCAGTAGCCTAGATAAAACTATATTATAGATGCACGACCTCCTCGATTTCGACGTTTGACGTCTCGTCAAACGAAACGTCAAATCAAGGAGGTCGTGTATAGAGGATTATATTTAATGGACTCTATTGTATCCATAGTTACTATCTGATATCTTAGTAGGTGGTCTACGCGGGTAGATGGCGCTGTTTTCAAAAAAAAATTCTTAGGTAAACGATCCAAGTGGCAATAGTAAAATTGAGTAATGTAAAAAAAATAAAAGATAATCAGATATGTTTCCATGGTACTGTAAAAATAATTTGTCATCTTTGGCAAAAAATTTGCAAATGAATTATAATTGTAGAAAGTATTTAGTCACTTTTAATATTTGAATTGAAATGTACGGAAATGAAAACTTAAAGAAAAAAATCGTCATACACTACATGCAAAAGTTATCTAATACGTCATATACATGTTGTGCAAGAAGACATTTAATAGTCTGTTAAGAAAAGAAGCCATTGTAATACTTTCCCTTCCAAATAAAAATATGAAACGATATCTTTGAGAGTTGAGAACCGCAAGTGTAACTGAAGGTTAGTAGAACAAGCTATTATAGAACACTAGAATAACACAAATATTATTTTCAGCTCAAAAATCAAATTTAAACTTTATAGCTGAACCAGAAGCGTCCCTAAGGTCGGTCAGCCGGGCGTACGCCCGGGGTCCGGGAACTAATGGGGCCCCGCAGAGAGCTACCTTATTTTAATCAACACAAAGAAATGATATAAAAAAGTAACTAATGATATGAACAGCAATCTAGTTAGTTAACTTGATTGTTTGAAGTTAAAGGTTAAGTAATTTATAATGGAAAATTAAAAACAAAAAGAGTTTTGTTCTGTAGTGATGTCTGTTGGTGTCCTTAAAGGAAAATACCACCCTAATTTAGTAAATAAATTTTCTTTAAAATGGCATATCTTTTCCTAATAGTTGCAAATACTCAGAATTCCTATAATTTTAAATGTTCGTAAATGATTGTATTTTTTAACTGTTTTTAATTTTCAGCATATTTTGCAAAAAATAAATGGTTATAATTAACAGTTAAAAAATTACAATCATTTACGAGCATTTGTATTACGATCAATAATATATTCTTTTGAGGCAATGCATATTTCGAAATTTGCGCCATAAATTAGTTAATGGTCCACGTGAATAGATGGAGATTTGAATACAAAAGTTAGCATGGAACATAACCATCTATTACATATTGTTTATCTATGGCCAGTAGTAGAGTCACTGCATCTAGTCACCTAGCTGGCCTAGGTAACTAGATGCAGTGACTCTAGCCAGTAGCATAGATAATATAATAATAATATACTACTTATATAGAATGCAAACTCCAAGCATTGTTCGATGAATAATTCGTGCGCCATCTGTATTTTTGGGGCTAAGTATCTTAAATGCATTTTACCTGTACGGTTTCATCTTTAAGAATTTAAATTATTTTTTCCTTTTAGTTTAGAAATAAATCCAAGTAATTATTTAAATTAATTTATTCTTACATCGTAACAAATACCTACATTTTTCTTGATTGGTTAAATAGTTCAGATTGTATTTACAATTTCTACTACATTTGCCTTATTATTGTTGTTTAAACCAACTATCTTGCAAACAATGCTATATTTTAAACTAGCTTTATGACTACAAGAAAATGTACCTGATTTTTTTACAAAACGTATAATAAATTGTCTATTGATTGTTTGTTTTAACTTGTTAACTTTCTGATATAACTTTTTTTGCTTTTGGACACTGTTTTGTTTTTGGTTGGCCTGACTTAAAATTTGAAATTGTATCCTCGGAACTTGCGGTGTCTTCGAAATTGATGTATGGCTTTCCAGCAATACTTTATAACATCTCTAAATTCTTCCTGCGCTACAATAATAAAATTGTAATTAAGTTATTTAAAGAAATTCGACGAAACATTTACTCGGTCTGCTTTACAAGTTATCAGCATTAAATACCTTACCTTTAGAACAGGCACTATTAACTAATTTTCCGATGCTAGTTATACCTATCACAAATACGGTAATTGTTAATTTTCTTCTCAATTAGTTTTTCAATGTAAGAATGTTGACAAAAGTTCTTCCATTTAAAGAATGTCGTCAGGTCCTTTGTAGAATTTAAAAATCGATGGCAAATAAATTTTGTAGCGAAAACTTAAAACGGCATATTTTGGAGTATTTCATTTTTTGAGAAATGTCAGTTTCAATTTTAAAACAAAAAACTGAATTTATAGGATACAGCCCACGTGATTATATTATACAGTGCTATTAAATTAAAATGTAATATGCGTACTATTTGCAAAAGCAAATTAAAATAATCATTTCAAATGCAATCAACAATACCCAAGCGCTGAAAATGCGCTAGTCGTTTAACCTTTCATTTCAATTACACTGTACAGATATTATGTAAACAGCATTGATACGGTTTGTCACTAAGTTATAGAGCAAGCTGTAGGTATAGTAGGTCCATGGCCAGTTGCATCGGGTCTTGGCTTTATTAATGGAGATGGTCATGGTAGACCGCATTACAGGTGCCATCTGTATTTTTGGTGCTAAGCTCATAAAATTTTGATTGTATTCAGTTTGCATTCTATATCCGTAGTATATTATTATATTATCTATGGCCAGTAGTAGAGTCACTGCATCTAGTTACCTAGTCCAGCTGGTCTACCAGAGTACCGCAAGCCGCCATCATATTGGGGCAAACGAAGCACATAATTGTTCATTATTTGTTCTGTATTGAATTTAATCAAATCCACGTTTACTTTACAAGGTTTTTCTTATTCTGAAAGATCAAACCTCTAATATGTCAAACACGTAAGACGTGGTTTTAATTTGTCCATTATTAAAAATCACCATTCCCTGCCCCAATATGGCGGCGGTTTGCGGTACTCTGATCTTCCAGCTGGCCTAGGTGACTAGATGCAGTGACTCTAGCCAGTAGCTAGCATTAGCGACATCTAGCGGCGATTAGTGAAATGTGAGAAAGTTGATGTAAAAGATCCCTCGATACAATTCTTTAGGTAAATTCAAATTCATTGCAAACAGTTTAATAATGCATAATTTTATAATAATAGTTTAAATATTATTGCACTCGAAACTGTTTTGTTTACTAAAACGTTTTATAAAATAATACATATTATTTTATAAAACGTTTTAGTAAACAAAACAGTTTCGAGTGCAATAATATTTAAACTATTATTATAAAATTATGAATTATTAAACTGTTTCAATGAATTTGAATTTACCTAAAGAATTGGATTGAGGGATCTTTTACATCAACTTTCTGACATTTCACTAATCGCCGCTAGATGTCGCTAATGCTAGCTACTGGCCATAGATAATATAATAATATACTACGGATATAGAATGCAAACTGAATACAATCAAAATCACGGCCTCCTCGATTTGAGAGACGAACGTCTCTTAGACGGCCGGTCGCTTTGGAAAAATTTCTGATTTTTGACAGGTACGTATTGTGGCGCCATCTGTCGAGTCCTGTAGTGATTAAACAATATTGGCGCGCAATCTAGATTGCCGCTTGTTTATTTTTAATAAACATTAGCATCAATAATTTACTTATTGTTAGTGGTAAAATCTATTGTAATTTGCTGTTAAAATTATTAAAAATGCCTCGAAAGTGTTGTGTTACAAACTGTAGCTCATATGAATTAGAAAATGTATCTCTCCATAGTTTTCCTGCAAATGTAGAACTAAATTCTAAATGGAAAGAAGCTCTAATTAATCATACTGGTACATAATCTATAAATTATTTTAATTTCTTAAATTCCTAAAGTCTACTGTTAAGTGTAACAACAAAAACAAAATAATCTCGTTTCTTATTCTTTTCATGTAGATATTAATCGATTGACGGAGTATTCATTTGTATGCAGTGAACATTTCGCACTTAACTGCTTCCTTGTAACCGAGAAACAACGCAGACTAGTTACAGGCGCCATACCATTTAATGTATTTTCTATTAATGTTTAATATCTTCCATCATTTTAATGTACCTACATTGTAGATTCCAAACGAAAATCTTGATTGTTCCACTAATTTACCATCTTTAAATTATCCTGAGGAATCCGATAACTCTCGTACATCCCAAACCTTACTTACAGCTGCAGAAATAAAGGATTTACTTTATACGAAACAATCATTAACCCAAAAATTAAAACGCTTAGAAATGAAATACAATAAGTTGAAACAAGAAATGGAAGTAGTTAAAAAAAGCAAAACGATAATTTTGAATGGAAATGCATGGAACAAATTCAAGAAGATGCAAATGATATGGTTCCTAGAGCAATATTTATACTTGATCAAATCAAAAACTACAAAAAAAAAAAAACAGCCAAGATGGTCAGAAGTAACCATCCGCCATTGTATTTCCTGGAGATTTTGTTCTCCTAAAGGGTACGAATTTCCCAGGAATGTATTGTTTAGATTGCCGTGCAAAACAACACTACTAAAATATTTTGGCAACAGAAATGAAAATTTAGTTAAAGATAGATTACTGTCAGAGAGTGGATCTTTGACCAACGCAGAAAAAGTCTGTTCCCTGGTAATAGATGCTATGGCTGTTAGAGAAACAGTTTGTTACTCAAAGGCAGAAGACCGAATATTTGGGCTAGCAACTGTTCCCACAACACACAATAATATTGGAAATAAGCCGGTAGTCGCAAATCAACTTTTGTGTTTTGTTATTTATGGTTTATCGACAAAATATATTATCCCTGCAAGTTATTATTTCCATAGGCAGTTATATAGTAAAAATTTGTATAACTTAACATTGGGTGTTTTAAAGTTGCTTGCTGAATGTGGATTTAAAGTAGTACGGATTGTGGGAGATAATCATAAAAATCATATAGCACTATTTAAGCATTTTGGAAATGGTAGACTTCGTAACGTTGTCCCTCATCCATACAATCCTGGTCTTAAGCTGTTTCTAAGTTTTGACTATTGTCACGCCCTTAAGAACGCAAGAAATTTATTTCTTCATCATGACATGGCTTCATCATCTGGAATTATTTCAGCAAGTTACCAAAAAGACCTTTTTGAAATTCAATCAAGTTTTATAATTAAGCCCGTTAGATACTTGACAAAAAAGCATCTAGTATATCCATCCAATTTAGACAAAATGAAAGTAAATTTGGCTGTTCAAATATTTTCCCTATCCGTTACAGCATCGTTAACATATCTTATTCATCATGGTGGTGAAGAGTTTAGTCATTTTAAAGATGCTGTCGCAACAAGAGAATACATGGAACACATGTATAAATTCTTCCAACTTCATGATGTCAGCAACAGAACACAGAATATTCAACAGAATGATGCAAATACCGCACCTTATCTTCACATCAGCGATGAACGCCTCGTTTGGTTGAATGAAGTATTTCCTCAGTATATTAATGACATCCAGTCCACCTCATCACAACTACAAACAACTGGCTTAACTAAGGAGACTGCTGAAGCTCTAATTTTTACCTCAAGAAGTACCTATTTATGTATTAGATATCTAATTGAAGACCTTAATTTTTATTATGTTTTGACTAGAAAATTCAGTTCGGATGCTGTCGAATCACTGTTTGCCAATGTTAGACTTCGTGGTGGATCCAATGATCTTACAGATTGCAAAGCTGCTGAACACGCTATTAGACAGATTCTGAGAACAGGTTTAATAACAAGTGTAAATTACAGCAATACCCTAAATAATTCTGAGACTGAATACATCAGTGACAGAACTGCAAACCAGAATGTATATAATGATTGTAAGAACACCGACATAGTTATAATACTAAATGACGAACAAATTGAAAAATTGGAAAAAATTACATTCAGTTGTACCCGATAGTCCATGTACGTCATCTAATATTGAAGCAGCAGCTACAGCTTTTCTATGTGGTTACCTCATCATGAAAATAGAAGAGTTTGTTGACTGCCAACAATGTTTATCCGTTTTACGAGATAGTTCCCTAGTAAAGACAAATCCTTTGTTAGAATTAATTTACAATTAGGATAGGGGGAAATTGACTTATCCAAATGAACAATTTGTGGTATTAATAGAATATGTAGTTCAACTGATTGTAGAAAATCTACCAGCTCTCCCAAAAGAAAACATTAGTACAATTTTAAAAACAATATTTGTGGGCTATCTACAAGAAAATCCCATGTTTCAATGTGAACTTCATGGTAAACTAGTTTGTAACATAATAATTGGAAAAGTACTATCCCCAATTCTTACAAACTATTGTATGTCAGAGAGTCAAAAAGTGAAGCAATACGGAAACAAGAAGAGAAAGCTTTTAAAATTAAGCTAATCTAAAAATTTCTACAATTTGTAATCAAAATAGTCCAGCTTTATTTCCAAACTTCATCTAGTTCAATGAAAAAAGGCCCTTTTCAGGGCCTCAGTTTTTATATGGAAAAAGAGCTCCTTTTGTTGGTTCGACTGCCAAGACGGTTGATATATTTTAGCCTATCCTCTCATATCTCATTAAATTTAAATACTGATTTACATTTTATTTGTCAGAAAGATTAAGCAACTTCTAAAGCAGATATTTTAAATTAATAATAATATTTATTAGTACCATCTACATAAAGGGTTTGCACGAATTAAAGATACATTTCATAAAATACAATATCACATTAATATCACAAGTTATTACATAGCACTTACAAATTACGAACAATTTACGTACATATCACTGAGTTCATCATCAAATAATTCTTTTATGTTATAATGGCAAGCTTGGTTCAATAGAAAATTCATTAAATCTAATTGTCGAGCATTTTGCAGTTTATTATATAAGTTTATAGATAAATAAAAGTAGGACCTAGCTCAAATTTCTTAAGTCTATGTTATATTCATACACATTACTTTTAACCAACAATAGATTTTCATATTTATGCCAAGTTGGCAAAACTTAGCTTTGAGGTTGAATTTTCATGTGTGAGCAAAGGAAAAATAGCAATACATTTGAGAAGGATAGATATTTATGGCATCCTTGCCTAAGTAACATTTTTGCTAGGTAAAAAAATTTAAAACTAATCGAGTTTTGTCATTCTTACGAGTAAAGCTTCACAAGTATGCGATACATTCTATCTTTCTAAATGTATTGTTATTTGCTATTTTTCCTTTGCTCACATGTAAGAATTCAAATGCAAAGCAAAGTTTTACCAACGCTGTATATGAAAATCTCATTGTTAATAGATGTCTAATTATATTAATAATACTACTTGCTAACAACTTAAAATACAAAGTAGAGTACCCTTATAGCAGCGGTGATTCGTACGTACCCTTTTGGGTGTTTTGCTAGCAAGCACCAGTTGCTTCGTAATGATTTACACGATACGTTTACCTCTCGCTAACAGAACACTACCCAATAGGGTATGTAATAATTGCCGCTGTCTTATAGCTTTTACAAGTAAACTGAAAACCCTATTGCAGGAAACACTATGATTCTAAGCAGACCGTAACATATACTTTGGTGGAATAATGTAAAGTAAGTAATCCTAAAAGCACTAGATTACATAAATGGCTTGAAAGAAATACCAATGATTTTTATAATTATGATACATGATAAGAATTGATACATTTGCGTGTTTTGTAAGGTATAACTTATTTGCCCCAAACCATTTGTGTGTCTTGTTTAGAAGTTCCCATGTTTTCTGTAGATTTCATCTGCAAAGATATGTTGTCAGAAAAAAAAATAAACTTTTTAAAAGCACTTACAGGTAAATCATTTATATGCAGTACATAAAACACTAGTCCTGTAACGAAGCCCTGCTGGATATCCATTGTTTAAGATGGTTTTGTTTGAAAGGTTGTTTTCCAGTTGTACTATTTGCAATTTGTTTTGAGGACAAGTTCTTAGTAACATAATGATGTTTATGTATTTATAATACTGGTATTTCTCTAGCAAAATGGAATGGTCGACATAATTAAAAACTTTGCTGGTATCTAAAAAAGAATAGATAATATTAATGTTTTTCAAAAGATTCACACTGGTTGCTTTTTATTTAAGTAGCCCACCCATAACTCGTTTTGGTAGGCATTTTTCAAAGATTTTCGGAGAAATGATATTAGTCTACAGTTTGAAATATTGTTTGAATCGCCCATTGTGAGTGTGGGTATTTCTAACAATAGTTTCAGTAGTACCTACATCAGTGAAACATCCAAGTGTAGGAAATATGTACTTTGATTTATAAGTTTATAAGAGGATAAATTATAATCACCAATTTCCCAATCACTTTTAATAATAGTTTAGAAGTATGATCGTATATCAGCACTTTTCTTATTTTTGTAATAGTTAATAAGGCACAATGATTTTTACAGTGTATATAATCTATTATTATTTGATGAACCAATCGGTTTCGTTGCATTTAATCGTTTGCATTATTGCTCAATTTATTTATAACCATAATAAATTAATAAATAAGAAGGATTTAAGCACAATATTAATTTCCTCACGATTAAAATGTTACTGCATTGTTGCTTTAATTCATCAGATTCTACAGAAGGTTTTGTTTGTTTCTTTTGTTGAATTTTCTTTACGATTTTTCATTTTTATAATCGAATTTCGACATTAATATTAACTTATTACAATATGCAAGTGCGAATTTTAAGAGGTTATGTTTTATTAACAACTTTGAGAATTTGCAACCGGGTAGTAATGTAATATTTCGAAAGAAAGTTTGATAATACGCAACATCGATTTCCAGTATTGTGGCGCCCCCTTCAAAACAGAAATAATGCCTGGAACTGCAAATGCGAACGGCCGTGTAAGAGACCTTTGTCTCTCACAAATCGAGGAGGCCGTGATCAAAATTTTATGAGCTTAGCACCAAAAATGCAGATGGCACCTGTAATGCGGTCTACCATGACCATCTCCATTAATAAAGCCAAGACCCGATGCAACTGGCCATGGACCTACTATACCTACAGCTTGCTCTATAACTTAGTGACAAACCGTATCAATGCTGTTTACATAATATCTGTACAGTGTAATTGAAATGAAAGGTTAAACGACTAGCGCATTTTCAGCGCTTGCGTATTGTTGATTGCATTTGAAATGATTATTTTAATTTGCTTTTGCAAATAGTACGCATATTACATTTTAATTTAATAGCACTGTATAATATAATCACGTGGGCTGTATCCTATAAATTCAGTTTTTTGTTTTAAAATTGAAACTGACATTTCTCAAAAAATGAAATACTCCAAAATATAATTGTGCCGTTTTAAGTTTTCGCTACAAAATTTATTTGCCATCGATTTTTAAATTCTACAAAGGACCTGACGACATTCTTTAAATGGAAGAATTTTTGTCAACACTCTTACATTGAAAAACTAACTGAGAAGAAAATTAACAATTACCGTATTTGTGATAGGTATAACTAGCATCGGAAAATTAGTTAATAGTGCCTGTTCTAAAGGTAAGGTATTTAATGCTGATAACTTGTAAAGCAGACCGAGTAATGTTTCGTCGAATTTCCTTAAATAAATTAATTACAATTTTATTATTGTAGCGCAGGAAGAATTTAGAGATGTTATAAAGTATTGCTGGAAAGCCATACATCAATTTCGAAGACACCGCATGTTCCGAGGATACAATTTCAAATTTTAAGTCAGGCCAACCAAAAACAAAACAGTGTCCAAAAGCAAAAAAAGTTATATCAGAAAGTTAACAAGTTAAAACAAACAATGAATAGACAATTTATTATACGTTTTGTAAAAAAATCAGGTACATTTTCTTGTAGTCATAAAGCTAGTTTAAAAGATAGCATTGTTTGCAAGATAGTTGGTTTAAACAACAATAATAAGGCAAATGTAGTAGAAATTGTAAATACAATCTGAACTATTTAACCAATCAAGAAAAATGTAGGTATTTGTTACGATGTAAGAATAAATTAATTTAAATAATTACTTGGATTTCTTTCTAAACCAAAAGGAAAAAATAATTTAAATTCTTGAAGATGAAACCGTACAGGTAAAATGCATTTAAGATACTTAGCCCCAAGAATACAGATGGCGCACGAATTATTCACCGAACAATGCTTGGAGTTTGCATTTTATATACGTAGTATATTATTATATTATCTATGCCACAGGCTAGAGTCACTACATCTAGTTACCTAGGCCAGCTGGTCGATAAGAGTACCGCAAACCGCCGCCATATTGGGGCAGAGAAGGACGGTTTTTAATATTGGACAAATTTAAACCACGTTTTTCGTGTTTGACATATTAGAGGTTTGATCTTTCAGAATAAGAAAAACCTTTTAAAGTAAACGTGGATTTGATTAAATTCAAAACAAACAAATAATGAACAATTTCGTGCTTCGTTTGCCCCAATATGGCGGCGTTTTGCGTTACTCTGGTCGACCAGCTGGCCTAAGGTAACTAGATGCAGTGACTCTACTACTGGCTTTCTGAGGGACCGCCTACGGCGGATTTTGTGTTTCCCCCACTTCTGCAGTTTGGTCTCCTGTATATAGTCTTCTTGCATATACCAGTAGTTATCAGCACCTGCTCACTCATGGTGGTAAGAAATCATTTGGATGTAATATTTGTAATAACAAATTCTCACGGAAGGAATACTTGAAACAGCAACTGCTCACTCATAGTGGTCAGAAATCATTTAGATGTAAAATTTGTAATTATAAATGCTCACAAAAAGGACATTTGCAAAAGCACATGCTGACTCATACTGATGATAAACAATTTGGATGAAGTTTGTAAATAAAATTGCTTTCGAAAAGAAAGTTTGAAACAGCATTTAATTATTCGTAGTGGTGAGAAACGTTTATAATTATTATGAGTAAAAATAAATTTACAACAGTACCTACTTGCTCATAGTGGGATAAACTACTTGGACAGTGGCAGCCCGCCCTTAAATACTGCAGAGCAGCTAAAGATATTTCAAATAATATCCATTAATTTCATAAGTAATAAGTATTTTTCTAAACAGATTATTAATGAAAATAACTGCAGAACTAAATACAAAAATATTGATATTATACACAAAGCACGCTTCTTTGCCCATAGCCAGTCAGTGAGTCAGTCAAATACTGAGATAATAGAAGTCCGCTAGCACAATACCAGGGTCCATGAAATCACTGGTAACTACGAGCCCCGACGCATATTAATTCGCTACTTTCATTCTTGTTAAAAGTCACCTCGCAATTTTTACTCCGAGATTCACTTTTGGTCTAAAAAATTACTCTTTCTTGTTGCCAAAAGTGAAGTACTGCATCTACACCATGCGTCTTTCGTAAAATGGTATCATGGAGTTTCCTTACAGGAATAATTCTTTGTAATACCAGTTCTCTCCAATATGTCCCATATGTTTTTCCTCACGACTTTATCAAAGGCCTTTTCCAGATCCACACAGCTTATATAAACTTCCCTGTTATAAGGTAGCGATTTCTCTATTATATTTCTTAAAGTAAATATATGGTCTTGTGTGCAGTAACCGGGCCTAAATCCACTTTGTGCCTCATGTAGCATTCCTTCTACTTCCTTTCTTAATCTTCCTTCCAATATCATCTCATATACCTTGCATGCGGTGCAGAGCAGCGATATTCCCCTGTAATTTGAGCAGTCTTTCTGGTTACCCTTTTTAAAAATAGGTACTATTACCGATACTTTCCAATCATTAGGTACTGCTCGTGCCTTCCTCTCCCATTCCTTTAAGTAGCTCAGCTTTTATACCATCAACTCCTGCTGCTTTCCCATTTTTTAGCTTTCTTATCGCTTTTTTAACTTCTTCTAGTTGTATACTGTCACGTGCTTCCTCTGTCTGTCCACTGTCTCTCTCTCCTTCAGGTTTTCTATCATTTTGTTTGCCTACTTCTGCTTCCATTTCCTCCTCAGTTATCTCTGAAACCTCTAACATATCTTGGAAGTATTGCTTCCATCTCCTCATAACTTTGTCATCATCCATTAGTATCTTTCCCTCTTTGTCCATAATTTGTCTCGTTCCGATATTCTTTCCGTTATTTCTCATATTCTTCAGTACCCTGTAGAAAAGCTTTTGGTTCGAATTTCTGTCATTTTCCATCTTGGTCCCAAATTCTTCCCATTCTTTAGCTTTAGCTGTGACCTTTTCCTTTGCCATTTTCCTCGCTGCTTTATAGCTCGCGTAAGCTTCATCGCTCCTCTTGTGTAAGTAGTCTTTCCACGCTTTCTTTTTCAATCTAATAGTATTTTTAATTTCCTCACTCCACCAGCTGGTTCTCTTTTTAGATCCTCCAGTTGTAGTTATCCCGCATACATTTGTTCCAGCCTTGTAGATAATCTCTTTAAATTTGTTCCACATCTCCTCGATATTCAATTTCTGTATCTCCTGTCTCACTTCCTGTATCCCCTTCGCGATCTGTTCTGCATACTCCTCTCCTACTTGTTGGTCTTGTAGTTTGTGTATTTTAATCATCTTCACTTCCTTCCGTTTTTCTTTCCCTTTTACCTTCTCATCTTCATTTTCTTTCTTGTTTTTCATTTTTGCTATTACCAGGTGGTGATCAGTCGATAATTCGGCTCCCCTGTAAACTCTCACATCATTCATAATTCTTCTATTTATTTTCTCTGTTACTATGTAATCTATAATAGATCTTTCATTTCTTCCTGGTTCTTCTCTAGTGTATTTATGCTTGTCCTTATGCTGATAGAAAGAGTTTAGTATTACAAGACCATTCTGTATGCAAAATTCTATTTATCTCTCTCCATTCGAATTACTTGTAATTTCTCCATATCCTCCCATTACCCCTTGTCTCCCTACTATCTCATTCCCAATTCTTCCATTGAAATCTCCCAGAATTATAGTGTTGTTGTCCCCTTCATCATATAGCATTTGCATTTCTTGCCAGAATTGTTCCTTATCCTTCTTCGTATCATTCTCTCCCGGTCCATATGCTATTATTATATCTATTTTCTCCTTATTGCTTTGTGCAAATGTTGCTTTCATTGTCCTTTTACTCACTGCATTCCATTTCACTAGCCTCTTTATGTACTCCGGACTTATCACACAGCCTACCCCTGCTGCGGCTCTTTCTCACTCCGCTACTCCACTATATAACAGCCCATAGTCTTCTATTATTATTTCTCCTACTCCTTTCCTCTTTGTCTCAGTAATTGCCAATATTTCCAGATTGTACTTTGATGGTGGTTGATCTTGTTTGTTTTGCTTGGTACTGTACTTCTCCAATTTATCGATTTCCCTGCTCCAGGTCCAAGTTCCTCATCGCATATCATCTTCTGATATCCCACTTTTACTGTTTTACCTTTTGCTGTTTCCACCTTAGCTTGTTTCCTTATTGTCGTTTGGATCTTTCTTTCGTTTTGCGTTAAATCATCGTTTATATACACTTTCTCTTCTAAATTTCGAAGTCTACTCTTACAATTCATCACCGTGTTCTTATCTCCTTTGCTATTCAGTTCCACCAAGCACGTATTTTCTCCCAGTTTCCTGACCATTTCCGCTTTCAGTACAATCCCCAGTTTCCTCTCCATGAATCCTTCTATTTACTCTTTTAACATGTTTGTGTTGGTTGCTGTTGTTTTTAAACCCTGTATGACTATGTTCTTTCTTCTCTTATCTCCCTCCATCTTCTCCATTCTCTCATTCGCCCTCTCAATTTCTTTCTTCAAATCATTTATTTCTCTCGTTGCCTTTTCATTGGTGCCCTTTAGTTCCTTTATCTCGTCCTTAAACTCTCTTTGCTCCTTCCTTAACTGCCCGATCTCTTCTAGCAATTTTTTTGTTTCCTTGGTGTTATTAGTCTGTTCACTTTTAATCTCTTTTATATCGCTTGCCAAAGTTTTCATTAATTTCAACATTGCCTTCATTTGTTCTTCTATTTTATCCTTACTGCCTTCCCCTTTAGTCGGTGTCCTTTCTATCTTTTTGGATCTCTTAAATAATTCCTCTACATCATCTTTCTTTCTTTTCCCTTCATCTGTGAGGTATTCGTCTGAATCCATACTTGTAAATTCCTTGCTAGGTTTTCCGCAGCACTCTATAAGTATAGAGTATAGGAGGAAGTCCTCCTGTAAGTTGTGTTGGCTATCCGGAGTTTGACGAAATGGGAATTTCCTGCACCTTTATCTTTCCTCTGTTATCTTTCCTAACCTAGCATGCAATACTATTTAGGCTAATTTCTCACCGTTATTTGTAGTTTTGTCTTTTTTCTTTATTTTCTTCAATTACTCTTTAAATCTCTCTTAACCGTGATTTTGTTTACCATTAAATTTTATCTCCGATACGGCCCGGAATTGGACTTGTTTATCAGAGCAAAATACAATGGAATAAGCACAGTCATCATGTTCTCAAATTCATGCTTAAGGCAGTTGTAGTTAAGTCAATTGGGGTTTCAACAGGGCCTCACACACTGATGTTCAAACGATTTAAAAATGTGTGGAGCTCATTCGATCACAGTGATTTTCAGAAGACTACCATATGAGATGTTTCAATTCATGAAAAAGTAATCAATAGTGCATTAAATATCGTTGAGTGTGCCAAAACTCAACTTGAGAAGTTCCAGCTTCGAGACGACTATAAAGAACATTTAGAGCTCTCCGTCATATTTCTTGGAGGAATTTACAAAAGTGGAATACGTTTGCCATCGTGCTCGATGGTTGGGAAAGGCAATTTACTCACTCGAGATATATTTATTCAGAGATCAATTTAAACTATCCGAATAAGAATCTGGAAGTCGCAACATTTTGATCCAGATGCAGTCCTTAAAAAGGGTCTGCTTGATATAATAATATCAACTAACACAATGAGATTAAAAAAGGTGAGGTTCAAATTTTACTCATATAAGGACCACTCTAACAGCTATATTCATTTGTTATATATTTTGTGGGATATTCTTTTTTTATATTTTAAATTAAAGGGCAGCCAGCAATCTTTATCCAACATTTTTCTTTTGTTCTTTGAAGTGGATGTTTCTTATTGCTAGAGTGAAGTATTACTCCTGCACATACTCTATGCCAAGTTTCATAGAATTATGTAGGGAAGTTTCGTCACACCACTTCTTTACGTCTCAAGATTGTCACAACTACCCAAAACTTTGCAAGAAGCATAAGGAAATCCCTTGATAGAATCTTATGAAACGTCGCATGGTGTAAATGTAGATTCTTCTGGCAACAAGAGTCACTTTCCAGATCAAAACAGAATATCGGAGTAAGGATTGCGGGGTGACTTTTAAAAAAAGTTAAAGTAAACGAATTAATATGCGTCGGAGTTGATACGGTGTTCTGTAGCAAGCAACAGGCTAATTCGATTATTGTTGCCTGTTATCGGATAAATTTACAGACGTGCGATATACACTTTAATAATACCTGTGTGTGCTGCACGAATTACATTTGCTTTGAGCATTAATAAGAAATATCTTAGTTTGCATTTGAGTTTACTTGAGTACTTTGTACTGGTTACTTTGAGTTCGTTTAACAATTTTGTCGCCATTCTGATTATTCGCTGAGAATTGTTTTTAACACTATTTCCTCACCATTTTATTTATTACGTAATTTTATTTATTTTAAACCGGACATCTGACAACAGTGTAACGTTCTTTTTAAATAATACTAAAGATGCTGTTTTAATTGTCTATTATCAAAAGAAGATATTTACACTAACACTAATTACAAACAACTATAAACTATTAACAAACTTTTTACTATTTTAATAACACAAATATTTATTTCAACAAGATTTATATTACACTATTCTATATATACACATTTATCTTCTACTACCACACGATGCGCGTATTTAATTAACTCGTTGTTGACTGCCCCCACTTACCTCGCGGTGGCGCTTATATACACTATACAAAAGTGCGGGGACGCGATGGAATCTTCTCGTGTATTGTGCTTCGTTTAGCTGTTGATGCGTCATACATTCTGCCGCTAAACTCGAATGTTCATTGGCCGTGTATGTAGAAGTTGTTCCTCCAAGAAATGTGACGGAGAGCTCTAAATGTTCTTTATAGTCGTCTCGAAGCTGGAACTCCTCAAGTTGATTTTTGGCTCAATGATATTGATTACTTTTTCATGAATTGAAACATCACATATGGTAGTCTTCTGAAAATCACTGTGATCGAATAGCTCCAGACATTTTTAAATTGTTTGAACATCAGTGTGTGAGGCCCTGTTGAAACTCCAATTGACTTAACAACAACTACTTCAAGCATGAATTCGAGAACATGATGACTGTGCTTACTGAAGTTGTATCAAAACTCAAACGTTTTACTTGATCAAGAATTCCCCAGAATTCTAGTGTGTCGTGAAAAGCAGTAGCTATTGGTTCTCCTGTTCCTGATAGAAGTTTTGATATTGAAAATAATTGATCAATGCCTTTTCCTGAAACAATGATTGGTAGTCGATCGACAGCTTCACTACCTACAATGTCTACTAAAATTTTCCCGTCGCAGTGAACAGTCAAAGGAAAATCAGCCGAAAACCTTTTTTTAAAGTTTGAGCGCTATGTTCTCTGCTTTTCATTCTGTCACCGAATAGAGGATTTGTTCACATTGTACTCGGATGGATCACACCCTATGCTTTTAAGTGTTGTTGTCAAAACAATATGTTTTTCTATCACTTAACTTTGCTGTATCTAAAATATTCTTCCTATACCTCTTTTTTTTTGGGGGGGGGTAGATCACAAGATGAACTTGGCTCTTCTTCGTTTAAAGAACAGCTATTACTTTCAGACGAGTTACTACATTCAGTAGTTGTTATCGATTATTTGTGTTTACCAGTTTGATGTGAAATTTATTCAAATTTTGGAAATTTCCTTAATTCTCAAAGCTTTAAAGCTTGGTAGCATTTGTTAGGACATAAAACAAAATGGGATGGCTTTGTTTGTATATTTTGTCATGTATCTTTTTTCAGATTCTAAATCAAGACATTTTCATCCAAGAGTTTTCTTTTAGTCTATGAAGTAGCTGTTTCTTGTTGATAGTGTGAAGTATAACTCCTGCACCTACTCTATGCCAAGTTTCATAAAATCCTGTAGGAAAGTTTCCCCACACCACCTCTAATTTGACAAAAGTACACAAAAAGCTTGCACGAAGCAGTGTAAGGAAACTCCATGATACAATTTTACGAAAGACGCATGGTATAGATTCAGTACTTCACTTTTGGCAACAAGAAAGAGTAATTTTTTAGACCAAAAGAAAATCTCGGAGTAAAAATTGCGAGGTGACTTTTAACAAGAATGAAAGTAGCGAATTAATATGCGTCGGGGCTCGTAGTCACCAGTGATTTCATGGACCCTGGTATTGTGCTAGTGGGCTTCTATTATCTCAGTATTTGACTGACTCACTGACTGGCTATGGGCAAAGAAGCGTGCTTTGTGTATAATATCAATATTTTCGTATTTAGTTCTGCAGTTATTTTCATTTAATAATCTGTTTAGAAAAATACTTATTACTTATGAAATTAATGGATATTATTTGAAATATCTTTAGCTGCTCTGCAGTATTTAAGGGCGGGCTGCCACTGCCCAAGTATTTTATCCCACTATGAGCAAGTAGGTGCTCTTGCAAATTTAGTTTTACTCATAATTTATAATTATAAACATTTCTCACCACTACGAATAATTAAATGCTGTTTCAAACTTTCAAATGCTGTTTCAAAATGTTTACGTAAATGTTGTAGGCCTATGTTTTCTGAACTACTAAAGATAATGATATCCTTACTTTCTTTTAAACCTGGATAATAACGTGTGTAATGTTTTATATTGAATTCCGGCCCGTCGGCCGACGCAATCCTTTAACTAGTCGGCGCACTCTGTTCGTATGAAGTGTTATGTTCCACACGTGTGTTTATACACAAATATATAATTAAATTAACATGAGAATCGCCCTCATATGTCACATGATTTAAACTGACGAATCATAACCCCGAATTTTTTGATAGCAACCAATCACAATTTAATTAAGCGGAAATTATCCCAAGGAAAAATTTCCGAAATAATCTCCCTAGGGCTATGGAGAAATTTCAGGAGATGCGATACGAAAGTAAATTAACAAAATTAAAAATTCATTTATTTAGTAATTATTAATATGAAATGTACAATTATTATTTATAATTTTGTTTGATTATTGTTCACTAATTTCTTGGGTATCTTCAAAAGTTATGTTTC
The DNA here is from genome assembly GCA_929113105.1 of Agrypnus murinus. NCBI lineage: Eukaryota > Metazoa > Arthropoda > Insecta > Coleoptera > Elateridae > Agrypnus > Agrypnus murinus. The sequence continues at coordinate 101,753,307 of OV816027.1, read as the reverse complement.
AGCGATTTTCCACACATCGAAGATTTTCTACGATTTTCTTGTGGTGTTCTAAATTAAGTTTCAAATATGGTTTAACCGAGGACGTACTTGAATTACCAGTCATTTTGATTAATACCTGATCCTGGATTCCTGACTTTGCTAGGTGTGATACAGTTGTAGATCTGTGGCTGTGGTTAGTAATTTTAGTTTTCTTTATGTCAATACCAATTTGTTCCGCAGCTGTTTTGGTCCATTTTGACATTGTATTTTTTCCTATGGGACAATTGATAAACCAAGGTAAATTGGTGCCTGGCTTCCAATTCTTATTTGTGGTAAGGAAAAAAGCTCTCAGTAGAAATGTTTTTTCCTCTTTGTTGAAGGAGTTTCTTGTTTATTTAAGTAATTTTTTTTAAAGAGTCTAAATCTAATGTTGTTCACAATTTTCAGGATATTAGTACTCTTTAAACTCAACGATAATGATAAAAAAATAGTAATTTTAAGTATTTGGAGTGATTTTACAATGATTTCTTAAAAGCTTGGGTTATTCCCTATATTCGATTTCCTAATCAAACATACGGTATGTAGATGCACAAATTTTCTTCAGCCCCCCACCCCCCAAATCTAGACTTAGTTACGTCTATGCACTTACCCAAGGAGGGACTTACCCTTGCAAAAAAGAATGTATTACTGTAAAAATGGTTATATAACATCAAATAGAAATAACAAATATAATATTTAATTAAATTTAAAATACATTCATAATGTAACGTTCTTTTTCAAATAATAATACAAGTGCTGTTTAAATCGTCTATTCACAAACAAATATTTATTTCTATACTCTAATGAATACACTATAAATTAACGCTATGATTATAAAACATTAAAAACTATTATTTACAGACTATGAATTTCTAATACAACATTTATATTCACTATTTATTTTGTAATACACAGTTAATGACTTGCTGTTGACTGCCTCTCTTTTATCCGCAATCCGCTTTTATATCCTCATATAAACGCACCAGAAATCGCCCGAACATACCATGTATTTCTAGAATACACTAGAAGGTCGAGTGCATTGCGCTGCCGCTCCGGAATGTTCCACGACCCATTGACGGCCGGACCAGACGATGCGTTGCACTTGTTACACTGCCCCCCTCTTCAAGTCTGTTCTGTCCCAGAACAGGTTTTATGCTCTGGTTCCTGTAAAATGGGTCATGACGATATCGACAGTCTTCACCTCGACTACACGTTCCATTACGGTAGAAATAACAGTCTACACTCTTCGTTGGCCTTAATGCGGGATGTGGGTCAAAACTGCAGACGAAGATCTTGACGTCAGTACCTCTAAAGACAACTTCCAGCATGTTTCTAACGATTCTCCAATCCAGCTGGTCCCGCCCACAGCCGAGTTTAGGAACTGCCAATTTGTTAATTCCCCTGGTAAGCAACTCGATTCTCAAATTCCATAGTGCCCTCCACAAGTCGGCGTAACTCGGTTTCTGGTAGTAAAACTGCTTGGTTACCAAGTAGTAAATGGATCGGTCATGATCAGGCAAGCGTAAGGATTTACCAACAGAGGGATTTTGTTCTCGAAGTTCATTCAGCCGTCCAAATTTATTTCTAAACACCACTGCGATCCCCCTGGACATACGGAGATCCTCGGAGACACAGTGGGCAATGGAATAATCACCAGGGACCCGGAAGAGATCTTGTTGCATCTCAGTCGTGACTCCGAATCGCGCTTTTCTAGTTCCAGAAAACGCAGCCATAAATTCTCTAAAGGTTGGCTGATCATCTCCAGGCCTTACGGTATTGATGGCCACCTCAGCCTCATCTTCCGGAACTGCGTCATTATTACCTTCATAGTGCGCCAGACGATTGGAGTGTACCACCTTTGGTTTCCCTCTTGGCAATTTCTGGATGCGATAAATCAAGTCATTTATTCGTTTCTTCACCTGGTATGGACCCTCCCAATTTCGCTGTAACTTTGGAGAATAGCCACGACGCCTTTGCGGGTTGTATAACCAGACAAGCTCTCCAGGTTGAAACCCTCCTTCTTGGGCTCTCACATCGTACGTAGCCTTCATCCGGTCACTCGCGATTCGACTATTATTTCGGGTTCGGTCGTGAATATCCTCCAACTTCTTCTTTAAGTTGATGACATAATCATTCCCGGCTACCTCCTGCTCTATAGGTGGAGACCCAAATTCCAGATCACATGGTAACCGTAACTCGCGTCCAAACATCACAGACGCTGGTGACTGACCGGTTGTTTCGTGGACCGATGCACGATAAGCCATCAGGAACAGATGCAGGTATTGGTCCCAGTCTCGTTGATGATCGGAGACGACCTTGGCCAAATATTTGCCCATTGTTCGATTCATGCGTTCTACCATTCCATCGGACTGCGGATGTAACGGTGTGGTCCGAGTCTTGCGAATGCCCAACGATCGACAGACTTCTCCAAAGAGTACAGACTCAAAATTGCGGCCTTGATCCGATGCAGCTCCATGGGCACTCCGAAGCGACTGAAAAACTCTTTGACTAGTACGTCAGCAACAGTCGCAGCTTCCTGGTTTGGTAGGGCATATGCTTCTGGCCATTTGGTAAAATAGTCCATTGCCACTAATATGTATTTATTCCCATCGTCGGTTTCGGGAAATGGTCCGGCAATATCTATGGCTATTCTTTCCAGAGGACTACCCACATTGTACTGCCTCATAGGTGCTCTTCGTTTCCCCAAGGGTCCGTTGCCAGTGGCACATAGTTCACATTTCCGGCACCACTCCTTCACGTCTTCTTTACAGTTGACCCAATAAAAACGCTCCCTAACTTTCTCCAAAGTCTTTTTCACACCGAAGTGTCCTCCTGAGGCACCGTCATGGAGATGTCGCAATACTGTAGCCACTCGGCTTCTTGGAACCACGAACTGAGACCTAATGGTGGTGCCATCTTCACTCTCCAGTACTCGCTTCAGGAGATCGTCTTCCACCTTCAAGGACTCCCATTGGGCCCAATATGCCTTGAGCGCTCTGTTAAAAGGGCTGACGGCCTCCCAGGCAGGCCTTTCTCCCACGCGCTTCCATTCCAGTACCATTTTTAGTTCGGGATCAGCCTCCTGCTGTCGTTGCAATTCTTCCGGCAACCAATTGTCGTTGACGATGGTAGTCCTTAATACTTGACAAACCCTCTCTTCCAAACGAGAGCAATGACGGCAATCTGTTGGACAGGGTCTTCTTGAAAGAGCATCGGCATTTCGATGACTAGTGCCCGCTCGATGTTCGGTGTCAAAGTCGTATCCTTGTAATCGTTCGATCCACCTTGCGACCTGGCCTTCAGGATTACGGAATTGTAGAAGCCATTTCAACGCTGCATGGTCCGTCCTCAATAAAAACTTCCGTCCGTACAAGTATTTGTAGAAGTGCTCAACGGACTTCACGACGGCCAATAGTTCTTTTCTGGTCACACAATAATTCCTTTCGGCTTTCGACAAAACCTTACTAAAATAGCCGATGACCTTTTCTTGTCCATCCTGTATCTGAGAAAGTACCCCCCCAATGGCCAAATTACTTGCATCTGTGTCAAGTATGAATTTCCCTTCTGTCCGTGGATAGCTCAATATTGGTGCTGTTGTCAGGGCACGCTTCAGCTGTTGGAAAGCTGTTTCACACTCTCCGCTCCAAACATACTCACGCCCATCTTCAGTTAACCTTGTCAGAGGTTTCGCTATATTGGCAAACCCAGGAACGAAACGCCTGTAGTAGGTACATAACCCAAGAAAACTACGCACTTGGTGTTTATCTTTCGGTGTTGGCCACTCTTGAACTGCACGAATCTTATCGGGATCGGCTGCCACTCCATTTTGTGATACGACGTGCCCGAGATATTTCACTTCCTTTCTGAATATGTGGCACTTTTTCGGACTCAGTTGCAGATTGGCTCCACGTAGTCTTCGGAACACTTCCTCTAGATTTTTCAAACGTTCGTTGAATGATTTTCCGACTACAATCACATCATCTAGGTATACCAGGCAGGTCTTCCACGACAACCCTCTCAGGATGGTCTCCATTAGACGCTCAAAGGTGGCCGGAGCGTTACATAGACCGAAAGGCATAACTGTAAACTGCCATAGTCCGGAACCAATAGTGAACGCGGTCTTCTCCCGGTCTTCAGGTTCCATTTCAACTTGCCAATAACCGCTCTTCAAGTCCAAAGTCGAAAACAATCGTGAACCAGACAGGGTATCTAACGTGTCGTCGATGCGTGGTAAGGGATAGCTGTCTTTCTTGGTCACGTCATTAAGCTGCCGATAGTCCACACAAAATCTCGTTGACCCGTCCTTCTTACTGACCAGGACCACCGGTGATGCCCATGGACTGCTGGATGGCTCGATGACCCCTTGTTCTTTCATATCAGTAATAATCTTTTCGGCTTCTGCTCGCCTTGCTAGAGGTAGACGCCTCGGCTGCTGACGGACAGGCATAGAGTTGCCTGTATTGATTTTATGTTTTACTATATTTGTTCGTCCCTTCTGACTATCGTCAAGAGCGAAGATATCTTGGTATCGGTGAACCAAACCCTGTACCTCTTTCACTTCCGTTCTGTTAAGGTCTTCGCACGAACTAGTAACCATACCCACTAATTTTCCACCATGGTCTTTGGGCACTGGTTTTGGAACATCAGCCATACACCTGGCTACTCGAAATACTGGCGCACACTGTCCCACAAGGGTACTCTTCTTCAATGTCACCGGATCCACATTAACATTCATAATTCTCACCGGTACTCTCTTTCCAACCTTGATCAGCGCTTTTCCCACCAGTATGCCACTATGGATCTTCTTATCACAAACAGGCTCCATCATTCGCACACATCCTACCCGAAGATCTCCATCCAAACCCGCCTCGACAACCATCTCGCTTTGACCCGGCAATATCACATCTTCAGTCAGCAAAACCCTTACAACCGGATCTTCTCGTGGGTGCAACGGAAGTTCTTCGTTACTGACCTTCAAAACACCCTCTTTCAAATCCAACGTAAAACCAAATTTTCTCAGGAGGTCCATTCCCAAGATGAAGTCATCAGTGATATCGGCTACCAGCACCTCATGATCACGTTCTTCACTTCCAATGCCAATCTTCATCTTCACCACTCCGCGTGTTGGTATCACTTCACCTGTTGCTGTACGGAGTTGAGTAGTTGTGGGTAGCAACTTAATACTTGATCGTAGAACATCAGGGCGTACGATGGATTTTGTCGCCCCCGTATCAATAAGTAGTGGAACAGTTCGGTTAGCAATCTTTCCATCTACAAACAAACTGCCATTACTATTCTTTGATGTTACGGCATGGATCGTGATCTCCAGGGCATCTTCTCTCGCAGTCAACGTTCGCCCCCTCTTGCCAACCCTTTTTAACTTTTCCGACGGTTGTACTTTTCTTATTTTGGGACAACGGCGTTCTACATGTCCTTGTTCGCCGCAGTTCCAACAACGAGGCCCTCGAACTTCTTGATGATTCTTCTTACGGTTCTCTTCCTTCTGAAGAACTCTCATTAATAATTCTTCTAGGCGATCTTTAGAACCTTCATCTTCTTCCACAACGGTCCGAAAACGCCCGTGACCTCGGGACGCTTGTTTTGCAGCCTCAAATTCTAAGGCGTGAGCAAGCGCATCATCAGTTGTTCTTGGTCGTGCTAGCCTCAATGATTGTTGTGTTTCCCCGTCTCTTAACCCATCAATGAAGGTCTGCACAGCGAGCTGTCCCAGAAATGAATCGGGTGCCGTAGGGTACGCCAATCGGACAAGCCGCGCAACATCGGCTTCAAACTCCTGCAGGCTTTCTCCATTCTTCTGGATACGATTCTTCACTTGCGCGTGATACACTTGTTGAAGGTGCGCGTCTCCATATCTCATCTCCAATCTAGACACTAACAATTGATAATAATTTTCCTGTCCTGCTGGGATTGTTTGCAGGACGTTCAACGCGTCTCCACGCAAAGCCACAGTTAAAGAAACGGCCTTTTCCTTGCCTGTCCATCCGTTGGCCCCAGCGGCCGCCTCAAATTGTTTGTAGTAGGTGGACCAAGGTATCTTTCTATCGAACGTGGGTGGTTTTACTTTTATCCCTACGGCAGGAACCTTTTCTTCTTTAAATTGTTTCTTTACTTCATTAAACGGCCTCTCAGAAGTTGAGGGAAACCGTAGTTGCCTCATTCTATCTTCCAGCATTTCGGTTATAACGTCTTTCTTAGTTGTTGGTGGTAACTGGATTTGGGCTATTTTCTCTTCTACCATCTTTATTACCCTATCTTGTTCTGCCAATCTCCCTTCCAACAGTCCTAACGCACTGGCATTCTCAAAAAATTCTTCGAAAACTTTTTCTTCCAACGCTTTGACATTTTCCAGCAATTCTCCTTTAAGCCTTCTAGAACTTTCTTCGGACTTTTCTAGTAATTCTTCTTTAAGCCTTCTAGAACTTTCTTCAGATTTTCTGGAATTCTCCAGTATTTCTTCCTTTAGCATTCTAACAGTTTCTTCGGCCTTTTCTAGTAATTCTTCTTTAAGCATTCTAGAATTTTCAAAAACTTTTTCTTCTAGCACTTTAGTATTTTCCATTAACTTTCTAGAATTCTCTTCGGACTTTTGTAGTAGTTCTTCTTTTAATATTCTAGAATTTTCTTCGGACTTTCTAGAATTTTCTTCGGCTTTTCTAGAACTTTCTTCCATTTTACTTAACAACAAACTAGTATCAATTGCGGGTCCAGGTATTTCGAAGCGGTAATTTTCAGGATCTTCCTTCTGTTCTAAAAGCCATTCTCTTAGCCGATTTATCAAAACTTCTTTCTTTCCATTACTATCCAAGTCCCTCTCGTCCAATTCCCGTTTTAAATCTATTACTAAGAGATCTTTCAATAGTTTCATCACCATTTTAATCATTTGTTGAAATTAATTTTAACGCTAAAAATTTATTCTCACAGCACTTTATTTAATTATTACGCGATTTTATTTATTTTAGAACACCACACCTGACAACACTGTAACGTTCTTTTTCAAATAATAATACAAGTGCTGTTTAAATCGTCTATTCACAAACAAATATTTATTTCTATACACTAATGAATACACTATAAATTAACGCTATGATTATAAAACATTAAAAACTATTATTTACAGACTATGAATTTCTAATACAACATTTATATTCACTATTTATTTTGTAATACACAGTTAATGACTTGCTGTTGACTGCCTCTCTTTTATCCGCAATCCGCTTTTATATCCTCATATAAACGCACCAGAAATCGCCCGAACATACCATGTATTTCTAGAATACACTAGAAGGTCGAGTGCATTGCGCTGCCGCTCCGGAATGTTCCACGACCCATTGACGGCCGGACCAGACGATGCGTTGCACTTGTTACAATAATAGCATGAGAATAAATTCTTAAGATACAAGCAGTTGTACATTTAATGGATTATAATGTGTAATTGCACATATAAAATCCTACCAAATCAGTGCATTCTTAGTGCTACAGTAATACTAAAACTATTCTCAAATAGAAAAATAAACGATATTTCTTATATACACTATTATAGAACAGGCATAAAATAATATCTTGTACTACTACGCTAGCGTACTGGACTTTCTCCCAAGCGGTAGGAGACCGACTCCCGGTGTCGGCAGATCTGGTTAAGGCTTTCTGCAGTTTTTCTTAGCTATGACACAAATGTGGGTTTTGCGCTGTCCCATCTGTAAGTCGGCTGCAGCCGCAAGTAGGGCCTACGTAATAATAATAATAATCGCCCCCTCCCTCCTAGACATGCTTATAGCTTCTGTGGCCTGGTTTCCAGGTTATAGGTTGTAGCAATTATTATTATTATTATGATACTATAGTGGATGTATATTTTTAGCTGAATCGAATAGTAAGCATTCCTGACTTGCCTTAGAGTCAGAGTATGATATACAGTGTCAAACTCTAATATTATCTCTCCTAATTATTTTAGAATAGTGATATTAAGGAATGCTATAAAGAAAAAGATTATGAATTGAATGCCTTTGGATACTGATTGCATTTGATTGTGAAAGAGTAAAGAAAATAAAACAAATACTCCCGTACATTTCTTGAGTTATGTGCTGAGGCACCATCTTGCTGAACCCAGCAGTTGTTAATTATTGCAAGAGGTAATCCATCCAAGGCGTCTTCCAAATCAGTCTGCAGCAGGTCAAGATACCGCTCGGAATTTAAATTGTTGTGATAAATAAAGGGTCTTATTATTCTGCTACCTAAAATACCTATCCACATATTAAATCCAAATCGGTGTTGATGCCTTGCATCTTTTTTTAAATGAGGATTGTCTGTTGCCCAATAATGTTTGTTACGCCGGTTGAAAATGCCATTGTTGGTTATCATGCTTTCATCAGACCAAATTACTTGAAAAGGAAAAGTTTGATTTTCTTGACATTTTCTGGTATACCATTCACAAAAACTTGCTCGCCTTCTCTCGTCGCCAGATCTAAGACCCTGGCAAATTCTAAATTTATATGGATGAAATTTATTCTTTTATAAAATGAAGTTGACTGTAGATCTAGCTACCCCAGTCTGACGCTCAATTAGTCTTGTGGGTATTTCAGGATTTTCAACAACGGCTAGTAGAACAGTATTCGCTTTTTCTTCGTTGGATTGTTTTTTACGAGATGAAAGTGGTTTTTTGAATGAGCCAAATTCCTTTAAATTAGATACCAAACGTCTAAACATGGATTTCTGAGATTGTCTTCGTTCAGGATAATTATCAGAATACATCTGCTCAGCAGCTACACAATTTTTGTGGCACAAGATGTAACACGTCAACATATCAAATTTTTCTTCGTTTGTGAAATTTCCTCTTTCCATCGTAACACAAATAAATTAAAACACTTTAACTTCTTATAAACAAAACAAACAACTTCAAAATACGTTAGAACGTTTTTAACAATAATGTGACAGATCAAATAGAAATATTGCAATTGTTCCAATGCCTACTATTTAAAAAGTAAGAAAAAAAAAATACTTAATTACATTCTCGGCAGAAGTGTTAGACCACGTTTTAAATTCAGCTGTTTTTTCTAGGCTGTACTTGTGTCTAGAAAATAATGGGAACTTATTTGAACACTTGCAATAACCTTTGAATTCTTTTTCCAATGCCTACTAGATTAAGAATCTAAAACAATATTAAAATTCATTTTTCTCTGTTTTTTGGCTTTAGAAGCATAATGTGGGATACATCGTTGAATTTCTAATGCTACCGTATACAAGGTGTTTCTAATTTTGTGGCCATATAAAAAAATTAAGTTGATGATTTCTCGAAGATGAAACATCGGATAAAAAATTTGAAGACGCCATTTTGTAGAGCTTAAAAAGGGACAATGACAAAGTGTCATTAGTTTTTTAATATCTTTTAAAATAAATACAAAAATTGGAAAAATCGAAAATCCGAAAAATTGCATTTTTTGGAAAATTTCGAAAACGATAAACAATCATGGATTTCTGCGATCGGCATGTAAACATACTCTAAATAGTGCAACTTTTTCCTAATTTAAGCCAACCTGTATCTTTTACCGTTTTCAAGATCCCCATGCTGTGCATTCTTATCTTGGACACGGTGTATATAAGCCAATAATTAATAATATGCGACGATTCACCACAAATATTCTTTATTTCTCTCAGCTAGCTCAGGTTTGTACGGTAAAGCAGCGACATAAAATATAACATTAAATATAATAAAACATAAAATATTTGATTAGGAGACTCTTATATTCTTTTATGCCTGGAAACAAGAAAAACTTATTTTGTAACCACTTTTGCTTCTGCAAGCTGGACAACTGCAACTGTAATCTGAATTTGAAAGAGCATAATGCTGTATGCTTGTATTAGCATCAATTAAACACATACGTTAATTGAAAATACAAAAACTTTATTCAAAAACAAAATTAAATTCAGAAAAGTCAATGAAAAAGAAAAATATAATTTACAATTGGAAACTGAGAATAAATCCTCAAATTTGCTCAAACGTTAAGAGTCGTCGACATAATGACATAGGATTAAGACAGTTATCCGTTTGAACAGACCAACACAAATAATTATTTAAATGTAAATAAAAATGTTATCCAAAATAAATAAATCTTTATTAAAGAAATTTGATTATTGTTTTCTTTATTTGAAAATTAAATGAATTCTTAAAAAGAATTTAATGAATTAAATCAACTAGATTTTTATACCCTAAAGATGAACTTTACAAATCAAGTTATAATTCTTTTAATAAACAAGAAACAATTATTTTCTTAACCATCCTGGTATGTTATGGAATAAATTTCCTTTTAAAATAAATCCTATTGGTGATACTGCTATGCAACCAAACAGCTGATTGTTGTTTATAAAATATCGATGCGTTAATCGATGAACACAAATTATATTCACTTGAATATAATTAAAACCAAAAGCACTTTCACTTTTATTTATTCGTAGCACAATAATAACTAAATCTTCATTAAATCCTTGAAGATAATTCAGGTAAACACCTTTAATCTTATTTCAACTTTGTTTATTTCAATTGACACTTGTCTCAAACATATGATCGGTACATATAACCTCAAAATTGCAGATATTTAATCTGGAGTCGAGCGTGGATTCTTTCAACGCAATTTATCGACTCAATTTGTTTTAAAATGCAGCGGCTTATATAGGAAATGCCAAAACAATTGAACTCCATGTCAGATTTCTCAAACAACAGACAAACGAAAATGCGTGTGACGTCATTATCCAAAAAACATATGATTCGGATTAGCACTAAACCCAGATCTGACATTATAGGATTATAGAGCTTAAAACGCTGAACAAAAAACTATGATACATATATAGTTCCAAAATGAATAATAAAGAAGGTACAGACGAAAAACACTTGACAATGAAGATTCTCGTTATAATACAATTTCATACAGTGATTAACAAATCAAGAGTTCATCTTTTACAAATTAGCTCTAGGGATACACAATGTGAGTGGTACAATTGTTTTATACATAAAAATATCTTTACAAATCAATACAAACATGTTTTTCTTACAGTACAACATTACTAGACACCAATTTGATGCTTACATAAACACCAGCTTCAAAATAACATCTACGTTAATCAATTTATGCACAACATGTCCAGTATGCATTGCACTAAGAGCTCACATCCCGTGTGGTTGGGTACCCATCGGGCGCGTCCCAGGTGGCGGATAGGGAGCCCACTCATTTATTGTGAGTGGGTTGAGCCGGTTGCAGTCCACCTGAGTGGCCTAAAACCCGCAACATGGGGACGAAGCCGGCTCTCGCGGACCAACCTCCCCAAAGACCCAGCTGTCGTGTCGTGGCTAAGGGCCTGCACTGGGGTATAAAACGGCGCCGGTTTCTCTCTTATGTGAGACCGAAAAACCATGCTTCGTCTGTTGACTGTGGTCATGTCTCGCGGACAGACGAAGTGGGGGGTCTTGGCTTAACCGCCTGGGCCAAGAGGAGTATACCTCATTAAAAACCTAAATCCAAGCCGGTTTGGAGCCAGGGCGAAGGATGCGTGGCTGGATAGAGGACCAGTCTTCTGACTCCAACCTCGGGGCACCGGGCAGCACCCCGTTGAATTTATGCCTTACCGCGGTGAACGCAGGGCTCTGCCGTCGGCGGACCAACCCAGTCCCTAGCTACTCGTGGGAATAACTATGAGCAACACTTTTAAAACAAACCCCGACGAGGAGGGTTCAATCCTCGATCCTCAGCCTGCTGAGGAAGCAATGGAGATTGGGGTCGATCCCGCTCCTATCACCTCCCCTATCCCTCAGGAGCAAGGACTGATACAGCCCTTAGCGACTGAAGGGGAAAAAGAGGAAATAAGTCAAGATGATGCTGAGGTGGCCGCACAAATCGGCGACCTCACGCTGAAAAAGAAGAGGCTAGGCGGGGCCGCTAGGAAACGCCTTCGCAAAATGCTCAAGAGCGGAGTTGATTATGAAACCGCCTTGAAGTCAGTTCTAGAGCAGCGGAAAGAGATAAGCCAGCAGAAAGAGAGCGGGACGTCCGCCTCAGAATGCGCTGGCATCAGCAAGCGCCAGAGATCAGACGGTAGTACGCCTGATCAGATGGTCAAGAAGCCTCGCAATGAAGGTCCTGCTGAGGAAAAGATACGACCGAGGTCGTACAAGACAGTAGCTGAGGGAATCAGAGTGGGCATTATCCACACTGAATACCCCAGCCAGGTACTGTCTAACCAACAACTTTTAGACCTACAGAGCGCTATCATAGACTCTGTGGACAAAATCCCAGATGAGGGGGTACAGGTTCGCTTCCAGAGCTGCACTATTAGGCCTGGCTGGCTCCTAGTAACCTGTAAAGATGAGCAGAGCTCCTCCTGGCTGAAGAGCGTGATAGAACACCTCAAGCCATGGGAAGGAGCGACGCTCAAGACCGTTCAAGGGGCTGAGTTGCCCAAACCTCACGTCTGTGTGGCCTACATTCCGGACGATAAGTCGGGTAGACTATCTCCAGAGATTGTGCTCACCAGGCTGAGGAAGATGAACCAGGACCTGAAGACACGGGAGTGGGTAGTACTACACCGTGAGGAGGCAGGCGCCGGACAAACCTGGACGTTTGCGGTCGACGAGGCGTCCATGAAAGCTCTGGAGGACTTGTCGATGAGGCCATACTTCGGCTTCGGGCAGGTCACCTTCAGACTGCGAGCTCGAGGCAGTGGCAGCAACCAGCCAAAGCCATCCACTTCTGGGACAGTGGTGAGTGAGGAACTGTCGAAGCCCACGAAGGATGGGGTTACACCCTCCATCAAGGGCAAGGCACCTTCCCTCACGGAACCCAAAGGCCCAGTTCCACCGAGCAGAGGGGGAAAACCCAAGGGAGCTGCTCCCAAGGGGAAACTACCTGCTACTGGTAAGCATCCTCCCAGGAAGGGCGGTAAATCGCCCTTGAAGAGGGAAAGTAGGGAGGAAGCCGGTAGTGCGCCATAATGGCAAACTATATTAAATGCTTGCAGGTTAACCTGCAACATGCCAGGGCAGCTTCCTATGTCCTGGGCAAAAAATTCTTGGAGTGCGTGGATTTCGCCTTCATCCAGGAACCCTGGTTGGACCGAACGGGCCGAGTGAGCGGCCTGGGCGTCTCATCAGGTAAGACTGTCATTGACCCCTCGGGGAACAGACACAGGGCATGTATCATTGTCAGGAAAGACATTGAATACTTTACTTTGTCAGGTTTTTGTACACAGGACGTGGTCGCCATCCAAGCAACACTCCCGGTGGGGAAGGGCAGGCTCGATGTGATTGTCTGCTCGGCATACTTCCCGGGAGACAGCCAGGAACCACCTCCCCCCGCTGCAGTGAGAGAACTAGTCGCCTACAGCAGGAGGAACAACCTCCATCTGGTGATTGGATGTGATGCTAATTCCCACCATACGGCCTGGGGCAGCACAAACACCAATCAGAGAGGTGAGTCACTTTTTAATTTTATAATAGAGGAAGAACTGGTTGTTAACAATACTGGTTCGGAACCAACCTTCATAACGAGAAATCGTAGGGAGGTATTAGATATTACAATCAGCTCCTACTTTATGAGCAATAGGATAACCGAATGGAGGGTATCCACTGAGCCGTCGTGCTCAGACCACAGACATATTCAGTTTAAAATCGAAATGGGCCCTAGGCCCATAGCTGAATATCGAGACCCTAGGTGCACAAATTGGGAAAACTACAAGCACGATCTAGAAGAACTGCTAGGGAATGCCATTACCACCATCAGGAATCATGATGAGATTGAGATAGCCGCGGAACAGGTCCGCCATGCAATTGTCTCATCATACCATGATAACTGCCCACTCAAGAGGAAGAAAGATAACAGAGGAACCCCTTGGTGGAATCACAATTTAGATAAAATGAGGAAAGAAGTTAGACGATTATTCAATCGAGCTAAAGTATCAGGCAATTGGGATAATTACAGAAGCGGCCTAACTAACTATAACAAGGAAATCCGGAGAGCCAAAAGGGACTCTTGGAGAAGGTTCTGTGAGAGTGTGAACGATACACCTAGCAGCGCCAGGATTCACAAGGTCCTGGCCAGAGAGTCGACTCAGGTACTTGGGTCGATCAAGCGACCCGATGGCACCTACACGACCTCCGGCAAGGCCACTCTAGAGATCCTAGCTCAATACCACTTCCCCGATTGTCAGATACTCGACGAGGAACCTGCCATCACGGCCCTCATAGGCGAGTACAGACGGCCTAAGAGGGAAGATTGGTTGGCGATTAACAAGGTCGTCATCTTTGAAACCATAAGCTGGGCAGTTCAATCCTTCCAGCCTTATAAATCACCAGGAGGGGATGGTATCCTTCCCGTGCTATTGCAACAGGGATTGGACACCCTCCTACCCCACCTTATTAGACTGTTCAGGGCCAGTTTAGCGTGGAATCACATACCATCTAGCTGGTCCACGGCAAAGGTGGTGTATATACCTAAGGTGGGTCGCAAAGACACCCAACCCAATTCTTTCAGGCCAATTAGCCTGACGTCTTTTCTGCTGAAAACCCTTGAGAAGTTGTTGGATGGGTACATCAGGCGGGAAGTCCTTCCGACCAACCCCCTCAGTGCTCACCAATATGCCTACCAAGGGGGCAAATCAACAGAACTGGCTTTAAATAACCTTGTGGGAAAAATCACCCAAACTCTGGATCGAAAAGAGATTGCGGTGGCAGCTTTCCTAGACATTCAAGGAGCTTTCAATAATGCACTAACCGACTCCCTTTGTAAAGCGGTTGCAGCTCGGGGAGTGGCACCCACCATGGTGGGATGGATACGAGCAATGCTCAAGGGCAGAACGATAACGACATCACTGTGCGGAGAGACTGTCAGGTTTAGGGCAACCAGGGGATGTCCTCAGGGAAGGGTTTTATCCCCCTTGCTTTGGACACTCCTGGTTGATGACCTACTGGCAATCATCGAGGTACATGAAGCCGAGGTTCAGGCCTACGCTGACGATATAGTCATTCTGGTCAGAGGCAGAGATGAAGAGGTCATCTCTGCAATTCTGCAGGAATCTTTGGATGCAACGATAGGTTGGTGTCAGGGGGAGCTACTCAGTGTTAACCCCCAAAAGACGATTATCCTACCGTTCACCAGGAAACGAAAGACTGATAACCTCAGATCACCAAGTATCCTAGGTGAAACAATCCCATTTGTGGAAGAAGCCAAATATCTGGGGATTACACTAGATAAGAAGCTTAACTGGAACTCCCATTTGGATAACACCATCCGCAGGTCCAGGCAGGCTCTTTGGACCTGTCGTAGAATCTGCGGAAAATCCTGGGGATTAAAACCCAAACAAATGCACTGGCTATATGTGACGGTCATCCGACCTATAGTCACATATGGATGTGTTGTTTGGTGGCCTAAGTCCTCACAAAGGACAGCCAAAGATAAACTCTCTAGCTTACAGAGAACAGCCAACCTGGCGGTGACAGGAGCAGGAGCTTTAAGCACTACACCGTCGGCAGCTATGGAAATGCTACTGGATCTACCACCCCTACACATTGTGTTAGAGGGAGAAGCCAGACTGACCACATATCGATTCTATCAAGCGGCAAGACAGCAGCCGGAGACAGTGATCTTCATACCAAACCGACTATTACCTGTAATAGAATCAGATAACCTCCTAGGTATGATGACCGACACAATGTCTACCAGATACAACTTCAGCAAACCGTATAAAGTCCTATTTCCTAATAGAGACGAATGGGAGCAATCAAAGAATGCCCTGCAGAAAGCTGACATCGACTGTTACACTGATGGCTCCAAAACCTCGGATGGGGTAGGAGCTGGAGTGTACTGCAACAATCCAAGAAATGAATTGTACTACAGTCTTATGTCATATGTACCTGTCCCGCAGGGGACCGCACCAGATTCTCACTGTTTGGTTCAGTGCAACTGAAGCTGGAGGATCTGACCAACCTATCACCCACCAGACTACTCACCTTCCTTAAAAGAATGGGACTGGAGGGTGAACTCTAACCTAGGTGTGAGCCACAATAGACCCAGGAGGTCGCAGTGGAGGGGCGGACAGGACGCCACACTCACCTTTAACCTAACCTAACCTAACCTAAGAGCTCACATAAAAACAATGACAAGAAAAACCAGGATAAAAGCTACAAAAGTCCGTTTTCGCGACAAGTGAGGAATAAAATACCTCCTCTTATTGTAGTGACCAGAATTCTATTAAATAAATTCAAAAATTAATTATGTTATATCAATCATAATAAGATTTATCTACTTAAACTATTTACAGGAAATCAACCATGTAAACTTGAGCTGGCCTCCAGGAATATCAAAAACTTATATCTACCGTTGAACAACGTAACTGAAAACTTTAATATGAAAATGCTTTTCCCTGGCAAGAGGAAAACCGACCTAAATGTAACTTAGGTTGCCTATTAGGGTGGTCCAACAGAAAGGCAAAGTCGGGAATCTTATGCTCTCACCCCCTAGGATTACTGTATATCGAAAAAAAAAGTACCCCTATTTTTTTATTTTAAAATCGGTCGGTGTTTAGGGATGCCTCAAAGCCCTTAAAGTTTCCCATGTATTTTATGTGGGAAAAAAACACGTTTTCGTAGATTTAGTATAGAATCCTAGAAAATCAATATTTCTCAACCGGACTACTCTGTTTCTCTTCAGAAATGTTCAGAGAATGACATCCAATAATTTATTTGTTAAATTTTTTATATTAACTATTTTTTACAGACCCGCAAAAAACCCCATAAATCAAAGAAAAAGAAAAATCGTTAAAAAATATTTATTACTATTTTTTAATATAAAATATTTTGATAAATAAATTATTGGATGTCATTCTCTGAACATTTCTGAAGAGAAACAGAGTAGTCCCGTTGAAAAATATTGATTTTCTAAAATTCTATACCAAATCTATGAAAAAGTGTTTTTTTCCCATATAAAATACATGGGAAACTTTAAGGGCTTTGAGGCACTCCTAAACATTGTCCGATTTCAAAATAAAAAAATAGAGGTACTTTTTTTTTCGATATACAATAATCCTAGGGGGTGAGAGCATAAGATTTCCGACTTTGCTTTTTTGTTGGACCACCCTATTGCCTATACATGAATGTGATCACACAGTCTAGCTAAATTATATCCTTTTTCTAATTGAAATCTAATTATCATTATGATAAGAAAGTTAGGTTATATCTCCCTCCCGCACAAGCTTACAGCTTCTGGGGCCTTGGTTAAGGTTATGGGTTATAGTAATTATTATTATTATTATTATTATTATTTGCATGAAATCTTTAATCTTAAGTTTTTAGTTTAAACATTTATGAATCTAACCAAGATCCTAACTATAGCCTTTATCAATAATGTGCCCAAGACATAACATGTCCCTCTATTAAAATTTTCAAAAACGGTGAAATCTATAACACCTCAATATAGATAATGAACAACAATTTTTTATTAAATGTGCAGTATTCGTCTCGATTACTGTGAAACAACTTCTAATTTCTTTTTGAACAAGGTTATTTATATGTTAGAACATTTCAAAATACAATTACTTTAGTGATTCACTAACAAATGATTGTGTTTTTATTTCAAAGTTTTCTGAATTCTCCAAGCACATCAAAAGGTTTTCTTTGTGCTTAAAACTATCTCAACGATCTCAATAAAAGTAAAAAAGTTCATAAATCATACTCTTTTATGAGTTTTATTCTTTGAAGTCGTTTAAAATATATGAAATTTGGTTGCATCCAGCACTATTTTCCATGCATTTAACATCTGAAGTATTTTACGTTATGATTTCTAATAAATTATAAAACTTTGTGGCGGGCTTACAGTTTAAGAAACTAACCTCAAGACACCTTCTGCTTTATGAAGTGATTCAAATTCAGAAAATAAAACGTTGAATAAAATATAGAGCACTTTTTTGCTGTCGTGTCATTATTTATAACAACAAATATTATTACATACAATTGTTCACTCACCACTATGAGTGAGTATGTGTTTTTGCACATTTGCTTTCAGTGTACATTTATAACTACAAATATTACACCCAAATGATTTTTTGCCACTATGAGTGAGCATATGCCGTCGCAAACTTACTTTCTGTGAGCATGTGTTTTTTCAAATTTGCTTTCACTGAGCTTTTATAACTACAAATATTACACACAAATGATTTTTCACCACTATGAGTGAGCATATGCTGTTGCAAACTTACTTTCTGTATGCATTTATAACTACAAATGTTACACCCAAATGGTTTTTCACCACTATGAGTAAGTATGTGTTTTTGCAAATGTATTTTCTGTGTGCATTTATAACTACAAATATTACACCCAAATGGTTTTTCACCACTATGAGTGAGCATATGCCGTTGCAAACCTATTTTCTCTGTGCTCTTAAAACTACAAATATTACACCCAAATGGTTTTTCACCACTATGAGTGAGCATATGCCGTTGCAAACTTACTTTCTGTGTGCATTTATAACTACAAATATTACATCCAAATGGTCTTTCACCACTATGAGTGAGTATGTGTTTTTGCAAACTTGCTTTCAGTGTGCATTTATAACTACAAATAGTACACCCAAACGGTTTTTCACCAGTATGAGTAAATAGGTGCCTTTGCAAATTTGCTTTCCGTGTGCATTTATAACTGCAAATATTACATACAAATGGTTTCATTATTAAATGGTTGTCACATTTTTGTTGTATAATCGGTTATAGTGATATGTTTCTAGATGTTGTTTAGTAGCAGAAATACGCAATGAGTTTGAAATTTGATTTAAAATTTACAAATACATGTTATATGTACATTCAACCTTTGAGGTGGTTTAGGTGGCTAACAGCTTTGCCACCAACTACAAACAAACTAGCAGATAATCTTACATGCGTTTTTTATATTAATCATTTTTCTTATGTTTTCATTCCCTTTTTATTATAAATGCTCTATGGGATAAGAGTTGTCCCATAATACATTACATTTAACACTTGAAACACCTACTTCAAAGGAAGTATCTTTTAGAGTATATATTAATTATAAGAATTATATATAAATTCTGACAAACCCTATATATATACTATATATATAGTGTATGATTAGCTTAACAAAACTACTGTAGGAATTTTGTGCTAATGTACTAATAGTTGAAAACACAAGCTCTTCCTTAAACAACTACAGGGAAATAATTTAGGTTTACAGAATCACAGAGTGGTGCAAGACAGTATTTCCATCCAAGATTTGATGTTGGACACTGCCATAGATTATAATAATATATGTGTGGTAGCACCTTTGACTAGTAAGGACTCTGAGCTAATACATTTTGTAACATTCACAAAAACACTTAATTGTTTCCTCTTCGAAATGAAAAATAAAGCAGCAAAAATGTTTCTAACCTTTCCATAAAACCGAAGAAATGTTGGTGATCCAGTGGTATTGTACTGTATGTTATAGTATATTAATAATTATTATAATAGTACAATAAATAAGACGTGTTTTATTGGTAATTGGTTCTGGGAAGCAGGGTGACATTTCAACTACAGATATTTTAATACTGAAATGTGCGCTGAGCCGCTGACGCGTTGTATTGGAGCCGTGAGGGAAAGGATTCGAATGGTGCGTTCAGAAAGCATTTATCAGTGATGCCAGATGGATATTTCTGTCAACAGTAGCAATGCCATCTAGATGTTTACTCCAGCAGGCCTTAAGGCAGAATCTGTGACGTCACGGTAAAGGGGTATAAACATTTACGAGTTATTATTTAAAATTTCAAACTTTTTAACAAATACGATATTTTATCATTCTTATCTGCGTTTCTAAAAGAGTAAGAAAGTGCAGTGGACCCATGAAGGTCAGCTGGTACCACAAAACAACATATGGGGGGCATATCAATTAAATAATTATCTCATAACTCATTAAATGCATCAATGGATCAACGTGGTAAGTATTGAAGAAAACTATTTGTAGACAAGAAAACATAATTTAATTCAAAATATACAAACAACAGTTTTATAGATAACAATTTACAAACTATTCCATACATTTTTAATAAATTGCTGTGTATAAATAACTTATTCTAACCTAACCTAATTTGCCACTAATAATGAAGTTTATATTTTTGTAAATGTAGTTACTTTTCTTCTTTTTCCAACATGTTTGTCTTCTTTTAAGGTATTGGTCTTTAGTTTTGTATAATTGTTTAATAATATGTTTATCCATGTAGTTAAAAGTTTTTGGTATAAAGCTAAACGATTTCTACAGCAAGCGGTGCAAGTGTCTTTATCGAATTCAAATATTTCTAGGAGGAGCGATTTTAATATTCCTTTTTGATGTTTATCTTTTATAAATAACGATTCATATGGCACTGAAGTTATCGTTTCAAATATATGATATAGTGAAGTTGCAATACACAGTGATAGCTCCGAGACGAGCGTCTCGCTCCACATGCGATCCGGTGTTAATTTGACATCGCAGAATTTGACATCGCAGGATTTGACATCGCACGATTTAACATCGTAGGATTTGTACCTAACCTATTTAAAAGTAAAGTTTCGTTTTATTTATAAGATTTGAGAAAACATATGATCATTGTACATAAAGTGGAAATTGGGTATAATGAGTTTCAGTTTGAATCTTCTTCAGGTAAGCTCCTGGATTTGATAATAATATTTTATTTAACTATCTTATGCAATAGTGTTTATAGCAAGTCATAAAAAGTAACAATATATAAGAACATATCAATGTATATAACAATTAATTTCAATCAATTTTCTAGCATTTCATCGACGGAAAGACTAAATCCAGGAAAGCAATTTGTCATTGTATGTTCTACATACTTCATTTAAATTATTAGCCGATGGCAGTAAGAAATAATTTTACAACTGTCGTTGCTCCTGTAATTACATAAACAAGGGGAAAGGTGTAAGACATTTTAAAAGCGAAGGAATAAATAAAATTGGAAAAGCTTGTCCTTCAAGGATGGTGGTTTTGACTAAAAGCTAGGGACTTATTCTGGTGAAGTTTTGGATAACCCATGTAGGTCACTCACTTGACATTGTCGTTTTTTTTAAACAAAGAAACAAGATCGAAAATTGCAAGTATGTATACAAGCCCTTATTTAAAAACCATCATGTAGTAAACCATTTTTTGGGTTCTAGATAAATTAAAAGGAGGCGCAACTTTTGTGCACATATTAAAGAAGAATTACAACGAATCCTGCTAAAAAAATATTAGTTTGGCTAGTCTTTTAAATAAAACAGATGTTACTATAAACTTTCATACAAGGTTTGACCATACATACACTTCGTAATTTGATTTTTCCTATTAACAGGAATGCTATAATAATATTAGTTTTAATATTTTTAATTAGATATTTAATATTTATGTAAATGTAATTATTGTTTTTGCCTGAATTATTATTGTTGAATTCTCATTATATTCTCACAAACGGAAATATTTACACTTAAATATTTTATTTAAAACTAAACTTCTCTTCCGTTTGGACTACATAAAGCGTGCAAGGCCACATTCAGTTGCCTACGCTAGTTCAGCAGCTGCCGTCTCACGACCGGCATGTGCAAGGTCTTCTCAGTAGCGCGCCCGCTTCGCCCACCGTCGCATCCACTGGCATGCGATATCTACGCCTACTTACTCTGTCGAGGCGAGGCTTCCCACACGATGTGCCTGCAGGTGTGCATTCCTTCCAGTGAATTCACCAACACTTCCGCCCAGCTGCAGCTTCGTACCAGGCACCGACAGCGCGCATGCAATCAACCCACAAACTTACCGAGAACTTCTGCCTACGGATTCCAACTACGATACGAATTACTTCCTCATTCGGCAGTATATAACCAGCTTGCTTGAGCTATTCAAACCAGTCAGTTTCCATGACTCCGACACTACATCTACAAGCAAGCTGGTGAGTACTCTTTTAATTATATAAATGCTTAGTGCCTAATTTGAGTGGGCGGCGCTTAATCGCCCACTCTATGCAGAATTATGGGGAGTTGTGTCCAGGCTTCCCCGGCTTAGTTACCAGGAGGTTATCTCCTACATGCTTAGTTTGTAGACCTAGTGCTGAACAGGGTTGGTTCCCACCTTCCCTGTATTGTAGTAGTTTAGGAGGACATATACGTCCTCACCATATTGTCAACATGTAAACCTTTTGTACTCTGTCTATTGTCAACATGTAAACCTTTTGTACTCTGTTTATTGTCTTAGTATATAGTTGTTTTTAAAACTTGTGTTTGATTCCTTTCTACCTCTGACTACGTTCCCCAGTCACGCAAACGTGATGGAGGCGCGTGCTTCGATTCCGAGATACCCTCTTGCACCCTTTTTTGTACGACTTACGTTTTTTTTTAAACCACGCTTCTTTTCCCGATAAACCTTTCGAACCACCCCATTGTGGTGGACGGCCGTGCTTTTTTCCCGATAAACCTCTCGAACCACTCCACTTGTGGTGGAGACCGTGCTCTTTTTCGAGACACCCTTATTTTCGTTTCATTTTATTTCCCCTACGAGTTCTTTTTAACCACCCCAATAATGGAGAGACCCCACCCTCTGCGAGTTGTGTTGTACACCCTGCGTAACCACTCTTTTGTTTTCTTTTTGCCTTCTCATCTTCTCTGGACTGGAGTCCCCTTTTGATTTTACCCCTTAATGATGCAATATTTTGATCACTGAATTTATGATTTATGATTTTCTTCTTTTATAATGACGTCTCTTTTTTTACCCCGCGATGTTACAATGATAGAATAAACCCCGTTTTTTGTTTCTTTGTTAGCTACGATTCTTTCTATTTTCGAATCCTTTTTCGAGCTTTTTAAAATTTAATGTTGTTTGAACTTTAATATTAATTTCAATTCCAAAAACACACTATTAATTTTAGCAATTTTTTCTATAATAAAGTTTTGACCCTACGATGAATTTTTGTAATATCCTATTTCGGTAAAGCATTTTTCTATATTACTCTCTTAAATACCCGTTTTTCTTTTTTTTCGCAAGATTTTTAATCTAAGTTTATAGCCCATTATGAATATTTTAATCTGTTTAATTTATCCCTTTTCTTTATGTCAAATATTTTTAGTTTTAATGTTAAATTATATATGTTGTACAGTGTACACTTTCGATCTTTATGAGTATCCTCCCGCTTGTTAAATATTCAATTAGCGCGAGCAACGCGACGCTACAGTTAATTAGTGCATTCTCTCTCTGCAATTTCGTGTGCTATTTGCGCGATCACGTTGCATTCTTCTGACCGCTTCATTAATACAATTTCTATCACTGCTATTTCTGCGAGACCTGATTACGAATTTCCTTTTTATTTTTTCAATAACCGTTTGACTTCTTTTTCATTTATTACCGTCTATTTTCCATATTTCTTTTTGCTTAATTGTTTTTGTATAATCTATTTTAATTTTTGTAACTTACTTTCCCGAGGGGGGAAAACCGCTACTTATTGTTTTGTTAATTACTTTTTGGTGTACCTTTGTACAAATATTTTCAAAAATCCGCTGGAGACAGTCTATTTCGTTTATCAATTTTCAACAAGGGCGGAGATGTCCCGCCACAATTAAACTTACCTAATTGACTATACACCTTTTCCTGTTGATAAATTCCTTTTTTTTATATACGCGTCTAACAGCCGAATAATTTTGTATTTCATTTTGAGCCGATTAAGTAACTAACTCCTCATTCTTAATTAATCTTTTATTTTAGGAAGTCACTTTCAGCTTTGTTTATACAAGGAATGTGAAAAATCACTATTCTATTTAATTTTTTCTACGTCATGTTTTCGACAATTTTCTTAATTTTACTAATTTTGTTTTCCTTCGTGCGCAATACAATCCCTTCCTATGTATCGCTGCAAGTTATTGACGACTCTGCTTTTCGATAAACCACATCAGTCTTCCAAGACATATTTCTTTTTTTTACAAGGTCTCTTAAAACCGCCAGCTTCGCATTTCGTATATCGGTCTTTATCTAGTACCTACGATTCAAAAACGAGCAGTCCTTTCAAGATCATTTCTGGTTGTCGTATACCATGCCAAAATTGAGTAGTTCCGTTTATAACTACAAATTTCATTTCTAAAAATAATTCTAGAAATGTCTTCTTTCAATCCAGAACGTTGTGATTATGCAGGTGGGCACAGTACAGCTGCGCGCAATGACATTGAAGGTTTTCCATTTCATATCAGATCCCGCCTTATCTAAAAGTGCATTCCTTCGTTCAACTGCATAGTCAGCTCAAGTAGTATAAAAGTTCCTTGACTATTTAATTAATTTTAACTTTTCTATTATGATATTGACGATCGTATCTCTTTCTTTTATTAATGTTTCCCACTGTAAGCTAATTAAAATATTGTTCCAAATATCTTTTTATTTTTCTTTATTTAATGCCTTTCGTGTTTTTCTTATTAAATCTTATCGTCAATTGACGCGTTCTCTGTTCAACGTTTAATTTATTTTTTCTTTTTCGGCCCATGCACGTATTAGTTTCAATCTTTTTAATATACTTTCAAGTGGTATTTTTTTCCTATTAACCCCTATCATGAGGCAATACTTATTATTATAATTAGTTACATTTTTATTTCCGGCTACGCCTATTACTCTAAAGTTCTATTTGAACCGTTTCATTCGAAGAACACCACTTGCATCTGTTCAACGTTTCGTCATAACCTTGATGTGATTTCACTCGGAGTCTAATTTATATTTATCACGCAAGCTGATAATGGACACCTGGTGTAGATTTATTTCAGTCATATAACGAGTGCAAGCATTTAAACGCAACGACTATCCCAATCATTTTTTAATTTTTCTTTTATAATGAATATTTGTTGTCCTGATTTTTCCTACTTTAATTTTCTTAAATATTGTTTTACTAGGCGTGTTATACTCGAAGTTTCCTTGTTACGAATAAATAGTTAATTTCTTTCCCATTCTTGATGGTATTTGACCATTCAACGGTAAAAACCCAATCCTGTGAGTATTTAGACTCAACTTACATATTACGATATTTGAATCATTTTTAAATTTTCTTTTTATTGTTCATGATTGTCTATCTTTTTTTTTGTTTTTCAGTTTATGGAAATTGGATATTTCCGGATTATTTTGTTTCAACTCGTTTCTTTCGCATTTTTTTTGACCTTACCACAAACAGTTTCCACTTGTTCTTGGACGTAATGTTTGTTGCCTACCCACTTAGGGTTAGCTTTTTCCTGCACTCCTCTGGAGTATATCAATAAACCTTTTAACATTTCTTCCTTTTATACCAGAAATCCTGGCTAATAACGATGATTATCGTTTTGACATTTTTCTTTATACTTTTTAAGAACGTTCCCAACTGAATCTTTAGTAGTTTAAGGTTAAATACTTAATGTTACTTTTCCATTGAAGTTATTTTTTTTCCTTTTTTTTTAATATAATGTATTTTAATTATGAGTTTCTTCGAACTAAACATTGTTCGCACACACATTATTAAATAATGCTCTGTCTTTCTATACACAAGTTTTATATTTTATATACCATATTTCTATCCTATATACACTTTTGAATTTATATAGTGAATTTAACGATAATTTAACGTTTCTTGGTCACCTTCATAAACCCAATTATGAAGCTCTTTTTTTTACCAGATTTATTCTGTATTATTAGTTAATTAATTGAATTTTTCCCAGGCCTAGGGTTCTTTCTTCTTATAATGTTTTGATTTTTGCCTGGAAGGGGAGATGTTTATTATTATTATATTATTGTTTTGCCAAGCATGGGTAAATTATGATGCTTGAAGGTCGGTTCCTAAAATCTTGGATTTATTTATTCGCCTGAACCAGCCTATTAGTGAATAGGTATATAATGGCAGGCTTGATTTTATATGTATTGTAACTGCGCAGTGCGATGAATGCATTCTTTATGTTTTTTTTGTTGTATTTATTGACGGGTATGGATGTGTTCTGCCCATGACAGGTCTAACTTTGTTGCCAGTTTCGACCTGGTGCATTCTCGTTTTTATTTTTTCTCGCTCTCATTTGAAGTTGTTTTTCTATCCTTCGGGATTTGTATGTGGAACGAGGCCTCAATGTACCACGTACCGGAAAGCGTCTACGAATTTGTGTGAAGGGCTTTCGAGCCAGAACCGAAATTTATGGAGTATAAGTGGCTTAACTTTTATTTAAATATATATACTATGGGTGGTATTTAGTTTTTCCTCCCGAGGCAACACCCAAATCGACCTGGTAATCTACGTTTATGTATTGAATGTTTAATTTTGTTTTCTTTTTACAGATTTTTCTAGCAGCGACCTAGCAGTCATACCCGTTGTGACCACGGAAGTTGACTCTTATTCAGTGACAAAACTTCATCTGTCAACTGAAATTCACTTCGAATAAATCGGCACGGTACAACCCTGTATTGTTTTTAAATTATTGTTACAAATTGTTTACACTATTTGTTTCCGAAACTTATGGAACAAATGGAATTTTAATTTCTGTACTTTGTTACCCCATTATTCGATATTCTGAACTTCCTTTTCTAAATTGTGACCGTTGCCAATTTTCATAGTTTTTATAATTTAAAATAAATAATTTTTCCATATATTTATTCTCCGTCTGTGACTATTTAGTAATAACTACACCGAGTTTTATCTATTTTCTATCGCTGTTCATTTCCAAAAAATGCCTTGGTTAAGAACCCTACAAAATTTATCTTATCATCTATAAGCCGTATACTCTAATGGGAACATTTGCGTGAAATTCTTCGCATGTTCTCGATTCATATGCTAAATGAATCACAGAAATCCACCCACCACCACGTTTCTTTTCTTACTTACATTTTTCGAATGCTTTGAATATTTAGACTTTTGTCAGCCCTTATTTTGACATCTTACTGTAAGTCTTACCAGTAAGTCTTAAATTGTCTAAAGTGATTAAATTGTCTTACCAGTACGACAATTTAATCACTGATCAAGTATCACCCCTTTCTTTTTTTGTCTTCACCGACATTACAATCAATTACATCTTTCTTAATTTGTCCTTTTTCGTCGCAATTGCAAAGTATTGGATGAATTACCTACATGTATTTCACACCTTTTTTTTATGTACTTTTTGGAATCTCTCTTAATCAAATTAACTAAATTTTTATGTCGTTTATGAGATTCACCTGTTTTATTATTATGTAAACTTTGCACTTGCCACGTTCAACTATTAAACCCAACCATAGAATTTAATAACTGAACAACTCCAATAGCCAAGTAAATGGTAACATATTGTAATGGTGACACTCTCTTTCGCAATCTACGTTTTATATTTTATATTATTACTTCTAAATTTAATTTTTTCCTTTATTTGCATATTTTTTCCTTTTGTGAAAGTTATTGTCAGTACTATTTCTTTATTGACACATATAAGTGTGGATGTAGTGTCACATTACTATTCTGTTCCACGAATTTATATTTCATGAATCTTGTATTTAACACTCACAATATTTTTGTTCAGATCTTTTTATGTACGAACTTATTTTTTCTTTATTTATCACTTTTCATGTTTTTGTATAACTGATATTGATATGACTATTACTTTTTTTTGACACTTGCTATGAATGCGGACGTATCTGTAGTTTTAGTTAATTGTATTTTTAATCATTTTTTATTTTTTGCTTTGCTTTACTTTAGAGTCTTATATTATATACTGTTCAAGTACGTTCATTGAATTCCTCAGATGTTCACTTTTCTACATTTTTGTTTTTACATTGTTACTTACTACGAACTGTTTCTTTCTTCGCCTACACAAATGGATTTTCCATCGGCATTGGCTAAACGCTAAATGGTTTTCAACTGGATGAATAATATGGCTGTTCCAATTGGTTCCCACCAACCATTACCTATGGTTCGACTTTGAGAATAATGATCTCCAGACCAATATTGCAATCAACTAACGCTGCAATCGAATAATTTGGTCAAGCAGAATAATTCTATGAGCATAAGCTCTCCCGGTGTGTTACTTTATATTACACACATCCGATGCTACGAATATGAAATAATAGCTTTTATGGAACCTTTCGCCAACAACCGACTCATTGCGCCACTGTGGTAGCATCAACTTGCTTCGCATCCATGCCATACACACTTCAAAATTCCAGACAAAGCAGTTCTCATCTTTAATCCTGAAAACGTCTTTCGAAACAGTCAGTAACATTATTTTTACACTATTCATTTTTCTTATGTTTACTATCTTTTGTTATCTGAATCACTCTTTAAACGTACTCTTACTTAGATATTAGTATCGTCATTTTATTCTGTATTCTCCGAATTTGGGAATCACCATCTTTTGCTGCCAATATGCTCATCTTCCTGGATACCTGCCTCATCGACACTACCGCCTACACCGCTCTTCCGTCGAAGAGGGGGAAAGTGTCACAAACGGAAATATTTACACTTAAATATTTTATTTAAAACTAAACTTCTCTTCCGTTTGGACTACATAAAGCGTGCAAGGCCACATTCAGTTGCCTACGCTAGTTCAGCAGCTGCCGTCTCACGACCGGCATGTGCAAGGTCTTCTCAGTAGCGCGCCCGCTTCGCCCACCGTCCCATCCACTGGCATGCGATATCTACGCCTACTTACTCTGTCGAGGCGAGGCTTCCCACACGATGTGCCTGCAGGTGTGCATTCCTTCCAGTGAATTCACCAACACTTCCGCCCAGCTGCAGCTTCGTACCAGGCACCGACAGCGCGCATGCAATCAACCCACAAACTTACCGAGAACTTCTGCCTACGGATTCCAACTACGATACGAATTACTTCCTCATTCGGCAGTATATAACCAGCTTGCTTGAGCTATTCAAACCAGTCAGTTTCCATGACTCCGACACTACATCTACAAGCAAGCTGGTGAGTACTCTTTTAATTATATAAATGATTAGTGCCTAATTTGAGTGGGCGGCGCTTAATCGCCCACTCTATGCAGAATTATGGGGAGTTGTGTCCAGGCTTCCCCGGCTTAGTTACCAGGAGGTTATCTCCTACATGCTTAGTTTGTAGACCTAGTGCTGAACAGGGTTGGTTCCCACCTTCCCTGTATTGTAGTAGTTTAGGAGGACATATACGTCCTCACCATATTGTCAACATGTAAACCTTTTGTACTCTGTCTATTGTCAACATGTAAACCTTTTGTACTCTGTTTATTGTCTTAGTATATAGTTGTTTTTACAACTTGTGTTTGATTCCTTTCTACCTCTGACTACGTTCCCCAGTCACGCAAACCCCACGTGACAATATTTATACTTAATATTACCTATCCTGTTTTCTTAAACATATTTCTGATTTATTAATTTTGTGTTTGACCTTTGGCAGAAGTATTGCTAGTGCTACAGTTAATGTGGGAGACATTGCGCTTCTTAATGAAAGCCAAATAATAAATCTACTTTTGGACATACGCAATGCTGGAAGTAGTGCCGTTCTGGAACGTGTTACGGAACCTTTTGCAAGTGAGATCGTAGAATCACTTCTAAGATATATTACTGTAAATCCTTACAAGGAATTATACAATGATGAATATGAACATTTAAATAACCCATGATATAAACCTTATTTTTAAATAAACAAGTACAATTTCTAGTTTCATTTCTTTTATTGTAAAAGATATATTTACACAGTTTTCACTTAACATTAATATACCGGGTACCGCAAGGGAGTATCTTAGGACCCCTTTTGTTTAGTCTATATATTAACGATGTTAGTAATGTCATTATAAATGTAAACTTTATTTGCTGACAACATGGTTGCGTACATTATTGGTAGGGATAATATTGGTATTCAAAGGGAAATAAAACTAAATTGTTAATTATAATAATAATAATAATATGTCTTTAATGTTGCTATTAAGTAGTACATTTTATACATATAAAATAATAATAATAAAAGAAAAAAAACAAACAAATTAGCAACAAAAGGCGCAGTTCAGCTACTCATTAGACTGAATGCTGCTGTTACACTGAACCTAAAATCAAAATAATAACATTTTTGCGAGTATTTTTAAATTTAATACTAGTTGACCCGGCAAACGTTGTTTTGCCATATAAATTATTCCTAGGATTATTTTAGTAGAAAAAAATGACTAACTTATTGTCAGTGTGTGAGGATGTGGTATATATGAGTGGAAGAGGCATGGAGCGCTGTGAACGATGATGGAATATAAAAATAACACAATACCAAACATTTATATTTTTAATTCATTGTAATTTATTTTTAAAAATTATATATATCGCTAATTATAATAATTTTACTAAAAAACAATATCAATCCCTTAACGCAATAGAGTGTACAATATTTTTTGTTATCCCATCTTTAGCTAACATAAACAAACTGGATGGTTTGCCCACTCGAGAGCATGCCACGTATAATTGTCCGTGTGAAAAACATGGTGTGCTCAAATCTAAGCCACAAACAGACATCGTTTGGCCTTGAGACTTATTGATAGTCATCGCAAATGCCAATCTTATTGGAAATTGAAGACGTTTAAATTGAATTGGCACATCTGTGGGTATAATAGGGATCCGTGGTAGTAATATATTTTCACCTCGAAATTTGCCATTTAAAATGATGGCTTCGACAACGTTGTTCATTAATTTCTTAATAACTAATCGCGTGCCGTTGCACACCCGTGGTGGGTTCAAATTACGAAGCAAAATAACCGGAGATCCAACCTTCAGTTGTAAATTATGCGGCGGCATGCCTGGTAAATCTAATGAGTTTAAAAACTCTGCTAGATAATTCACAGCTTCGGTGGCATCGCAAACTGTATCAATAGATTTGTATGACACCAAGTCCCCTGGCAATAAATGTTGTAACGCCTGGCGGGGATAACTGATCAAGTGATAATTGATCAGTTATCGACCGGGGTTGAAAATTATTGAATTACTAATATCGCTATTAAAACATAGGGGTTGATGGTAGAAGGGTGAAAATTTAGGGTTGTATGTGTTTTTTAATGCCACATCATAAAAAAATAAAAATAAAAAATTTTGTCCAAAAAAAAAAAAAAATTTGGGGTGGACCACCCTTATCACTTAGGGGTATAAAAAATATATAACAACCTATTCTCAGACCTACTGAATATACATATAAAATTTCATCAAAATCGGTCAAGCCGTTTCGGAGGAGTATGGTAACTAAAACCATGACACGAGAATTTTATATATTAGATAGATACATAGTTAGTAATTGTAGATAATATATTTATAATAAAGTGTAAATAAAATTGTGCGTAAAACAATTAAATAATAGAGCTTAAGGTGGCCAATTTCTAAACGGATAGTAATGTCAACGCAAGAGCATTTGCTTAAGATGTTTTTTGAAATTAGAAAGTGAAAGATTTTTTAAGTCAGACTGAAGATTATTATATATTATGCAGTATGAGAAAGACCGTTTAAAAGTCTCAGTAGCATGTTGAGGAAGAGTTAGCAGCCCTTTAAATCTCAAATTAAGATTATGCACATCAGACCGATAACTAATTAACATATGCAAATATGCTGGAGTTTTTGTTAATATAATCTTATGGTATAAGCAAGCAGCATGCAAATACTGGCGAGAG
Organism: Agrypnus murinus; assembly: GCA_929113105.1. Classification (NCBI taxonomy): domain Eukaryota; kingdom Metazoa; phylum Arthropoda; class Insecta; order Coleoptera; family Elateridae; genus Agrypnus; species Agrypnus murinus. The sequence goes on along the minus strand of OV816027.1, from coordinate 101,721,671 downwards.
GTCATATTTAGCCATTTACATTGTAGTGGTCAGACCTACAGTCAACCAAAATTATCAAAGTAGCTGTAGCAAGTCATTTTGTCACAAAACAATTTTCATAATAATCAATTTACCTAGTTCTGTTATTACATACAAGTTCAGGCAAAATATGTAATTTATTTTACAAATAACAACTGTTTGCTTCAATATAAAATGTTGGGGGTGTTTATTACAGTTTCTTTGGGATTGGTAACTTGATTTTATGTTTAGGGATGTTTATTACAGGTTCTTTAATGTTGGTAGTTTGGGTTGCTAAGGGTAGTTAAGGGACGTTGGGTTTTTGTTTTTAAAACAGGGAGGAGGTTTTGGGAAAACAGAGAGGAAGTAGCCATATTGTCTTGGTTTGTAAAACTGAATATAAAAGGCATGTAAGTGTATTCTGTTAATTGAATTTATGTTGATTCTAGTTGTGTGGTGTAATTTTTGTATTGTTTAATTAATCAGAAACCCAAATCTCTCGTTTGAATCTATATATATATATATATATATATATATATATATATATATATATATATATATATATATATATATATATATATTCTTATCAAAATTCTTCAAAATATTCCCATTTCTTAACATACACTTTAATGCAATATTTTTGATTTACAAAATTAAATATAAAATAACGCATTAAACTGATAATGACACAATTTATAAATGTTTAATTAGTCTGATTGTTTCCAATATAGTAATTTGAAACTAACAATTCCAAAATAATAAAAATTTGCGTACAATAAATCTCAAAACCATTAGCGTCTCATAAAATTGGGCTTAATCACAAAAAGAAAATTCATATTTCGTTCTTTCATAACGGAAACTCATTAATGATCACCTAACATCACGAAAATTGACCTTAGCCTAAAAAAAAATATTTTCCTTTTTAAATAAATATTTTAAAAGGCAAAATCCACTACAATATATATATATATATATATATATATATATATATATATATATATATATATATATATATATTATATATATATATATATATATATATATATATATATATATATATATATATATATATTGTAGTGGATTTTGCCTTTTAAAATATTTATTTAAAAAGGAAAATATTTTTTTTTAGGCTAAGGTCAATTTTCGTGATGTTAGGTGATCATTAATGAGTTTCCGTTATGAAAGAACGAAATATGAATTTTCTTTTTGTGATTAAGCCCAATTTTATGAGACGCTAATGGTTTTGAGATTTATTGTACGCAAATTTTTATTATTTTGGAATTGTTAGTTTCAAATTACTATATTGGAAACAATCAGACTAATTAAACATTTATAAATTGTGTCATTATCAGTTTAATGCGTTATTTTATATTTAATTTTGTAAATCAAAAATATTGCATTAAAGTGTATGTTAAGAAATGGGAATATTTTGAAGAATTTTGAAAAATCTACTAGAGGGCACTTTATGTGTCAGGTTTTTGAGAGAGAATTGAAATGTGGGGACTTGATTAGAGATGCTTGAGGTGTAAACAGTTAAGTTCACCGTGGTATTACTAGATATTTGAATAAAAGGTGTAAACAATAAAGTTCACCGCAATAGTAATTTTAAATATTTAAAACAAAAGTGTAAACAGCAAAGTTCACAAAAAAGAAATATAATAGATTAATAATAATAAAGATTAATGTAAAAAGAACGTTCATCACAGTTGTAGCCAAATGTTTGTAATTTGTTTATGTGGAAATAATATTTTTTGTTTGGAATAGCGGGAAATAAAAATACTAAAGTGTTATTGTGTTTTTATTTTATTAAAAATAAAAAAGCATTAGATATAAATTGCGTATACAATACTGCAATAAAAGATTACTAATCAAAACAACAAAACAGGACTTACTCTATAAAATAAAAGAAATAAATCAACAAATCTTCAAAAACGGTAAGCTGAATCCATGTTCCATATTACTCCAAGGCATCCTGGATGGCAGCTTCCTGGCAATCATGCGTCCTGCATCAACTATGAGCCCTTCAGCTGCTGATGTTCCGGCGAGCTTCTCCAGGTAGGAAAATATTGTGTGGTGAAACATTTTTCTTTTGGTTTTGTGTGTGCAAGAGAATTTTCAGCTACAAGACAACAATCTAGATTCTCAGTTTTATGATACTCGTAATAGTTATTTTTTTTATTATTAGACAGAATGTAAAGTCTGATCGTTATTTGAATCATAAAAGTAATTTATCAATTTTTCTTAGGAAAGAAGGAATTTGAGAACTTTTCATGACACTACCTGAGATCAACAATTTCAATTAACTTTTTTGAATTTTGTAACATGTTTATCATGCTCAATCTGAGTGAGCTGGCGCCCAACTTTTAGTTTTTATAGAATTGGTCGATTTTTTTTTTGGTTAAGTCGACGAACATCATTACAATATATATATATAAATCAAAATTTATACTGTAACTAGATTTGTTTGATACTTTTTAATAATTGATAAAATTATCCTTTTTATGGGGAAATATGATTAATAATATTTTATAATGTTTGTCGTAGCATTACAGCTAATTATTGCAATTTGATAATTTATTAGTGTTTAAATACGACTACTGCTGTTATGTGTTTTACTGTCAGTTGTTATTGAGTTTTTAGGTTAATATTTATAACCTAACAAAACATTTTACTTTGTGACTAAAAAAATGAAGGGATAATCTTTTGGTCCGGAACAAGAGATTATGTTACCCTAAGGTTAGAATTATTATTATTTAAAAGTGTATTAATCTGCACGTTGGTAATAAAACCCATGATAGGCCGTGTAAGAGAAAATCTGATTTAGTATTTAAGAGACGAAGGCTCCACGGTGACTTATGTCCCTTGATCAGCCGGGTTGTAGAACCGTCCAAAGGCTGTTGGGTACGAAGGCTCCCCGGTGGCTTAAGTCCATTTGATAGGCCGTGTCGTAGAACCGTCAAACTGTTATTTAAGAGACGAAGGCTCCACGGAGGCTTATGTCCCTTGATCAGCCGGGTTGTAGAACCGTCCAAAGACTGTTGGGTACGAAGGCTCCCCGGTGGCTTAAGTCCATTTGATAGGCCGTGTCGTAGAACCGTCAAACTGTTATTTAAGAGACGAAGGCTCCACGGAGGCTTATGTCCCTTGATCAGCCGGGTTGTAGAACCGTCCAAAGACTGTTGGGTACGAAGGCTCCCCGGTGGCTTAAGTCCATTTGATAGGCCGTGTCGTAGAACCGTCAAACTGTTTTGTTTTGCATATTTATATTATTTATATGTGCTATGTTATTATTTTTCAGTGCTTATAACACACTCTCGCTTATCTAGATACGAGCTTTCCCTGTTGTTGACAGTAAAACTATGTCTTGCAAAAGACGTGTTCTGATATAACCATATATATATATGGTTTGGTCACAACGTATATGTTGCTATGTCAAATATGATATAATTTTTGTGCAGCAGTCCTTGTGTATTCATTTTAATCCGGCACGTTTACCTTGCCTAGTTAATCTGTAAATCTTTTTGATTGACTCTGTTTCACTCAGTTTTGATGTTTTTATGTCATTGAGAGATTTGCGTTTGTCTATTTATAAATGCCTAGTATAATCACACAACTGTATCAACTTGATAAATTGATTTATTGACCTGTATTGTTTAATGTAACCAAACTAAATAATCATTTGATCACATATAAAACTTGCAGCGTGTACGTATTTAAGCTGGGCTAGCATATAATTTCAAGGAGGTTTTTAGAGAACTAGCCATTGATTTGTATCAGTTTAAATACGTCCCTCCTCGCTCAAGATTAAGAATAAAATAATAAAATAATACCATCATTTTTAATTGTTCTTTTATTTGTGTTATTTTTCTTGTGTTTTCTCTTTCTCCGGCCGTATGAAGTAGATCAATCGTTATCAACCTTGGTCACATGTTACACAAAAAATAATCACAACGTAGGATCCAGTTTGTTAAATATCATGTTTGTTCTTTTTGTTATATTTATCTTTATAAAGTTTGTCATTTGTAAGGTTGGTAATACTGTGTCAATTTCCGGTTTGTTAAATATTTGAATTTTGCGCGGGTAGAGTAAGATGGGCCGTGATCGTCTAGTGGGTAGGAACCCCGGCTCATTACAACATTCTGCAAGCTTATGAGAGATGTGCTGAGTTTTACGAATTCCAAAGATTAGTCTTAAGCATGAATTTTGTACTCGTTGAATTTTAAGTTTATCTGTAGCAAGCAAGCTAGGACCATAAACTCAGTCACAATAATCAAAAACTGTCATCACCAAGATATCACAAAGATATTTCTTCTGCGAAGTGGTTAAGATATGTCTGCTCCGGTATATCTGCCAAAGATTGCAATAAGCTCTTTGAATACATTTGGATATATGAGTTCGAAATCGTAAGTCACTGTCAATTGTTAGTCTTAGGCTTTTTACTGAGTCAGAAAATGTTAATGGAGTATTGTTAATCTTTAATTCTGTTTTTAAGTAATTTACTACTAAGTCTCTGTTTTTTCCAAAGATTACTAACTTAGTCTTAGAGGGATTTAAATGAAGACAATGTTTTGCTGAAATCACATACAGGTTTTCTAAATCAGAGTTCAATAACTCACAAGCTAAATTTGCTGGAAAAGACATATATAGTTGAGTATCATCCGCGTAAAAATGATATTTTGAATACTGTATATTTTTATTTATTTTTTTTTTATTTTTTTTTTATTTTATTTACTCCCCTTTGCCTTCACATACAACATGACGTATAATACAAAAAAGAAAACATTACTTAATATTAAGATAAGCATAATTTCAACAGTATATTTGTATAACAACGTAAATGCAAACGAAAGGATGAAGAAAAAATACACCACATGACTGTAAAACAGTCGTGCGTGGTTTTGCAAAATAAAATTCTTTTAAATAGCATATATGGATATCTAAGCATCAGTTACTTTATGCCATCTAATCTTGTATATACAGTTTTCAAAGTTACGAATATTTATAGTTAATTTACTTTTTTACGTAGTAAGAGTAAAATTACTGATTGCTAAGTAAAGTTAAATTGTAAAATGAATTGTTTATAAATCTTTCTATAATTGTGTTGTCTAATTATTAAATTATTAACACTAATATATTTTTGAAGGTGGTTATTTAATTTAGGTATATAATACAACAAACTTCTTTGACCTACTGTTTTTTTTACTTTTAAAAGTTCAGCGTCGTTTTTATTTCTAGTATTGTATGGATGAGACAATGTTCTCAACATTAAAGGATTATTTTTGGTATACCTCAGTAAAGACATATAAAACAACTGCGTTATATCAAGGACACTAACCTCACCATACAATAGCTCTGTGGGATATCTATTTGATTTACGTAGTATAGCTTTTAAAATGTAATTTTGTATGATTTTTACTTTTTCTAAGTAAATATTAGCCGCACCGCCCCATCCTATGATTCCATAAGTTAAAAGTGATTGAACAAGGGCGTAGTACATGCCTAGAAGTTGTTTTATGGTTAGGATCTCCCTCAGTCTCTTAAACAAATAGATCATTTTTCTGAGATTACTGCTGAGATATGCTGTTTGCGCATCCCATCTCATATGTTGATCAATAATAATTCCTAAATATTTTACATTTTTACTTTTTTTAATAACAACGTTGCATTTACAATTTATTTGGCAATTGTTTTTATTATGTACTAAGATTTCTTGTATTATCGGTTGAGTATTGTCATAGCTTGTGAATGTAATGAAAGAGCTTTTAGTATAATTTAATGTCAGCACATTCGAATCTAACCATTTTTTAATAATATTCATATGGTATTGTGTTTTATTCTTAACATCTTCCCAAGTGTCTGCTTCTTCAAATAATACTGTATCGTCAGCGTATGCAATAATTTTACCTTTAATCGATTTTTCAATAATTAAATCATTGATGTAAATTGAAAATAAGAGTGGCCCCAATACAGTTCCTTGAGGAATACCGCATGTTACTGTTTCAGGTTGACTTATGGTTTTATTTATTTTTACCACCTGTGTTCTATCTTCCAAGTAACTCTTCAATAAATTTAACGGCGTCCCTCGAATTCCATGTAATTTAAGTTTCTTAGTTTCTGTTAATAATATTGTATGATTAACTGTGTCGAATGCTTTGGCAAGATCAAGAAAAACAGCTATGCATGGCCTAGAATTATCTAAGGCACTGTACACGTTTTGGGCAAATAAGGCTATTGCATCTTCTGTACTTTTATTTTGTTTAAAACCAAACTGATAATCCGATAGGATATTATGTTTTTCTAAATAAGATGTTAATCTTTTTTTAATTACCTTTTCTAGTATTTTTGCTATATTTGATATTAATGATATAGGCCGATAATTACAGAGAGAGGTAGGTTCACCACTTTTATATATTGGCAAAACAAGTGTAGTTTTAAGAGCTTTTGGGAAGTATCCAACCGATAAACATTTGTTAAATATAATGGACAGAGGTTCTGCAATTATATCAGATAACTCCTTCATCGTTTTTACCGTAAGATTGTCTTTTCCAGGCGTTTTGTTGTTTTTTAATTCGTTTATCATTTGTTTTATTTCATGCGGTTCTGTTGGTATGAAAAATATAGTACTGTCATTTTTTGTAATTTTATTAAGCATTTCGTCAATATTTTCATTCGTAATTTTAATTTCCTTGGCATAAGTTTCTCCATTTTTTTAAAAATATTTACTAAATTCGTTTGAAATTTCTTCATGACCTTGTATATCTGTACCATTTAATTTAATTTGATTTAATAGGTTTACTTTGTTTTTTGTCTAGAAATTCTTTTGTCAAATTCCATATTTTTTTAGGATTATCTTTATTTTGCTCCAGTTTATTTCTATAATATGTACTTTTAGTTTTTGTAATTAAATTTGATATTAAATCTTTATACGTAAGATACGCTTGTTTAATTTCTTGATTATTAGGATACAAACGACTCTGTTTGTATAATTTATCCCTTATATTCATAGACGTAATAATTCCGTTAGTAATCCAAGGTTTTCGTTTTTTAGATTTATTAGTTATATTTCGAATGTTACTGCAATTATGAATTTCTAATTTAATTTTATCAATTAATCTTTCAATAGAGTCTTCTATATCATTTGTTATCAGTTCAGACCAATTTAATTTCAGTTTATCTCTTAATTTCGGGTAATATATTGATGTAATTGTTTTTTTCGATTGTGTAGTACCAACGTCAGCAACATAAGTGAAAGGTATTCCTAATACAACTGGTGAATGATCTGTTATTTTTGAGTTCTTTCCCTTGTGGGTCTATTTATACAAGATACATAGCCAAAATTACTTAATAAGGTTAGGTAATCATTAGTAACCTTATCTTTAGCATCTAGAATATTAATGTTTACGTCGCCAACAAAAATTTCATTACACTTTTTACAGTTATTAGTAATATAGTGATTAATATTAGTTAAAAATGTGGCAGAATCATAGGAGGGTGGTTTATAAATTGATGTTATTCCATATTCCCTATTTTTGACTGTAGTTTCTAAACGCATAATTTTATATTTATCGTATGATACTATATCTACAAAACATGAGAATGCTGATTTTGCATATACCACGACACCATCATCTTGATTGTAATTACTATTGTTGTAGTATGCAGTGTATCCCTACATTTGAAAATACGTTGTATCTACAGCCCATGTTTCTGATAAAATTATAAAATCAAAATAAAATTCACAACTAGACAATAAAATTTGTAATTGATCAAAGTTTTTTGACAGGCTTCGTATATTTGTATGCAAAATCTTTAAACTATTTGTTCCCGCTAAATTACAATTTAAAACTTCATTATTAAGTGTATTTACGTCATCTACGATCATAGTTGTAATTGTTTGATTCAAATCATTAAGAAATTCTTTATCCATAAGTAGAAAAAAAAACACTTAAAATAATATATATGTAATACAAAAAAGTTAAAATTGAAATTAATTAATTTATTATTCTTACCAGCCTAGTCATAAGCTTTGATTAATCACTGTTAGGCGCGCATTTTTTTGATCAAATCCTCCTCGTCTTCAATCTTGATCGCCCTATCTTTATCGTTCTTTTTCACATACAGTTTCCCATATTTAAACCACACATATGAATAGCCTAAATTTCTTGCATGTTGCTTCGCTTTCCAAAGGAGCTGCTTATTTTCAAATGTTAACTGCTCGTTGATATATATTTTTTCTCCCATATTTATACCATTAATGTCTCTATCAAGTGCTATAAAGATTCGTTTTTGAAGAAACACATCTCTTTTTGTACGGGTAACAAATTGTGCTACTATGGGAGCCGAGTCTGAGTTTTTGTTGCCGGGTATACGGTGTGCTATGTCTATATCATTTTCATTAATATCTATTTTCAATTTTCTAGCGATCTCTGTAATAATTTTCTTGCAATTTTCATTTGGAATTTCTTTTACTCCCGTTATTTCAACATTATGGTTCCTGGTATATTGTTCGAGATGCTTTATACGACGATTTTGATTTTTAAGTAGTTCATCTTTTATGTTATTTTCTTTTTTTAAAATTTCTACTTCCTTTTTAATTACTTTAATATTTTCTTTATTTGCCTCAAGTAATTTTATCACATCATCATATTGCTTAGAAATAAAGGAAACGGATTCTTTTAATTCACGCATGTCGGTATCTAGAGTTCCTAATTTAGTATTAATTGAACAAAGCATTTCCATTATATTTTTCATATCATGTGCTTGCGCCGAATCTTCTTTATTTGTTGAGTTGGAGTCGCTTCTGTTACGAGTTATGGTTCCACAATAATAACATTTCCATGGAATTTTAGTTTTCGTTAATTTATTGTAATTAGCTTCCGATATAGAGCATTCAAAATGAAAGTTACGATTACATTCACTACATATCGCACATTCATTGTTGTTTATAGTCTTATCGCACTTTGCACACATTTTAGAATTCGACATTTTTAAAGTTTTCAATACAACTTCTTAAAAATAATATATTGCAAGTTTCTTTTTAATTTATCTTTTTAATCACTTCACTTAGCAAAATTATTATTTATTGTTTATTATGTCTCTATTGTGAACATTCACCGATACAAATTTTAAAAATATACAACGTTTGTTCACCGTTCAAATTTTAATTTAAAGCACGAGCACTCTTAAAGCGTGTCCATATATCCATATATGCGAACAACTATATGATTTACAAAACTTGATATATAAAAAGTAAACAGAAGTGGACCCAAAATCGAACTTTGGGGTACACCCTGTGTGACTGATAAGGCGTTTGACTCAGTGCCATTTAAGATAACTGTTTGTATTCTGTCTGTAAGATAGTTACGTAAAAGTTCTATTGCATGCTCATCCAAACCTATGTAGTGTAAGATTGAGCAAAGTATGCTGTGATCAAGCGTATCAAAGGCCTTAGAGTAATCAAGTAATATCAGCGCAGTCACATCTTCCCTATCAACAGATCTATATATATATATATATATATATATATATATATATATATATATATATATATATATATATATATATATATATATATAAATGTATTATATATATATATATATATATATATATATATATATATATATATATATATATATATATATATATATATATATATATATATATATATATATAATAGTAATTTGATTTAGAATAGCGTGTATAAGCCGCCAAGAGTAAATTTAAATTAATTAATTGTTGATATAATATGGAAAAATTATTTATCTCGGACCAGGAATCGAACCTGGGGTCTTCTGCTATCCGGGCAAATGCTCTACCGCTGAGCTATCCAAGAACTGATTCCTGGGGAAATAACAATTTCTCCATATAAGTTGTTTAATGCATATACACATGAATTGAATTAATGTGTAAATACAGAAGAGAACTAATTATATTTTGTTGTAGAAAAGTAGGAAAATGCTATTTTGCGACAATTTTACCTACAATCACAACCAATTAGATTTATAACTATGAATGAATGCCATTTAAGCAGTAATAATAGTAATTTGATTTAGAATAGCGTATATAAGCCGCCAAGAGTAAAATTAAATTAATTAATTGTTGATATAATATGGAAAAGTTATTTATCTCGGACCAGGAGTTCGATTTATATATATATATTGCAGTGATATCTCATTTAAAAAAAATATAGTATTTTGCCCGACATTAACAAATGTTGACAGCGACATAAATAAATGCAGTAATATTGGTTAATTAAAAATAATAAATTACTTTAAAAAATTTTATAATATATTTTGAAACTGAATAATTGCCGTTCGATCGTAGATAAATACTTTATAATTAAATTGATTTTTAAAATGACTGAACTTTGGATATGCTTTTCAACTTCCCTCTTTTATAATATCTAATATGATTTGAAAATACCTTTTAATAGATTTAATAATGCAATGGTTATATAAAATTAATGTTACGTTAGTTCTTGACTAACTCAAGTTTACGTAAGAGAGTTGGGCGCCAGTTAAATAACTTAAATTAACAGAATTATATTTAATAAAGACTCATCTCAGGGTGAATGTGGATTCTTGTGGTATTAAAATTATACAAATTGAAATTTTTAAAATTACTTTTATAATTGAAATCTTAATTAATTTTAACTATTACTAAATTGTTCAAATCACTTTACTACACTTCACAAACGATAGTCTTTTCTTCAGCAAATGCCAATATAGACGGAAATAACTTCCTACCTTTTTATAATATTTCTTCTTTCCTTTAACTATAGATGTCTTCTTTCCCAACCCATTGGCAGAGTAGATCACTTTATGTTGACCCAGGGCTGGTTTCCAATTCAGGGTTGACTGTCTTCCTTTTGGATGGATTTTCCATATATCATCCACACACTTGATTTTGGTAACTCACTTTTGTTTATTAATTGCGGGTACAATTTCCCTTTTTCGTAGAATACTTATAGTTGTTTTTGTGTTTAATTAAATAAAACACCCGTTTATGGTTTTAACGTAGATTTATTATCTTGCTTTACTTTAGCAAGTAATTTATCTTAAAGGTGGTTCTTTATCATCATATACACTTTTACAATTTATACTTTTTACACTTTCGCCGTATTCAAATCACCAACTAACTTAACTTGTCTATATTTAAAATTTTATAATATTCTCAACCACGACTTTACTCTGTCGCTTTATATTGGTAAGTCTTATTTTATCTTACACGACTTTACTCCGTCGCTTTCGATCAGTAAGTGCCTTAAAACTATGATTTTCTAAGCTTATATACTATAGACTATTTACATAATTATATTACACAATTTGACGTCACCTTACAAACTAATACAAACTGTACACTCATATGATACATAATAGCAGATTAATATTCTTATAAAAGTGACACATCTATTACACATTAATAACACAATACTTTTACGCAATAATAACGATCTATTTACATTAACAAAAAACCTTAAAGAATCACATAACCCGTCGATATACTCATTTGAAATTATAGATAAATGAATTACATAATAACAAACTTGCGAACAACTGGATGTTACGTATACTTAAGTAATCGGTGAGTAAACTATTTGATAATAAATAAAGAAACATGTATTATTTAACCTTATTAAAAAGTATACACATTGATTGTATAATCAATGACACACCATAAAATAGCTCAAATTTATTTTTAACTGGAAAAGTTGATAAAAATATTCCAAAAGTGTTAGTATTTAACAAAGATTCTATATTTTCACAAAATTTTCAAAATTTTCCAAAATTTTGAAACTACCATCCACAGCAATATATATATATATATATATATATATATATATATATATATATATATATATATATATATATATATAGCATCTGCCTAGATAGCAGTAAGCCCGGGTTCGAATCCTGGTCAGAGATAATAATTTTTCATAATTCAAATTAGGTCTTCATTAATATACATTAATCTTGGTGCTAAAACACGATATTTCCAAATCATTATATATATATATATATATATATATATATATATATATATATATATATATATATATATATATATATATATATATATATATATATTGAGGTGATATGGTATCACCGTTTTTGAAAATTTTATAAATAAAAGATCGGTAACGTTAAAATGAAAATTTAGTATCGGCTCATAAATTAAATGAGGGGCATATTAGATCATGAGTATATAGTCATTAAAGAATATAGTTGGGAGCTTAGTTAGATTTATCAAAGTTTTAAAGCAATAACTTAATTTAAAAGATTTCATGCAGTTATAACCTTACTTATCTAGTATTTCATGCACTGTTAAATAAATCACAATATAAATAAAAAGGATATGTTGTAGATAGACTGTGGTATCACAATCATGTATAGGCAACCTAAGTTACACTTTAGGCCAGCTTTTCCACTTGTTTTGGAAAGATATCTTCATATTTGAAATTTCATGTTACGTTCTTTCAGCGTTAAGCATATTACTTGATATTCTTGGAGGCCAGCTCAAGTTTGCACGGTTCTTTGCCTGTAAATAGTTGAAGTAGATTAATCTTGTCATGATTGATATAACACAATTAGATTTTGAATTCATATAATAAGAACCTGCTTATTACTAATTATGGAGGTATTGTGATCCTCTTAGTTCGGGAAAATGCACTCTTATATCCTTATCCTGGTTTATTTGGTCATTGTTTTTATATGTGTGCCTTAAGCAGTGTACACTGGACATTTTAAGCACAAATTGTTTAACGTAGAAGTTATTTTGAAGCTGTGGCTTGTGAAAGCATCTTTTAATATTTATCGATGTTTAAACTGTAACAAAAACATATTTGTATTGATTTGTAAAGGTATTTTTATGTGTAAAACAATTGTAGCACTCACTTTAAGTAGCAATTTAGCATATCTGTAAAGATGAACTCCTAATTTGTTTAATTAGGTATGTAAAATGGTGTTTAACGAGAATTGTCATCGTTAAGTGTTTTTTTGATGATATCTCCTTTATTTCTCATTTGAGGACCATATATCTATTATAGTTTTTTGATCAGTGTTTTAAATGCTACAAGTTGATTATGTCAGATCTGGAATTTGCGTTAATCTCAAACACCTGTTTTCTGGATTATGACGTCATGGAAGCGTCGTTTCGCAATTGTTTTGAACAAGCTGTCATAGACTGCTTTTGTTTTGGGCATTTCATATATAAACCCCAGCATTTTCCATCAAAAGCAGTCGATTTATTGTATGGGAAGTATCCACGTCGGCTCCAGTTTTGAAAAACTGTAAGATTTAAGGTTAGATGTACCTAACAGATGTTTTGACAACTGTCAGAAATTATTTTTATAAACAAAAGTTGAAATAAATTAAATAAAGGTGTTTACCTGTTTATCTACGAGAAGTTTATGGAAGATTTAATTAGCACGGTGCTATAATAATAATTAAAAGTGAAAATATTTTCTCCATCTATTATAATAAGATAAAGTGAATTTAACTTGTGTATTGATCGACGCATTGATTTTTCGTAAACCACGCTCAGCTGTTATTACTTGTACAGCAGGATTGCCAAATTGGATATTGGTTTTAAAAAAGGAAACTGTTCGGAAATATATAAGGTTGGTTGCGTAAATAATTGTCTTTGTAAATAAATTGAAAAAAGTTAATACTAATTTGAGAAGTTCATCTTAGGGAATTAAAGTTTGATTTGATTAAATTTCTTGATTTCTTTGTAAGAATTGGTTTTTGTTTTGAAATATAAATAAACAAGTCATATTTGGTTTAAGAAAGATTTATTTTTTTATGAGTTTTGGTTATTTTGAATAGTTGTTTTGTTAGTTTGTTTAAACGGATAACAGTATTTGGTCCTTATTGTCAGACAAATACGACTTTCTTTTACGTTTAAACAAACCACAGGATTTATTCCTAATTACATTTGTATATACATTTTTTCTTAACTTTGATTTTTCTCTTTCTTGATTTTAAAAATATTTGTTTGAATAAAGTTTTTATGTTATTCAATTTACGCATGTGTTTAATTGATGCTATTACAATCCTACAGAATTATTTTCTTTCCAGTTCAGATAACAGTTATAGGTGTCCAGTTTGCAGAAGCATAAGTGCTTATAATTCATGTTTGATAATATATGTCATTGTCAATTCTTGTTTCCAGGCATAAAAGAATATAAGAGTCTCGAAAGTCAAATAATTTTTGTTCCACCGAACAAACCTGAGCTAGTTAAAAAGGGTATTAAGAATATATGTGGTTGGATCTTATTTTATATTTTTATTTTTATTTGAAAATCACCGCAATATATATATATATATATATATATTATATATATATATATATATATATATATATATATATATATATATATATATTAAATAATATTTTGAATGCAAATTCATACAGAAAAATTTATCGACTCTGCTGGGACTCGAACCCAGGACCCTCCACTGTCTAGGTGGTATCTCTACCAACTGAGCTACAGAGCACGACTATCAGCAAAGTTACTTTGTATGTTTGCCTACTATCTAATTCATATGGAAAATTTCTCGCTTTGCTGATAGTCGTGCTCTGTAGCTCAGTTGGTAGAGATACCACCTAGACAGTGGAGGGTCCTGGGTTCGAGTCCCAGCAGAGTCGATAAATTTTTCTGTATGAATTTGCATTCAAAATATTATTTAATGTAAAATCATTATGCAACTTGATAAAAATTAACTCTCTATATATATATATATATATATATATATATATATATATATATATATATATATATATATATATTAAATAATATTTAGAATGCAAATTCATATAGAAAAATTTATCATCGACTCTGCTGGGACTCGAACCCAGGACCCTCCACTGTCTAGGTGGTATCTCTACCAACTGAGCTACAGAGTACGACTTCCAGCATAGCGAGAAATTTTCCATATGAATTAGATGTTTAAGCAGACATACAAAGTAAATAGATATTTTTTTGAATATTATTAATGAAGATCAGCAAGTCGCATGACAACAACATCAATATTCAAAGTATCTAGATTATTTTTAATCATTCCGAAAGGAAATTAATTATATATAAATTTTAGTTGAAATTAATTTTTGTTAAGTTGAATAATGATTTTACATTAAATAATATTTAGAATGCAAATTCATATAGAAAAATTTATCATCGACTCTGCTAGGACTCGAACCCAGGACCCTCCACTGTCTAGGTGGTATCTCTACCAACTGAGCTACAGAGTACGACTAGTGGTAGAGATACCACCTAGACATTGGAGGGTCTCCAAATATATATATATATATATATATATATATATATATATATATATATATATATATATATATATATATATATATTGATGCCTGTTAAGCTGTCACCTCCGTCATACAGAGGAGACGGCCTGACTTCCGGGTATTCCCGTGGATATATTGCTAAAAATTTGTTATATTTGTGATGAGGGGAACCTCTAGAATCCGAATCTCAAGAAAGGTGAAATTATTTCCCTTGTTTTATTTTGTCATATATAGAGTATACAGAAGATACGAACCGACCTCCAAAATTTATATATAAGGAGATACTTATAGTTCGCTGTTACCTCCAGCAGCGCTGCCAAGTGTTCGGAGGTCAGAAGATACCACCGTTATGTGCAGTTATATATACAGAGCGTTGACTCCACATTCCATAGATGCACATTTCATAAAAAGGTTCTCTTGTGGGTCTCCAGATGTTGAAATCGGGTGGTTTAAATTGCTCGCCGAGGGCATTTTAGTGGCCAGATAACAAAAGAAAACAAGCGAGCATTCTCGATTTACTTATTTTTTATTTTTTGAGTTATAGGAAATCGTTTTTGTATTTCTTATGAATTGTTATTAAAGATATTAAAAAGCCGTTTCGACACTATTAAAGCGTCTTTATGAGTAGCACTGACTAGTTGAATAAGGCTTTTCTAATTATAATCATTGATTTCTGGTTTACTTCATAAAGTTGTATTTTTTAAATGAAAACTTTAGTAATTTGATTAGAAATACTTAGATCGGTTATATATTAGAAAGAAATTTCTTTCTATAATGAATTGAAAATATAACAAAACCAGAAAAAGGGAATTCTTTTGTTATTGTCAATAAAAGTCAATAAGAACGCAACCAGTACCGATATTGCGTATAATTAGTATAGCACATTTTTGAAATTTAGATGTATTAGACATAAATCAGTTATGTAACGTAGTATTTGTATAAATATGATATTCTACAAAGTTTCTTTTAATCTCGGGAATAACTGTTAAATTGAATATGCTTTTATCCAGATTCCATTTCGATTGAAATAAAGGCAGATACTCTTTTAATTTTTACTAAACTCGATAAGAGTTTAATATAAACAAATTAAATATTGTGTTTTTTACAACAAATGCTTGTTGTTTCCGAAGTCACGCACGTATCATGTAGGACCATTGAATTTCCCGTGATTTGATTAACAAAAAGAGTTACCAACTTTATTAAGATTAAAACAAATCGAAACACAACAAATTAATCAACATTTTTATAGAATTTTTGCTTAAGACATTTTTTCCAGCATTTGTTGATCTAACGAAATACAGAATACGTATGTTACACTGTTATACATGTACCTAGCTCTTGTAAATTTATGTTTTAACTTATGTTTTAAATAAAGCACTTACTAACGACAAAACATGTACGTTTTATGGAACGTGTACTTTAAGTCCACATTAAAGACAGGTTTAACTTAATGTAGTCTTTTTTGATAACATTGTATAAACCATAGATAAATAGTAGGTATATTGCGTTATCAGAATTAAAAGTGGCAGTTTATTTGACGCTTAATTATGTTAGCAATCGCGGCTCTCCATTTAAAACAAAATACCACTATAAGCTTTTGTTTGAAACAATGTTTATCAACCTTGGCACAACCTTAATATCCGAAAATGGCCCACTGCTAGACTAAAGTAGGGATGATAACTTGATACCAAGCTTGGTCTCAGACATGGAAAGATCAGAGTTACCCAATATTGGTTGTTATTGGCTAAAACCAATACGTTATGCAATGTTTTGGACAATAAATGACACCGATATCGCAATAAAACTAAAGTTAGTCTTGGACCGATCTTGAATGTTAATGTAGTACCAAGGCTGGTAATTGAGAAACAAAGCAACTATTACACAATCCTTTTCCTTTAATGAATGCTAGTGCAAACAAGCAACGAAGTCTACCATTACTGTTTCGCCGTAACTGAATGCAAAGTCGATTTTTGTGTTGGATAAAAAATGTTCATTAACAAAATAAATACGAAGAAATCGAAAATTCGTATAAATGATTAATGTCTTAGACTCTCAACACATATTGAGACCGTACAAACCTAACACTTTCATAGTGTACCTCTTCTTGTGCAAATACATATGTACAGTCGGTAAGTCAATATAGTTTACACTTTAGTCTTGCCAGTGTAAGTTCAAGTTCATAAAAATTCAGTAGGTTAGCAACCACTAATCCATCTTTACAATAAACCACATTTACAGAAATTTAGCAAAATATAATATGAATATTGACCCAACCTTAGCCGAAGGGTAAGAAACCAAGATTTTGAATCTTGAAGATTGCTAAAACTGGAGTTAGTTTAGCGAACCTAAGATTCAAAGTTGGCTAAGGTTTTGGGTGATAAGTATGTAACCGGCACTTGATATGTAGAGATGGACTAAAGGTAAGTACTCACAGCAGCGGATCCGCAGGCGGATGTCATACGATTGGTCGGTTTGAGTCAAATCGACTCAATCCGACCAATCGTATGACATCCGCCTGCGGATCCGCTGCTGTGAGTACTTAGCTTTAGACTAGCTAAAGCAAATTAGCGAAATAGTATCTGATATTTGACTTAAGTATATTCTATGGGTAACTGGCATTGACCTAACGGGTGAAAATTGGCTGAAGCTTGGGCAAGTTGTAAGGAACCCTGATTCGGTTTCTGAACATTGGCTCCGACTTGTACAACGTTTAGTGAACCGAAAATTAGTATCAGGTTGTTGATTAACCCTCGAGTGACAATTAAACAACCGAGACTCAGAATCTGAAAATTGCTTGAAACGTGGGTGAAAATCGGTGCGTCCAACACACCGCTGGAAATATAGCGCTGCAGCAGTTTTCACAGCCGTCTTAGATTTAACAATCACCCAAGCAATAATATTGTTTGAAGTACATCATCATTTTATACATATAAAACGCTTAAAAATAAATACATATTAAACATGAGTTAGAGAACCAAGATTCGATATCTGAAAATTCGCCTACACTTGGATCAATGTCGAGAAAACGACATTTGACTGTCCAGTATTCAGTCACGCTGGGGTTTATTCAAAGACCTTTGTTTTAATTTTTTTTCTTCTAATAAAAAATTGTTGGTATTGCTAGACTAAACTTCTAATCATAGAGAGGAGGCACTTTTACCCTAGTGGAAAAAAATAGTATGTTTTATTTGGATTTAAAGTGACTTTGTTTGTTGCTATTTACGAGCGATAAATAACTCCGCCTAAATAATAAATAAATAATAATCTTATCATGTGAACAACTCCGCTATAGGGTAAATACAAGTATTTTACTTAATTGGGCTCGATTCCTATAAGGAATCTAAATAGAATGACTTTAGGAGAGTTCACGCATCCTAGCTGCGATGTGCAAACGGGTTTTCCAAATCAACTATGTGGATTGTTTGACAATTACTTTAATTGTAATCATAATGCATCAATCCTAAATCCAAATATAAAATGCAGGGAAACAAGATTGGGCGATGAAAATTTTTCACCTATCTCTGCAAATGAGACTTGTCTCCAACTCTTCTTATTTCATTATGTCGAGCTGTTAACAAGTGTCCAGTCCTCATACTAAGGTCTTCCTTGATCAGTGGCGACATAGATCTGGAGCTCATGTCCATTTCCTTCGCCAACAAACGAACAGGATAGGATGTTAGTATAGGATTTTTTTACGAATAGAATGTTATAAAAAGAAACATTTTTGATTTATAGTTATTTATTTTATAAATCCGGCAATGAAACTTTACAGAACGAGTTTGATCTCTGAAGGAAGACAGAAGTCGCGTCTGAAATCTTGAAACGATAACTAAGGAGAATCATTTACAGGACCTATAACGTTTTTTTTCATGTGTTGCAATTTTTTCTCTTTGAACGAAAGTTCATTCATCCCCTGCTTTATAATAATCTAGTCATTCTATATAGTAGAATAAATTTTTGCAAAAAACATGCCTAAGTTCTTATTTTTTACTATCTAAAGATAGAGACTTGAAATCTTCTGTAATGCCTTCAGTACTGGACCAGTATAAAATGTACTATGTTTAAAATGGGGGCACGCCCCCCCTAGTGGTTGAGACCCCCATTTTGTACCCTTAATTTAATAACGCAAACAAATTGAGCGAAATTTATGTTGGGAGGGTTCTTGGAGTCACTGATTATGAATCCAATGAGAAAATTGAAAAATTCAAAATGGCGGTCCTAAAATAACGGTCTTTGAGATTCAGAATGCGATTTACGCCGTTTCTATTGATTTTAGAGAAAAATTCATGTGATTTTGCAAAGGAATACACTATTTCGATTACCTTATTATGTAACCCCTTTGTTCTGCCCTAGTAGTAAAGTCAATTTTTGCATAAGTTCCTATTTTTTACTATCTAAAAATAGAGACTTGAGATCTTTTCTAATGCCTTCAGTACTGAACCAATATAAAATGTAATATGTTTAAAATGGCGGTTTTACCCCTCGGGGGGTTGAAACCCCCATTTTACACTCCCAATTTAATAACTCGGGAAGTTTTCCATTAACTTGAGTGAAATTCATGTTGGGGGGTTTTGGTGTTCCTGATTATGAGTCCAATGAGAAAATTAAGAAATACAAAATGGCGAACTCAAAATGGCGGTATTTGAGATTGAAAATGCGATTTACGCCCGTTTCTATTAATTTTAGAGAAAAATCCAAAGAGTCAAAAAGTGTTTAGAATGTAATCTTGCATAGGAATACACTATTTTGGTTACCTTATTATGTAACCCCCTTCAATCAACCCTAGTGGGCTTCTCAGTAGGGGAGAGTGAAGGGGGTTACATAATAAGGTAACCGGAATTATGTATTCCTATGCAGAATCACATTCTAAACACTTTCTGGCTTTTCTCACTTTTCTCTAAAATCAATAGGACCGGCGTAAATCGCATTTTCAATCTAAAATACCGCCATTTTGTGTCCGCCATTTTGAATTTTGTGATTTTCTTATTTGATTCATAATCAACGACCTCACAGCTCCCTCCAACATAGTTTTTGCTCAACTTGGTTGAAAACTTCCCGAGTTGTTAAATTGGGAGTTTAAAATGGGGATTTCAACCCCCCCGAGGGGGCGTGTCCCTATCTTAAACATATTACATTTGATATTGGTCTAGTACTGAAGGCATTACAAAAGATTTCAAGTCTCTATCTTTAGATAGTAAAAAATAAGAACTTAATGCAGAAATTGACTCTACTACTAGGGCAGAGCGAAGGGGTTACATAATAAGGTAACCAAAATAGCGTAGTCCTTTGCAAAATCACATTATAAACACTTTTTGATTCTTTGAATTTCTCTCTAGAATCAATAGAAATGGCGTAAATCGCATTCTCAATATCAAAGGCCGTTATCTTAGAGCCGCCATTTTGGGTCTGGTATTTGAATTTTTTAATTTTCTCATTGGATTCATAATCAGCGACCCCAAGAACACTCCCAACACAACTCTGCTCAATTTGGTTGCGTTATTAAATCAGGGGTACAAAATGGGGGTCTCAACCACCAGGGGGGCGTGCCCCCATATTAAACATATTACATTTTATATTGGTCCAGTACTAAAGGCATTAGAAAAGATTTCAAGTCTCTATCTTTAGATAGTAAAAAATAAGAACTTAATTCAAAAATTGACTATACTAATAATAAAAATACGACACTTTATGTTAAACTGACGTTTGTTTAAGCCTTTCAGTACGTAAAGCTTCATGTCAAGATTATGATGTAAGGTTTTATTTTCCGCTACAATATGGAATTTAATAGAAAATATGTTTTAGTCGTAATTATGTAAAAATATAAACAGTTAATATTTTTTATTTCATTTCGTATTTCAAACAATTCTTTATATACCACAATTAGTAATATAAAGTATATCTTGATCTCCGTTGTCAATGATATCAGAGTTCAAGACGTTCTTGATCTCCGTTGTTGTTGGCAACGTAAATAATTTGATGTTGCATTATAGCCACATGCATGCATGCATGCTGCTTTTTATCTCCTTAGTTACGCGTATGATGACACAGACAAGGCAACTTGCTTCTTTATACAATAAATTCGGATGGATTTTAAAAGGGAGAAATTAGGATTGAAATACGAAATAAAATAAAACAACTTATGCAATACGGAGATCAAGCTTCTTTAAATCCTCAAAGATGTTATAACGCCTCGGCTGGCCCCTCGGCGTTAAACATCTTCTTGGATTTAAAATATCGCTTGATCTCCTAATTACATAATATATATTACAAAATGAGTATTTCAGACTTATTCTTTCCTTCATCAAATGTAAACATAGTTAGAATGTCAATGAAAACTTTATTAACCGGGTAATTTGGTGAAATTTGCAAACTACATACCAAATGTTACATTATTTTGCTTAGTAAAATTATTTTTCTTTGAAAATTATATTAATTATTATATTAATTGTAATACTAAAAATATTGAAGATTTTAAAGATTTTAAATCTTTCTTTGTGGATGCGAGAATGAATATATCATATGTCATATGACAATTCCTAAAATAATAATCAAATAATAATAATCCAGTAAATCCGAAATGATCATTTTGTAAAAAGATGAATTTTTTATTTATACATAATTACGACTAAAACGTATTTCCTATGTAATTTTTTTCATATCTCAAAGAAAGTCGTTTTCAATTCAAAACTTTTTAAATGAAATAGAAATTATTATTTTATTGTTCTTAAGTATCATTAACTATTTAAAAATGACGTACAATTCAAGAGATCCCTTAAATTTTCTGAGTAGTTTACAAATATTTATTTAAATGCTGCTACTATACCCAAAAAGTGTCTGTAAAAATTCAGGTAGCGTGAAATGGCCGAAACTACGCCAGGGGTACTGGTTTCGATGGAATTCTATATACCTGAGTGGTTTAGGTCTTGTACACAACGTTGCCAATGTGTGGAGCCTGCAACGTACCGTACATGATACAAAAAACAACATATACAGGCGGAGGTGACATCGTATTGGCAATTATACAACGAACAGCGACGGCAACGCCAGCGATCTACAGCTGAACTAAAAATTAATTTTGTGAGTATAAGTATGACGTTATCACCTCCAGACAAAAATTTGAATTTAGGCTTCTAACACCATCTATATGCTTATACAGTCGAAAACAGGGCAAAACGTTGTGACCTCCGAAAACGGAGGTCACAACGTTATATATGAGGTGACAACGTATGCTGGGTATCTACTTTGGAGGTGACAAGGTACCCTTTATCAATATATATATATATATATATATATATATATATATATATATATATATATATATATATATATATATATATTTGACAAATTGCAACAAATTGAATTAGTCAAATTGAAACTTCAAAAACATATTGTGTCTAATTTTTATGCTATTTTGAACCTATTTTTATAAAGACTAGTTAATCTAATTTTTTTTACTCCTGAAGAAGTTGCCAAAAAAGCGACGAAATATTGAGTAAAAAATAAAGATTTTACTACAGACCGCATACCCGATATTTCCAATTCTATTATATATATATATATATATATATATATATATATATATATATATATATATATATATATATATATATATATATATATATATATATATATATATATATATATATAGGAAATTTGGTTAATTGGGGTTGAAGTCAATTATATTGTGGCCAAGGTATAAAGTAAACTCTTGGTTAATAGCTTAGCTTTCGCAAATCATTTATTGACTTCAACCCCAATTAAGCTAAGCTATTAACCAAGAGTTTACTTTATACCTTGGCCACAATATAATTGACTTCAACCCCAATTAACCAAATTTCCTATATTCATTCTTAGCAAAGTCAATTGAGACTTATCTTAACTTATATATATATATATATATATATATATATATATATATATATATATATATATATATATATATATATATACCGTACGGTCGAAAACAATCCATTATATATATATATATATATATATATATATATATATATATATATATATATATATATATATATATATATATCATCTGTGACTCTTAGAAGGCCAGTACAGCAGCTGTGTCCAGGTCTGAAACCAGATTGCTCTTGAGGTAATATACTATATTTATTTGTGTGTTGCATTAATTGAATTTCAATAATTTTTTCTAGTATTTTTGATAACACAGGTAGAATGCTTATAGGTCGAAGTTTACCAAACGATGAGTTGAGTTACTTTCGGCGTAGGGATTACAAGAGCATGCTTCCATTTCCGAGGGAAAACTGCATTCTCAATGCAGTGATTTACAATATGTGTAATAGTAGATACTAAAAATGGACAACACATTTTAATTAACTTTATATTTAACTGATCACAACCGGTTGCATTAGATTTAATATTATATATAATTTTTTTGACCACTTCATCATCAACTGTGTGAAACCTGAACCTTGTTTCAGCATCCAGCCGATGGTGACGATTGTTTAAATAAAAGTTAATCAAATTTTGGTTGCCATCAGCTTTTGGAATGGAGTTAAGAAAGTGACTACTATAGTATATTAAGTATCAAGAACAGTAAGGACAGTTTACCGATCGACGACAATGTTTGGCGACTTCGCTTAGCTCAGTCGCCAATATTGGAGGAGATCGGTAAACTCCTTACTGTTTGAGATGCTTATACTATTTTTTGTACGACCATTATGAATACAAAGGTATTAACTAAGGAAATATCCCGAAGATGGTAAAAAAATAGATTTAAAATAATTTATTTTTGCCCTGTATATCTACCAAACATTAAATAGGTTTTGTCGTTACCATGGATACGTTTGTAATTTTACTTTTGAATGTGAAAATATTTTTGTCGTTGCCATGGATACGTTTGTAATTACTATTATTTTTGAATGTCACGATATTTGTCAAACTCGTGAGCATGAATGAATCTGAAAACGAATATAACTCGGATATGGAAGAGGCCTGAGCAAATTTAAATAAAAAACATACATTTCTTTTAATTGTCCAATTATTTAGAAAATAATGATTTTTCACGAAAGAGACATCTGAAGATCATGCATTTATTTTATAAATTACATATAATTTACTTACCGTTCAGTTCTGTCAAAAACAGAACGGTAAGTAATTATTTACCGATGCGTTGTTGCTTAGTAACCAGTAAATATAACCTACTGTTCTATAACCAAGTATGGTAAACAATCCGAAATAGCATGGTCGTACAAAAATATTATTAACATCTGACAACTGTGGCGGTACTTCATTATGTTTAGAAAATTTTTAAACAATTTCCAAGTTTCCTTTATATTACTAGTTTGAAATTTTTGAGTATAATATGCTTTTTTTTCATTTCTGCATGCTGTAGTGGTATAATTTCTTAATTGTTTATAATAATTTCAATGTACTACATTGCGAGATTTTCGAAATTGTAGTAGGGCCTTATCACGCAGATTCATAAGATACCTAACATTGTCAGTAAGCCAAGGAGCAGGGGCTTTTGAAATTCTACCAGTCCTATAAAGTGCATGTAGATCTAATAGAATTAACAAATTCTCATTCAGAAATTGAATTTTATCATCAATATTTTGACAGTCATAGATATTTTTCCACAGGATAGACTGAAGGTTACTATAAAATTGTTGGTAATCAAGATTTTTAAAGTCCCGATAAGTTATCATTTTGGAGGGAAATTTATGAAGTTCAGTTTTGAAAGTACATTGGACAAGACTATGATCCGATAATTTACCCAAATCAACTACACCACTATCTACTATAATTTCAGTGTTGTTGGTGATAATGTGGTCAATCAATGTAGCAGAAGATAGAGTAATTCGCGTGGGCTCGTTAATTAATTGAGTTAAACCAGAATTATTTAGATAATTAATCATGTATTTTGTAGAGGGGGCAGAAAAGTCAAGTAAGTCAATATTAAGATCTCCCATACAGATAATATAGTCAACAGTTGGTATAATAGTAGAAGCGTGTTATCAAAAGCATTGAAGAATCTTGCATAAGCATTCTCACCCTTATTATCCGGCTTGTATATTACACCAAAAGCAACACAATGTTTTTTAAGTGTTACAGGTATCCATAGCTGTTCAATATTATTTTCAGACTTAATTATAACGTAGTTAAGATTAGATCTAATATACATACATACTCCTCCTCCATGCTGCAGCCTATCTTGACGAATTAAGTTATAATTCTTTACTGAAATGCTACTGGACGGTATTCGCGTTGATAACCAACTTTCTGATATAGCTAAAAGATCATAATCTGCTGTTAACAAGTGCTCTCTTAGATCAATGAATTTGGCAGCAAGTGATCGAATATTGATATGGGCACACCTAAAATTATACATACATTAAAAAATTATTCGCATTATAATTTGCTTAATTCAATTTTTATAAACTAGCAACACTCAGTTTGTAACCAATCACCAAGACCTATTAATTTAATTCAATTTTTTTTTAATTTATCAATCCTTTTCAAGAATTTATTTTATTAATTTAATTTCAACTTTTCTTTTAAAAATTCTTAGCCTGGGAAAGTTAAAGTTCTCACAGAGTAAGGGGCATTGACTATAGCACATCTAGCAAGTTATCACTTTATATCCTGTAAAAGCATCAAAATTCATCTCTGGTTTATTAGTAATTGAACACTTTAAAATCTCATTTTGTAAATACAGGTCAGAATGCAAGCCTGCAAAATTGACATGCTATGGGAATAAAGAAATGCTGATTTTCCAAATTTATTGTGGAAGAAAGTTTTGATTTCAATTTCAATTTTTATATTCTTTTTTACTAAACAATTTTATTAGTCCATTCCCACTACTCATCAAAACTATTTCCTTTAGTTTACCTTTTAAGTCAGAATCTATCATTTAGTTAGTTCTTGCCTTGATTTGATTTCGAACAAAGCCCCCCGAGAAAATTAAATAGTTTTTTTTTGTAACATTAAATAAATTCATTATTAAATTATATATTTTATTAAATTAGTATAGTGATCAAGTGTGTGTACTTTCTTTATTTGTTTTAAAAGTTTTAAATTGTTTTACAAATTAATAAATTCATTGTTAATATACGTAAATTATTGTGGTATCTCTTCATCTTCCTCTCCATTGTCTATAAGCATCTAGACGCTACGACAAGAGTGTTTCCACTTATAGCATCTTCTTTGGAACCTAAGGAGCGTGAGCTTAGATCTGTAGTTCATCCCTGTTCTAGTGCAATATTAAAATTTTCAGGATCAATTGTATTCAACCTTTAGTGATCCAGGAAACGCCTCCCTACCAACGTACGGCCTGGGGTTACAAGTTAATAAGCTGAAACTGCAAAAAGTAAGTAAGATTTTCACCTAAAACTAAAAATCTGTAGAAGAAGAAAAAAAAATATTACTTTATATAAACTATTATACAAAAAATTTCTTTTTAAATAATTAATGAATAAATTTTAACTAAATTAATTATTTGTATTTTAAATTAATACTCATCAAATGTCACCACAGAAGAAGATCTGTCTCACTGTGATAGGAATAGTTAAAGCTCTGTGTACTAATGATCTGTATGCTGCTATTTTATGTGTATTGTGGTGACAAGATTCATTTGAAATCGGGCATTTACCGTTTAAATTGTTCTTTTTGTAGTTCGGTATATATTGGACAAACACTTCGAAATTTTGACATAAGATATAAAGAACACGTACGTCATTACAAAAATAAACATCCTGAAAAATCGAATTACGCCAAACACCTTTTAGAACAAAATCACACAATGACTCCTCAAAATAATATTAAATTCCTACATTTTTGTAATAACAAACGCAAATTAGACATTTTAGAAGCCTTTGAGATATACAAACACAAATTCAGGGTACCTTTAATGAATGAACAACTTGAGCTCAGTAATTCTCCGTTACTGGAAGTATTAGATGTTTAATTATGATTTTTATTATTAATTTTTATTATTATTATTATTATTTTATCTAGTTACCTATTTTGTATCTACCTTAGCGACGTGTTTGTTTATAATTATATTACCTTTGATAATGACAGCATAGCTGTCGAAACAATATTGTCAGGTATATTTTAATAAAACTGTGAAACTTTTAATAATCTTTATTTATTTCATGATTATGGAGTTCCACAAAATAAGGCTGGAAACAATAAACAATCTTATTTAAACGTTATTTTACAATATATCATACATTTCAGCAACTCGTATGATTATCCCTCTCTATCGTAACCCAGTATGTAAGGACATAATGTTAAATACTATCTCATACATGTAAATAAACATTTCTTTAAAGAGTTTGTTAGGCCACCTAATCTGTTATAATATTACTATGATATTAGATATCGTCGATTACAGTTTTACCATTAGGACATACTTACTAGGTTATATGTGCTAAGTAAAATAATAAACAGATATTTCGAAAATTTTATGCATTCTTGAGAGAACAGGGTATAATATTTAAAACACACTGTAGAAAACATATCAGCAGAGAAAGAGAATACATAAATACAGTATGTTTTGTATGATGAGGTGCCGTCTGTTTAAAAGAAATAAGTTTAATGTTGCACGTATTACATCAATTGTATCTGTACAAAACAAAGGTATACATCCCTCTTATTAGATTGTCACGAACGTATGTAGTATACTTCTAAATTCATGAATACCCTATACAAGTATTCTAACTAGACAATAAAGGTTTACTGAGATTATATACCTCATAATAGAGCAATAGAATTTTTCTAAATTTTATTCTTTAAGTTTTATTTAAATAAATTTTAGGATTCAAAAGCATTTTCCTATTATTATTAATGTACATAGACCGTAGCTACATCGAAGTCGCATGAGTTGTTACCGGCTCTTTAACAAGCGTATGCTATAATTCTCTAATTTTCTAGTTTCTAGAAGTAATGTAGTTTTGAACAGATTTTAGCCTTTTTCGTTATATCTACTACCCTTGTTATTTCTACATAGGTGTTCTTATTGTTTATGCAACATATAGACATTCGTCGCCATATTTAAACGTTATTTTACAATATATCATACATTTTCAATAGCTTCGAAATACGCAGATATGTAATAATATACTATTTTTCACTACTAGCTTTAAAACATACTATTATCTAGTCTGTTGTCACCTTGTGAAGTTAGCCTTCTTGCCTAGTGGTAAATAATTTTTTATTATTGACTACTAGTCAATAATCCAGATTTTAGTGTAACACGGGGCAAAAATTCATCCCATTATACACTGGCATCCAGGAAAAAATCCGTGATCGCGATAGTACGTTTTTTATGTGAGAAGAATAAAAGGAATAAAAGTACTAGTAGTGGAAAAAATAATATATACACCACGGTTGTGAAGTGTTTTCTAGAGCCTCTCATCTTATATCCCTCGATGCTGCGCATCTCGGGATCTAATAATGCTCGGCTCTAGAAAAAACTCTTCACAACCTTGGTATATAATATACTATAATACTCTTGTAGAATATTCATCGTATCTATAGTAATGAGTTGTTACCGGTTCTTTAACAAGCGTATGCTA
The DNA here is from genome assembly GCA_929113105.1 of Agrypnus murinus. Lineage (NCBI taxonomy): Eukaryota > Metazoa > Arthropoda > Insecta > Coleoptera > Elateridae > Agrypnus > Agrypnus murinus. Next base: position 101,692,818 of record OV816027.1, on the reverse strand, counting down.
CAATTCTCTATTTTTCTAGTTTTCTAGACATAATGTAGTTTTGAACAGATTTTAACCTTTTTCGTTATATCTACTACCTTGTAAACTGTTTCTACATATGTGTTCTTATTGTTTATACATCATATAGATATTCGTCGCCATATTTAAACGTTATTTTACAATATATCATACATTTTCAATAGCTTTGAAATACGTAGATATGTAATAATATACTATATACTCTTGTAGGATATTCATCGTATCTATAGTAAACTCGTATGAATAATAATAATTTGTAACCATTTTCGATACCTTCGAAATATAAGTCTATAACATATGTTTGTAATGGGTCTTTATAACTTTGAAACGCAGGGTAGTTACCTCTTGCAATATCTACAGTTATGAGAACCCTGAAGACTTAACCCGGAGAAATAAATCAGATAAATATTTTACTTTTTATTGAAACGATAACTTTGTATACTAATATATGAAAATAATATAATGTATATCGCCTGATAAATAAAATTGAAATTATTCTTATTCTTTTACACCCCGTACACACTATACCCTCGTACAAGGTTGCCAATAATATTACCGCCTTGATTGGTAACATCTTCCCTGTTCCCTCGCGTTATATTCTATGTTGTATTTGGTTCTTGCATCTTCTTTTAACAACAAACATCTCTACCACTTTCATCGCTAATGGGTGCTAGCACGTTTGCAAACACGCAATGTGGTGACCATGTCAGGTGCTCTACGATTGTGCTATCCGATGGTTCCCATTTGAAAATGTTCACTCGGCAATAAAAACATTCTACTCTATCTTCACGTCCCGTGTAGACAAATCCGGCCTCAGCTAAAGATTTTGGGGTTTGTATACCCTTCCAATTACGAAATGATAACACTCGTTCTGTCAAGCACGTATTCTGCAAGCTAGCTTCTACTCACATTTTGAACTTTCAATACTTGCAACCTGCTATATATACCTAGTGAAATTTCAAAAATATAGTCTACTACGTCTACTACGTTTACTACGTTTACAACGTTTGCTACATTTACAACGTTTACTACGTTTACTGCGTTTACTGCGTTTACTACGTTTACTGTGTTTACTGCGTTTACTGCGTTTACTACGTTTACTACGTTTACTACGTTTACTAGGATAGAATTCTCTAAGAATTTCTGGGAACAGGGGCAAAAGCATATGCTGTAGATGTAGAGGGCAAGCTTACCAAAACAGCTAAAGGTATCCAGAAGGATGTTATCAAAAAGAACTGACTTTGGAAGACTATAGGAATGTTGTATTATACAATGTAAATATTTATAAACATGTTCAATCTTTCCGATCATACAACCACCAACTTTATACAGAATTAAAAAATAAAGTAGCGTGAATATAGTCGTATTGTAATAGCATTTATATGTAATATGATATTTTTGATATAATGACAAAATAAACGAAATACATTCTATAAAAGCTTCTTATTTCTCAACCTCTCTCTCTGTCTCAGTAAACGTTCTGGTATAAATCTGTTTCTAGACTTATTTAATAAGATTGTATAATTCTCTATGGATTTCATAAAGCGATTGATTAATTTAAATATTTTAGAAGAGGTGAACCTGCAGAGTTTTGGGTAGAATACCCTTCCGCGCGCGAATTATAACAAGCAATACATTTCTTAATTTTTAATAATAATATTTTAGAGTGATTTATGTCTCCAATAGCCGGGTTGTTTTATAGAGAGAATAGAATTTATATTTTTCAAATTCGCACTCTATAAATTTATAATAATAAGTTTTTATTTATTATATATCCCATATAATTTTAGTATATTCAGAATGTTAAGTGATGTATGTTCGATATCTGTTTATCGTATGTCTTTTACCCCTTAATATTATTCGAAGAAATCTTAATACCTCTGGTACAAATCTTCCACTTGAGGGTTAGCTTGCGAAATACGTTGCATTGTCAGCAAGAATGTATTAGTAATTGTCAAATTGTTCTTCGGTCAGCCGATTGAATGCCTTGTAAGGTTTGTTTTGCCAAATATTCTATTCAACACTATAAAAATGTATAATACATAATCGCAATATTTACTTTCACACTGGATACTCACGTAATTGCATTACTCGAAGTAAATCGTATAATAAATAAATCTGTTAATAATGTTGAGTATAAGGGCACAGCGACCTATAATTTTAGCTAAAACATTATGTCAAATTTTGAAAATGCTTGTATCAAGATCGGTTCTATATTTTATATTATTCAGATGTAATGAGAAACATACTAATCTTCTCGAAGCAAAATTTTTCCATATATGACTGGCTCGTTGGTCTAAAGGTATGATTATCGCTTAGGGTGTGAGAGGTCCCGAGTTCGAATCCTGGACGAGCCCTATTGTTTTTATATTCCGGATGGAATTTCATCAGATTAATTTGTAGTACTAGGTCATCAAATGCAGAGAGAGAGAGAGAGAGAAAGAAAGAGAGAGAGAGAGAGAGAGAGAGAGAGAGTGAGAAAACACATACCTATAAAAATAAAATTAAACTCTGCTAATAAAACACTTAAATTTACTATAACCTACAGAAACACAAAGGCTATTTTTATATAAAGAAATACTTAACCAACCAAAATGTAGTTGTGCTGGAAGTATCAGCTATATTTGCAATAACACTGCTTTAGTTTTTGCCAGCTAGCCCCCAATAAGTCGGAGAGGGGCGGGGTAATACAAGATATAAAAGATAAAAAAACAAGCGCCACTTCGTTTAAAAACAATGCTTATTACTAAAGCTTCAAGCTTATCAGGCAAACGAAGAAATAGATCTTCTACTAAAATATGGGCAACTTCCACAATTTTGGCCGTACCGTACATATATACTTACAAATGATGAACTGAAAAGCAATATTAAAATCACACAACAAATGAATAATAAATAAATAAAACACACGTAGTGAAATGTAAACTTTCTAAGTAGGGCTTTATTTAAACTATTGGCAGATTTTAAAAGTTAACTTTAAATGCAATTTTAATGCTTAATAGAGAGAAAAAAAAAGGTGAATGGTGATCTGTATCACAGTTGGTTGTACTTAAATCTACCCTACAATTCCGCTAGTCGAGATCTCGTTTCTTAACATTAACATGCATGAATAAATTGTTGTTTCTTAAAATTAACATGCATGACGAAATTGTAAATACATTAAATAAATATATATATATATATATATATATATATATATATATATATATATATATATATATATATATATATATATATATATATATATATATATATATATAACTAAAACACAGACATATAATACATACAAATTTTCACAAACGTCCCACCATTCGAAGATCCACGGATGTATGTTTAAAACCCTGCTTAGGGTTATCACTTCACCCTTCGATGTTGGTTGTTTAATTCCGTCCCGATACCTGTATAGATGTAGGTACGGACCTCCTAAATGGAACCCACGATAGAGAGCGGGAAAACAAATACGACAACGAACAACAAAACCCAAAAGAAAAAAAAAAGAAAAGACCTACAAAAAAAATCACCCTGTATATTGTATTAATTTTAAATATTTGAAGAGTTTTGCCTTTCTATAAACTGAAAGGTCTTTTACAAAACAATTCCCTCAAGGTGACTACTAGGGAAATATTACCTAAAAATAAAAAGACATTTGTAAGATTTTTAGCGCAACGAGGTTTTAACGAACCGAAGTTACCTAAAATGGTTAGCACCAGAACGTAATCCGTCCAATTTGACGATTGATCGCATATAAATAATCAAGCGATCGTTCTGTTGAATGTGAGATTTATTCCGCTAAAGCGAATTAATATTTAAAACCAATTTCTAATATATCTCGCCCATTCAACTTCTAGTACCAAAAACCAGCCATTTTGTTACTTCACTCTACTATTGAGAAGGAAGCTCAAACGCGCAGGGGCGACTTCACGATAAACCGAAGGAAAGGGAAAACCAGTGACAACCAAACAACGGAGAAGCTTGGTTTTAAACAGTGACCATCAAACAAATAATGGGTTGTGAATTTCAACGTTATAATATAACAAAAAATAATTTATTTAAATTTGGCACACGGTATATGGTGACCAATATCTTCGAAACGGGTAAAATACATTTTAGAAAAATATACAAGGTGTTCTTCTCTCCGGGTCCTACACACGAATCTTTTACTACGAAGTCACTCGCTGTTTTAACTTAGAAAATCAGACTCCTCATTCTGTTCTCTAACTCTTTGGTATCTTACTTTGATTCGATATTTTCTACCGTTTCAAAGTTATTTACTAGAATGTCCATGCACAGGAAATTTTACAGTCAAAATCCATTAACTTAACAATTGTAACATTTTTTTCCTAATTTGAAGCTTAAAAAAATCAAACTTACCTATCCGTTGCAGCTAAGTGCCAAATTTAAATAAATTATCTCAGAAATGTACATGGTGCATAAAAAATAAATAAGAAATATTAATATTTGGACACCCTGTAACTCGAAAACGAAGCATTTCCGGACCTATGTTTATACGACTTATTGTTTTTTAAAGTACTGTACGCCCCTGAAATTTTGGACACCTATTCCTGTATTCAAATAAATAAAATTAAACTCTGGCACTAAAACACAAATAAAAAATCAACATAGTACAGCCTAAAATAAAATTAAAATTTATTCTGATTCTGAGTCAGTTATGTTAGTTCCTAAGGTTAGTTCTGATATTTGTTTATACATTTGCGAGTTATGTAGCTTAATTAACTCTTTAGATTCAGAATCAAAAGAATAACATGACTCATCTTTTAAAGGCAAATAAATTTTGCTATAGAGCAACCCTACAATACTAGCAGAAGAAAGTCCATGACGTTAATTGGTTTTTAGCAAATTTCCTTGCGAGAATATTTGCTTAACATTTGCAGAGGAATGCGGCAAGAACAATAAATAAAGAAGTTAGCTAAAGTTAAAAACATAGGTGTATTGTCTGCAAAACACATGGTTTTAACAGAAACCCAAAAGTCTTCATGCTGGCCGCAGGATCAAAGTTGATTTTAGTATTTCGCAATACCCTCCATTCATTATCCAATTTTTGTAATTCATGTACCTCAACTAGATTTGGAAAGAGCTGTGCTAAGGGATCTATGGTAGGGGTGGTACCTTCGAGTACATGATGAGGATCTATTACCACCAGTTTTTTTTAGAACACTGACATCGAAGTTAAATCTTTTATTAATTTGAACACAGCTTTTAATAAAAAAAACCCAAGCATCTGGTACGCAAAATGTGCTTTTGCACCCTTGTTAATTTGCTTTCAGATAAGGACACTTTAGCGCCCAAATAAATGTCATTTATTAGTTGAATGTAACTTTCAGGATTTTTAAAATTAATTTTTTCAAGAGCTGTTACATTGATTATTTCTCGTTTTATGAAACATTCTAATATTGTTTTACATAGTGCAGATAAACGTGAATGTATTTTATGAATTTTTGGTTGAGATGATTGCATTTTTTATCCATGTTATCAAAAAATGGCAATACGAATTCTAGGAATTGCAAAAAACATTTTGTTGTTGGATTTGGTAACGTGTTAAAATTATTTTTGTAGCAAGAAGTCGCTCAGTAGATACTGCATCAGTAAAAAATAAAATTAAAGCATTATATTGCTCTAGCAATCTTACCACACCATTTTCTAAAGATAACCACCTAGTTTGCGCAGGGTGGAGGATTTTATGTATCTTTGTGTTAGTAAAGTTTTGAAACCCTTTAAGCAGTTCAATGCATTTAGGACTATTTGAAAAGTAGTTGTATGTATCCTCACTATATCTTCAACCCCTCTAGGTAATTTTGCGCAAGCAGCTGAAGCGCATAAATGAAAGCTATGACAAACATAGCGCATTAAAAATATGTTGGGAATTTCTTCTTTTAACCGACTCATAACGGAATTATACTTCCCTGTCATAACATTCGCTCCATCAGAAGCAAATCCTATTAAATTCTTATTATAGGGCTTTTTTTATCTTCAAAGTAGCAGACAATTTCCCCAAAAATATCTTGTGCTCTGCCATCTTTCATAGGCGCCTATGTAAGAAAAGTGTCGCGAATCCTAAAATAATATCAATATTTAAAATATAATGACAAAAAGCGGTTAAAATAACTTACTTGTCACCTTGAAAATACCTACAAACCAATCCCAAATGTTTCGTACAAGATCTATCAGTGGACTCGTCTATGCATAAGTAGAAATTTATTATACCTTAAGATGGTTAAAATATCTAATTCGTTTTGTTTCCCCATAACGTTTTTAACAATGGCTGAACATTTAGTACGTCCACATTTAATTTTCTTAGCAATTTGTGGGTCGGGACATGTTTGTTTTATTAATTTTGGTAGATACTCCATAGTCTTATATGGTATATTATGTTGAGCAACATAAGCTGCTAAATGTAAAGCTGCCCTTTCGGTTGCCTCGTCAAGGGAATCTACCTGTTTAAAGCTGCTCATACTGGTCAATGTTACTTGCTTTTTGTAGTTTTGGATAATTTCAAATGAGCAGTACTTTCCTTGTGCCTTAATAGAATCGTTTTCCCAGTAGCACCTATATTAATGTTTTTATTGGAGACAGTGCAATAAGCCCCAGTACTTGTTTTCCCTTGTTTCAACCAGCCTTTAAAATTTTCGTTGTTTTCCCAATCTTGCGTGTATTTATGCGAACACTTGACTCTTTTTGTTTTTGCTGAACGCTTTCCTTGGGTCGACGTGCCTTCCCCGCCTGTTAAAGCATCCTAGGAACTACAATTCACATTTCGATTTACCTATATTCTAATAAAAGAATAAATAAAGATAATTACCTGCTCATCATATTAACAAAACAGCAAATATTTAGAAATTACACACAATTCTTAACAAAACCAAAACTGCCGCATATTATAAATACAATACCAGATGCTAATGCGATTATACGTAACGGAAGAGAAATAATAAAGGAAGGTATTCCCCCCTTACGGACGGGATTCACCGCTTTCGCTTCACCTAATCTGACGTGCTGCTGAGGCTGCGCTGCTGTCTGCAGGTTGTAAGTGTAAATTCGTAAAGAATGTAGAATTATTATACAAAACAAAACTATTCATACAACTTTTAATTGTTTAATTTGTTAAAAACAATTTATTAATTTTGTACTCAATAATTTTAACAGAAAATGTCGGAGTGAAAATAGTAGATCTCCTGCTAAAATAGAAGGTCTGGCATCGCTGGATTTATCGTCGCAACCTACTGTTGCTAGAGTTCCTGAATGAAAACTTTAACTGTGTTATTTTAGAGTTAGGAGACGGATGTCAAGATCCATCTCTTTCTAGGCCAAAATTAAGTTGTCTGAAACAGAGATATTTTTTGGCTCTTTTTTATTTTAGTGACAAAATTCAGCAGCTGTCAGTTATAAATTTTAGGTTATGCTTTATGTCATGTTTACTTTTATGCATGTAAAGGTTTTTAATGTATACATCATTTATTTATTATTTATAAAGTATTTTTAAAACTACTATAGTATATCAATTTTATATTTAATAATTACGACTTTATCTGAACCCAATTTTAGATTTATATAAATTTCATATTGACAGTTTAACCTAAGCCAATTTTCATGATTATCAACCTCTTAATAAACAGTTTCAAAATATGAAATGTCACTAGGGAAATTTGACATGCGTGACTTAACTATAAATAACACAGAGCTTAGGTCATATTTAGGAACTCTAACTGTTGCAAGCTCAAATTGGCGCACAGAGCGTTCCTAGCGTAACCGGTATGATAATTATTAAGGTAAGTACTCACAGCAGCGGATCCACAGGCGGATGTCATACGATTGGTCGGTTTGAGTCGATTTGACTCATACCGACCAATCGTATGACATCCGCCTGCGGATCCGCTGGTGTGAGTACTTAGCTTATTAGCGTTTGATTTGAAGTTCAGAGCAAGTCCTGTCGCGTTCGATTGGTAACAGTTCACGTATCCCAAGCCAGCTCGTTGTTCTAAGATCTTAATAAGCGAGAACTACCGGGAAGTTTACCTAACCTATTTTCTATCGCATACGTAAGGAAAAGAGTGCAGTTGGCCTACAAAGATTTTTAAATGTTTCAGGCCGCGTTCTAAAATAGAGATAAAACTAATGATTTTTCAAAACTCAGAACTACCTTGTCTGCAATATTTAAAACCTTAACCAGTAGTAACTTTTTTGCTTGTTTCATCCTTAGTTATCGAAAAAAAGAAATTCACTAATAAGCCGCTGTCAAAAAGGTTAATTGTTTAATATTTCTTAAAATACAGACAACTCAAAGAAGGTATGTATACATTTTAAAAATCGATGGTTTCGAACTGCGTTCAATTGGTCCTGTCTGCTCAAACACGCTCTGTCAATGACGTTACGTTCTCGATACCTAAACCACTCGCTCATGTGAACGTGATGCTCATAAGATGTGTTTTTTTTCGGTTTTCGGTCTGGTTCTGGAGGCCGTATCGTTAAATAACCCTGTTTTATGAAAGACTATATCGTCATATAATACAGGTATTCAATTTTAATTGTTTTTGGTTCGCCAAATTCAGAACCTGATCTTGGCACAGGTTGCAACTTATGGTATTGCTAACCTAGCACTGTCGGCTGTTATTTTTAACGTAACCTCAACATCTTTTTATATGTGAGACAATTAATTACATGCTACAATTTCTAAATATTAATGATCATCATACGTGAATAGTAGATTATTAAGAAATGATAATTATAGTTAGAAACATTACAATTATTGTTTAAAGGGGTTATTATCTACACAGATATGCCATTCGTAACTTGGAGAATAAATCGACACTAGGAAAATCTCGTCAAAACACGACAGTCAAAAGGCAAATTTATGGAAAGTTTCCTTATATACAACGTTCGTTGTATGATTACAATCCTTCAGGTTTCCAAGAGTGATTATATAATATTAATATATATTAAATAAACGCAATCGAACAAACACAGTTGAAAATACTAAGCTTACTATTTTCGGATGAACTTTTAAACGCGTTACGTAACAAACACCTCCGACTTACCCCCCCCCCCCCTATACCAAACCTGACTTTACCCTCACTTCCCCTCGTAGTTAGCCCTGGTTTACTCCTTTCTCCGGCTTACCCCTCTTCATCAACTTATCTTTTCTTCAGACTTACCTCCTCTCGCCTGGCTTACCCTCTACCTCGGATTATCACCCTTTTCGACTCACCCCCTCTGGCTAACTCATCTTCTGACTCGTTCGCCGACTTTCCCACCCATTCTTATCATAAAATTCTACATTGAATTCATATATTATTTGCTTAATATACCAGCTTTTTAGACTTTGTCGCGTCATTTTCCCATGTTCCTTAGATACAGCATTGGTTCTTAGACATTCCTATTCTATTTTTTCATCAAATATCTCAATCTGCAAAATTAAAAATTTTGAAAAAAACGGACACACTCGCAGAGGGAGATAGAGATACGGAATTTCGTGAAAATGCTCCACAGCAAATACTATGAAACTCGACTGAGAACTGACTGTTGGTGGCATAGTAACCAGATATAGGGAGGATGTTTAGTTTTACAACGCGATGAAGCAAGCGCTGTAAGTGGACAGTAGTTCTTGGGCATATTGAGCACGTGTATCACTGAAGAAACTGCGATATCACTGACATTTATAAATTATTCGCTGGCTGTTTTATTTTGCTGCGATTTAGAATCAGCAATAAGGCGGATATATAATCTTTGTCTCTAAAGGAAAAATCTTAATTGATTTTCAAGATTACTTACCGTGTCAATTATAAATATCGCACGCTTTATTTGGGTTTAAATACAAACGCTGAATTAACATTAATTACAACAAATAACCGTAGCGGCATCTATATAATGCCAATCACACTTATTATCAAACAAAAATAAAATCTGTAAAATAGGGAAAGCGCACTCAACTAAGAACAGATGTTCTTGGCAATGACGAAGACATAAAGTTGTGTTTTTTACGTATTAATTTTAACGCACCAAAAATATACCGGGCAGTACGTAATTATTACATGCCATTGAACATCACTTTGCAATATTACTTGTGGCATGCAAAATAATTAGAGGCAAGTAATTTTCATACGAATTTCTATTCCAGCGCTACTTGGGCACAAAGCACTTGCTGTCTCTTCTTCTAAGTTACAAGCTTTTTTCCGCAAAAGTAATTTTGGAATTTTAGAAGACAAAGAAAAGCAATTAGCGTTAGCTGAAGAAGTGTTTGAATTTCATACTATTAATACAAATTTTCGTCAAGAATTTTCGGTCAATGGATTGCACATCTAAACATTATTCAAGAATTGTTCTAAAAGCTTGCTTAATAAATTATTTTGCACATCCTATATATATAAAGCTCTACTTTAGCCCCCAAAAGAGGGAGTAAAGTGTTTCCATGACAAAAACAAAACAGGATTGAATTATTTTTTTATTGAAAACTGTAAAAAATACACAACAAAATGTTGTGTTTGACAAAACCAAATGAACACGAATACATAATTATATTTATTTCATATTAATATTAACACTAATTTGGCAATCGTTGCACCCGCTTATGTTGAATAGAGAGTTTAATTTGACGCCTTTGGAGTTTGTTGAATCTAGAGGATTTCTGATAGAATTGGAAGTTGACGCTTGATATATTATTGAACTGTAAGTTGATTTGTGGTTTTCTTTTCCTATAAGGATTTTCTCAACTATTATCTTTTTATTAGCCAACGAATTTCCCACGTACCCCTCGGCGACGGTTGCGGATTTCATTCAAACATGCTGATTGGGACGGGAAAAGATTTCATGGTTATGTAAATTTTGGAATGGATCTCGAGAACGACAGTAACGCTTTAACCAAACAAGCATTTGTTTTGATGGTTGTCTGTATTAATGGCAGTTGGAGAGTTCCTGTGGGATATTTTCTCATAGAGTCGTTAACTGGGCTACAAAAAAAAATCGATCATTACTCATTGTATACAACTGCTGCAACAGATAAACATTAGAATAGTTTCAGTTACATTTGACGGCGCTCCAGAAAATATCACTATGTACTATCACTTAGGCTGTCCTATAACAAATAACAATACAGACACATCTTTTGTTATTAATGGCAGTAGGATCTACGTTTTCACAGATCCCTGCCATATGATCAAACTGATTCGACTGAACTCACAAGTAGTTAGGCAACACCGATTCTAGCCCAAAATCCCATGTTATTTCTTATGGAGGTCCGTTTTGCATTTCAAGGTCATCCGCGGTCTAGCGAGACTCGCGATCGCGACCGCGCTCGTGATCCAACCAAGCGCGCGGCAACGTTGCTAACTTCACAGTGTTACATGACATGAGTCGACTTAGTAACTATGGAATTTTATTGATAAAAGTAATTACCTAATGTTCTACCAATAATAATAATAATTTAAGATAATTGATATAATTTTTATTAATAACGAATTAAAAAAATCCTGAGAACATTCGAACATAATCCCACTTTAATGTACCTTAACGGTCAACAGGTAGAAGGACCCGCATTTTTCCAATATATTACCATTAAAACGTAACATTTAACAAAATTTCGAAATTTTCTCATTATATAAAGTTACAATGATTGTTATTCAATTAAAACGTAAAATTAATTAATGTTTTACTTTATTATATAATTTTTAATGTAATCTTATTTATTATTATTGCTAAATTACAATAAAAACATTGAAAACATTTATAATTTGCTACATAATGCGAGAATATTTAACATTTTCCTTCATCGGATTCACTCATGATACATCTAGAATTTTAAAAACGACAAAAGTAAACATTAAATTTTTTTAAAATAAATTAAAAAATAAAAAACATGTAAATATATGCTAAAATGTTTCAGATATGATTAATTAAAACATTCAAGTTTCATCACGTCTATAAGACATGTGACCCTATGACGTAAGATCATGATATTAGATATACGTTAGATAGCTTAAATATGAGAGTTTTAGAAGGATAAACTATTTAATAAAGCTATAAACGATAAAAATTATCGAAACAATTCTCAGATAGATTGGCATTTACCTGTCAGAACAAGATATTAGGCGGGTCATTAACTCAGTTGTGTATCTAGCATTCAATAATATTATAACAAACGCGCGATATAAATGAACCGCCAGTTTTCTATCTATCTCTACCATTATATGAATTGTATACCTTTTAAAATTTCTAATATAATATTTACGTCGAGAGATTGCTTGATCATATAGTTGATATATTAATTACCTACATATCATTCGCGGGATCGTTTGAATATCCTCCATTTAGAAGGAATTTGAATCGGGTCCTATCACTAATATGCATTATCACCATCTGAATTAACTATTCAAAAGAGAAAAACTGGTTCTAATGCAGAAAATATATAGACTTACCCCTTTGCGCATTTGTGTCAGTACAAACTAAAACGGGAAAACAATAACTTAATCACCAAGAAGGAATATTACACTAATCATCTTTTTTAAAAATTAAAAACCGGTCATTGTCTATACAGTGCAACGTACCGCGATAAACTGAACTTATTTTCAAATCTACCTTACCCTCAACGACAAAAAGGGAAACACCCTGAGGCAATATACATTCTTTTAAAAAGACACGATTTGACCTGTAAATCACTAGAAATTTGAGGTTTTATACCTGCTTCGAACCCCCAAAACAGGTGATTTTTGATGGATCTTTCTGTAAAAATTCTCCCTTTTCAAACTTCTTTAAAGGATTTTACTCTAATCAATATCATCTTAAAACTCTTTCTTGATATTTGCCACTTGATTTACAAAACAACATTTGGAGTGTATAAATTTCACATTTTAAATTATTATTTACATATGTTGATTCCGTTTATAAATGAATCGTTGCTTTGGACACCCCGTTGCATTACTTTTTACATTTATTTATGATATGCTATATAATACACCAGTCACATTGAATGCATTATTACCTGTCCAGATAAAAAATTATTAAAGCATAGCATATAACTAAGTAGGGGATATATTTAACTTTTCATTCTAATCAATTTACAACAAATTTCATAAAAGTATATTACAAGCAGCAAAGGGTAGACCAAAAAAAACTCCAGAGGGCTGACTGAAATATTTGTTAACAGAATAATGATAACAATTAATAAAACATATAGCTACTGACCACGGCCTATTTGATAAGTTAACTAATTCCCAATAGTTTTCTCTCTCTAGTAATTAAGCCTTATCCACAATTAGTTTGTAACAGCTGATACACCATCCATCTTGAGATTTAATAACCTTACATTTAAAAGATTCAACATTTAAAAGTATACAAAAGCAGAATCTATTAGTCATTTCATTTAAATCTACAGCATAATAAACAGTTTCCGCATAGCATTTTAATATATGAACTGAACTGATTTATGTATCGTATTATTTAAATTCCACCTTATTACATCCAGTAACTCGATAATTTTTCCTAGCTTTTAGCTGTTTTCTCGGCGGTACGTGTAAACGGGATATAGAACTAAATTCTAACTCTAGATTTCAGTCTCAGTGCAGCAACTGAACGAGTAACACTTATTTCTCTTCACATCCATATTTAACCTTTATAATAAAAACATGTCTTTCGCCAGCGAACTTGTTGAAGAGTTAAGGAGACTTGTCTACGACTCACAGATAGATGATGATAGTAATGCTATCCTCAGAGCCTTAAAACAATGTACCATAACAATAAGAAAACTTAATAAGGCACTAGATTCAGCGTCATCATTGGGAGCGAAGAACCATCTATTAGCCTGCTTGGCTCAAGCGAAATCTTATCGAGAGACAGTCAAAGCCTTAAAAACTGTAGGCGAGGGATATAACCAGCGAAAAGAGACAGCCTGTAGCCGAGTCAAATGGTCAGACATGAAATCAGCATTTAAGGGACGTATGCGAACTGCTGCAATAACTAACATCAGGCATATTGATCCGAAGACTTTCATGGAAGACTGTTTAGTCATTTTTCAGAGACGTATGCTGAATGCGTTGAAGAAGGATGCGGCGTTAAAGGTGAACACGGCTTTAACAGGCATGTTTGAAGTCAAAAAAGGGGATACTATTATGGAAGAAATAAAATATATAAACACTAAAAATGTAGCCATATACCGATATAGTAATTTAGCCCAATGGTTCAAGATCAATATTCAAGATCCTATCCTTAAGGATCTCGAAGAGTTTCAAGTAAGTATAGACATTGTAGAAAGTTAGAAATAAACTAACACACATATATTTCTTTATCTAGCAAAAAGATAGCGGATTGACGCTTAAATCAATCATTATCCTCCAGCTCAATATCAATAAGTATACCCAACAGCTCGGCTCATCCTATTAAATCTGAAGCTCAACATAAATCACATAATACAGCGAGTGTACTTGAGGTCCTCTACAAGCGTCCGAAGAAATTGACGAAGATACAAAACCTGTTTAAAAGTGTTTAAAATGTATATAATTTAGATAATTGTTCTCATATTTATCCTGTATTAATAAAACTCAACAAATGTTTTATTGTCTTTTATTTTATTTTTATGTTTTATTCTGTAAGTCACTACAAGTCTACGAGTAATCAACTGATGCATTGCATTCGATGACCTAGTGACGGGGAGATAGGAGTAGGTACAATCGGTTTATGTTATGCTCCCTCGTAGTCTTAACAGAGTAATTATACTATGCAGGGGTAAGCACTATCTTTTTCCTTGAGGTTATGTTTTAGTTCGAGTTTAAGCTTAAATAACTTTACTATTGACGGCATAGACCCTTTATTTTCATATAGTAGCGACAACGATCGATCTCGCCGCTAGCTCAAAAGCATCAGAACGATGTTGACAACATTGACGATGACTATCTCAGTAGCCGGCATAGAAGCTTCTGCAGGTCTCGGAAAACTCCTGCTGCTGCTGCCTCTGATAATGCTATGAAATAAAAACGTATCAAGATGATGGAGGAACTCAAAAGGATCATCTACCAGAACGTTTACTGTGAGAGGTAAAGAAATAAGAAACATATATAGAATGTATGTCGTTTATTTTATCATCAGTGTTAAAATATCATGTTACATATAATTAGCAGTACAACAAGATCATTTTACATAGTACAAATTAAATATTTACTTATTCTATGATTTTTCTCGTTTTAAGCTCTGTGATGACTGAAATTATTTCGTTGTCGTTTTCGAGATTGCTGCTATGAGCTTTCTTTGCGGCGTACAACAATTGTAGTCGATCCACTAGTTGATCAGGCGTACTCTGATGTATCCAATTCGGTTTCATCATCTTGTTTAACTTTTTGGGAAGACTAACCTCAAAGTCTGTAATTCTGTATAAATTTGGTCTGATTACATTTTCGTATTTCCAATGTTTAACGCTTATTAGTCGACCGTTGCGCCTATAGTCTTTCTTATGAGCATTAGTAAGTGAGATTATTTTCATATAGTTGTCGATATCTTTCTCTGTTGGACTAGGAGAGCTTATTCGTTTAAGCGTTAGTAAATTAAACAGGCCGGATGTTCCATTGAAAAGGTTGTTTTTAATTAAAATACCTTTTCCCTGAAACTGTACTCGCGAACAACCAAATCGCCACTCATCGATGTCGTTATATAGAGCGTACCTAGTTTTGTCTACGTTTTTGTTTTTTCCGCTAACTAATAATGCTCTATAATGGTTAGAGAATTCGTGATAATCTTTTAAGCTAGAATCGCATTCTTCTTCTTCATCATCAGCAGATGTAGCGAGAGATGATTGTTCAAGCTCTGGTGAGAGATTGATAGCAACGGTCTCCGATCGCGGTATAACACGATTATCATGAGGTTCTGCTTTATCACAGTGAAAGTAGGCTAATTTCTTACGGATAGCATTACGAGCGTTTATTACTTCATCATCATCATCGAGCCTTATTTCTTTATTTATGTCACTAGGTTCATTGGTATGCATACGTTTCAGATTCATGTCTTTAAATATTTCATTATTTCTAGGTGACGACTTATTATCAACAACTATGGTATTATGAACTGTGTTCAAATGACTTCTATAGTTATCAAGGCGTGTAAAATACTTTAAACAAATAGAACACTGAACTTTATACCCCTGGTGTATCTTCAAATGGCGAGCAAACCCTGAGCGTAAAACACTCATACAACATACGTCACACTTGCGTCGCTGGTTCATATCGACTAATAATTGATCATGAACTCCTATTTATATAACATGTTCTTCAGGTCACTCTTAATTAACCCTAGCACTACGTCTATCATCACCCGGTCAATCTTCCTTTATCAGCACTAATTAACCCTGGCTAGCCGTCCTTAAGCATGAATTCACCCTTGGCACGGGTCAATGCTTCGATAAATACCTGAGAAACCCAGGTTATGACTAATAATAATAATAATAATAATGTTTATGCGTCTGTTTCTCTAATCTACTAACTTTATCAATAGATCTCTTCGGTAGAGCTATGGAGAGCATGACGTCATCAGATGACAGTTACAAGCTTTCAGGGATACATAGTTTAGAACCAGTGCATGATTCTCGTACACGAGAATTTGCAGACATTCAGGGTAGACATAATAGCGCCACATACAAATTTCTTTTTATACTCCAAATACCATCAGTATGAGATTCCTGTAATCAAAGATGGCTGCCAACAAATCACAGCGTAGTAGGCGTGATCCAAGATAGATTAGGTTAGAACACATGATGTTTAATTTACTAGCACGACTAAGGGCGAAGGGTGAAGCGACTAGTATGACTAAGGGTGAAGAGACTAGCATGACTAAGGGTGAAGGGTGACGAGACTAGCATGGCTAAGGGTGAAGGGAGAAGGGTGACTATATATAAAAGGTAGATCGTTATCAGCGAGAGAGTACACGAATAAAGCCGAATCTTTCCGATGGCGAACATCCTAGGTTACAGAGCTGGTAAGTAGTCATCCTATGAGAGAGAAAGAGTTTCCGCTTAGTGAAAGGAGGATCCAATCCCAGAGTTAGCGCTAAATCTAGGGAATTCCAAGATGGCTCCTTCAAATGACAAATTCAAAATGACACATGCAAAATTGTCAGATTTAATAGGTTAGGTTAGAACACGTGATATTTTATTTAAATTATACATGAGACTAGCATGACTAAGGGTGAAGAGATTAGCATGACTAAGGCTGAAGGATGACGAGACTAGCATGGCTAAGGGCGAAGGGAGGTTACTATATAAAAGGTAGATTGTCATCAGCGAGAGAGAGTACACGAATAAAGCCGAAGATTTCCGACGGCAAACATCCTAAGCTACAGAGCCGGTAAGTAGTCATACTATGAGAGAGAGAAAGAGTTTCAGCTTAGTGAAAGGATCCAACCCCAGAGTTAGCGCTAAAATTTAAAGCTGTCAATTTTGCTATAATTTAAATAAAACATCACGTGTTCTAACCTAACCTATTAAATCTGACAATTTTGCATGTGTCATTTTGAATTTGTCATTTGAAGGAGCCATCTTGGAATTCCCTAGATTTAGCGCTAACTCTGGGATTGGATCCTCCTTTCACTAAGCGGAAACTCTTTCTCTCTCATAGGATGACTACTTACCAGCTCTGTAACCTAGGATGTTCGCCATCGGAAAGATTCGGCTTTATTCGTGTACTCTCTCGCTGATAACGATCTACCTTTTATATATAGTCACCCTTCTCCCTTCACCCTTAGCCATGCTAGTCTCGTCACCCTTCACCCTTAGTCATGCTAGTCTCTTCACCCTTAGTCATACTAGTCGCTTCACCCTTCGCCCTTAGTCGTGCTAGTAAATTAAACATCATGTGTTCTAACCTAATCTATCTTGGATCACGCCTACTACGCTGTGATTTGTTGGCAGCCATCTTTGATTACAGGAATCTCATACTGATGGTATTTGGAGTATAAAAAGAAATTTGTATGTGGCGCTATTATGTCTACCCTGAATGTCTGCAAATTCTCGTGTACGAGAATCATGCACTGGTTCTAAACTATGTATCCCTGAAAGCTTGTAACTGTCATCTGATGACGTCATGCTCTCCATAGCTCTACCGAAGAGATCTATTGATAAAGTTAGTAGATTAGAGAAACAGACGCATAAACATTATTATTATTATTATTATTAGTCATAACCTGGGTTTCTCAGGTATTTATCGAAGCATTGACCCGTGCCAAGGGTGAATTCATGCTTAAGGACGGCTAGCCAGGGTTAATTAGTGCTGATAAAGGAAGATTGACCGGGTGATGATAGACGTAGTGCTAGGGTTAATTAAGAGTGACCTGAAGAACATGTTATATAAATAGGAGTTCATGATCAATTATTAGTCGATATGAACCAGCGACGCAAGTGTGACGTATGTTGTATGAGTGTTTTACGCTCAGGGTTTGCTCGCCATTTGAAGATACACCAGGGGTATAAAGTTCAGTGTTCTATTTGTTTAAAGTATTTTACACGCCTTGATAACTATAGAAGTCATTTGAACACAGTTCATAATACCATAGTTGTTGATAATAAGTCGTCACCTAGAAATAATGAAATATTTAAAGACATGAATCTGAAACGTATGCATACCAATGAACCTAGTGACATAAATAAAGAAATAAGGCTCGATGATGATGATGAAGTAATAAACGCTCGTAATGCTATCCGTAAGAAATTAGCCTACTTTCACTGTGATAAAGCAGAACCTCATGATAATCGTGTTATACCGCGATCGGAGACCGTTGCTATCAATCTCTCACCAGAGCTTGAACAATCATCTCTCGCTACATCTGCTGATGATGAAGAAGAAGAATGCGATTCTAGCTTAAAAGATTATCACGAATTCTCTAACCATTATAGAGCATTATTAGTTAGCGGAAAAAACAAAAACGTAGACAAAACTAGGTACGCTCTATATAACGACATCGATGAGTGGCGATTTGGTTGTTCGCGAGTACAGTTTCAGGGAAAAGGTATTTTAATTAAAAACAACCTTTTCAATGGAACATCCGGCCTGTTTAATTTACTAACGCTTAAACGAATAAGCTCTCCTAGTCCAACAGAGAAAGATATCGACAACTATATGAAAATAATCTCACTTACTAATGCTCATAAGAAAGACTATAGGCGCAACGGTCGACTAATAAGCGTTAAACATTGGAAATACGAAAATGTAATCAGACCAAATTTATACAGAATTACAGACTTTGAGGTTAGTCTTCCCAAAAAGTTAAACAAGATGATGAAACCGAATTGGATACATCAGAGTACGCCTGATCAACTAGTGGATCGACTACAATTGTTGTACGCCGCAAAGAAAGCTCATAGCAGCAATCTCGAAAACGACAACGAAATAATTTCAGTCATCACAGAGCTTAAAACGAGAAAAATCATAGAATAAGTAAATATTTAATTTGTACTATGTAAAATGATCTTGTTGTACTGCTAATTATATGTAACATGATATTTTAACACTGATGATAAAATAAACGACATACATTCTATATATGTTTCTTATTTCTTTACCTCTCACAGTAAACGTTCTGGTAGATGATCCTTTTGAGTTCCTCCATCATCTTGATACGTTTTTATTTCATAGCATTACCAGAGGCAGCAGCAGCAGGAGTTTTCCGAGACCTGCAGAAGCTTCTATGGCGGCTACTGAGATAGTCATCGTCAATGTTGTCAACATCGTTCTGATGCTTTTGAGCTAGCGGCGAGATCGATCGTTGTCGCTACTATATGAAAATAAAGGGTCTATGCCGTCAATAGTAAAGTTATTTAAGCTTAAACTCGAACTAAAACATAACCTCAAGGAAAAAGATAGTGCTTACCCCTGCATAGTATAATTACTCTGTTAAGACTACGAGGGAGCATAACATAAACCGATTGTACCTACTCCTATCTCCCCGTCACTAGGTCATCGAATGCAATGCATCAGTTGATTACTCGTAGACTTGTAGTAACTTACAGAATAAAACATAAAAATAAAATAAAAGACAATAAAACATTTGTTGAGTTTTATTAATACAGGATAAATATGAGAACAATTATCTAAATTATATACATTTTAAACACTTTTAAACAGGTTTTGTATCTTCGTCAATTTCTTCGGACGCTTGTAGAGGACCTCAAGTACACTCGCTGTATTATGTGATTTATGTTGAGCTTCAGATTTAATAGGATGAGCCGAGCTGTTGGGTATACTTATTGATATTGAGCTGGAGGATAATGATTGATTTAAGCGTCCATCCGCTATCTTTTTGCTAGATAAAGAAATATATGTGTGTTAGTTTATTTCTAACTTTCTACAATGTCTATACTTACTTGAAACTCTTCGAGATCCTTAAGGATAGGATCTTGAATATTGATCTTGAACCATTGGGCTAAATTACTATATCGGTATATGGCTACATTTTTAGTGTTTATATATTTTATTTCTTCCATAATAGTATCCCCTTTTTTGACTTCAAACATGCCTGTTAAAGCCGTGTTCACCTTTAACGCCGCATCCTTCTTCAACGCATTCAGCATACGTCTCTGAAAAATGACTAAACAGTCTTCCATGAAAGTCTTCGGATCAATATGCCTGATGTTAGTTATTGCAGCAGTTCGCATACGTCCCTTAAATGCTGATTTCATGTCTGACCATTTGACTCGGCTACAGGCTGTCTCTTTTCGCTGGTTATATCCCTCGCCTACAGTTTTTAAGGCTTTGACTGTCTCTCGATAAGATTTCGCTTGAGCCAAGCAGGCTAATAGATGGTTCTTCGCTCCCAATGATGACGCTGAATCTAGTGCCTTATTAAGTTTTCTTATTGTTATGGTACATTGTTTTAAGGCTCTGAGGATAGCATTACTATCATCATCTATCTGTGAGTCGTAGACAAGTCTCCTTAACTCTTCAACAAGTTCGCTGGCGAAAGACATGTTTTTATTATAAAGGTTAAATATGGATGTGAAGAGAGATAAGTGTTACTCGTTCAGTTGCTGCACTGAGACTGAAATCTAGAGTTAGAATTTCGTTCTATATCCCGTTTACACGTACCGCCGAGAAAACAGCTAAAAGCTAGGAAAAATTATCGAGTTACTGGATGTAATAAGGTGGAATTTAAATAATACGATACATAAATCAGTTCAGTTCATATATTAAAATGCTATGCGGAAACTGTTTATTATGCTGTAGATTTAAATGAAATGACTAATAGATTCTGCTTTTGTATACTTTTAAATGTTGAATCTTTTAAATGTAAGGTTATTAAATCTCAAGATGGATGGTGTATCAGCTGTTACAAACTAATTGTGGATAAGGCTTAATTACTAGAGAGAGAAAACTATTGGGAATTAGTTAACTTATCAAATAGGCCGTGGTCAGTAGCTATATGTTTTATTAATTGTTATCATTATTCTGTTAACAAATATTTCAGTCAGCCCTCTGGAGTTTTTTTTGGTCTACCCTTTGCTGCTTGTAATATACTTTTATGAAATTTGTTGTAAATTGATTAGAATGAAAAGTTAAATATATCCCCTACTTAGTTATATGCTATGCTTTAATAATTTTTTATCTGGACAGGTAATAATGCATTCAATGTGACTGGTGTATTATATAGCATATCATAAATAAATGTAAAAAGTAATGCAACGGGGTGTCCAAAGCAACGATTCATTTATAAACGGAATCAACATATGTAAATAATAATTTAAAATGTGAAATTTATACACTCCAAATGTTGTTTTGTAAATCAAGTGGCAAATATCAAGAAAGAGTTTTAAGATGATATTGATTAGAGTAAAATCCTTTAAAGAAGTTTGAAAAGGGAGAATTTTTACAGAAAGATCCATCAAAAATCACCTGTTTTGGGGGTTCGAAGCAGGTATAAAACCTCAAATTTCTAGTGATTTACAGGTCAAATCGTGTCTTTTTAAAAGAATGTATATTGCCTCAGGGTGTTTCCCTTTTTGTCGTCGAGGGTAAGGTAGATTTGAAAATAAGTTCAGTTTATCGCGGTACGTTGCACTGTATAGACAATGACCGGTTTTTAATTTTTAAAAAAGATGATTAGTGTAATATTCCTTCTTGGTGATTAAGTTATTGTTTTCCCGTTTTAGTTTATACTGACACAAATGCGCAAAGGGGTAAGTCTATATATTTTCTGCATTAGAACCAGTTTTTCTCTTTTGAATAGTTAATTCAGATGGTGATAATGCATATTAGTGATAGGACCCGATTCAAATTCCTTCTAAATGGAGGATATTCAAACGATCCCGCGAATGATATGTAGGTAATTAATATATCAACTATATGATCAAGCAATCTCTCGACGTAAATA
This sequence comes from Agrypnus murinus, assembly GCA_929113105.1. Taxonomy (NCBI): domain Eukaryota; kingdom Metazoa; phylum Arthropoda; class Insecta; order Coleoptera; family Elateridae; genus Agrypnus; species Agrypnus murinus. Next base: position 101,670,459 of record OV816027.1, on the reverse strand, counting down.
TTATATTAGAAATTTTAAAAGGTATACAATTCATATAATGGTAGAGATAGATAGAAAACTGGCGGTTCGTTTATATCGCGCGTTTGTTATAATATTATTGAATGCTAGATACACAACTGAGTTAATGACCCGCCTAATATCTTTTTCTGACAGGTAAATGCCAATCCATCTGAGAATTGTTTCGATAATTTTTATCGTTTATAGCTTTATTAAATAGTTTATCCTTCTAAAACTCTCATATTTAAGCTATCTAACGTATATCTAATATCATGATCTTACGTCATACGGTCACATGTCTTATAGACGTGATGAAACTTGAATGTTTTAATTAATCATATCTGAAACATTTTAGCATATAATTACATGTTTTTTATTTTTTAATTTATTTTAAAAAAATTTAATGTTTACTTTTGTCGTTTTTAAAATTCTAGATGTATCATGAGTGAATCCGATGAAGGAAAATGTTAAATATTCTCGCATTATGTAGCAAATTATAAATGTTTTCAATGTTTTTATTGTAATTTAGCAATAATAATAAATAAGATTACATTAAAAATTATATAATAAAGTAAAACATTAATTAATTTTACGTTTTAATTGAATAACAATCATTGTAACTTTATATAATGAGAAAATTTCGAAATTTTGTTAAATGTTACGTTTTAATGGTAATATATTGGAAAAATGCGGGTCCTTCTACCTGTTGACCGTTAAGGTACATTAAAGTGGGATTATGTTCGAATGTTCTCAGGATTTCTTTAATTCGTTATTAATAAAAATTATATCAATTATCTTAAATTATTATTATTATTGGTAGAACATTAGGTAATTACTTTTATCAATAAAATTCCATAGTTACTAAGTCGACTCATGTCATGTAACACTGTGAAGTTAGCAACGTTGCCGCGCGCTTGGTTGGATCGCGAGCGCGGTCGCGATCGCGAGTCTCGCTAGACCGAGGATGACCTTGAAATGCAAAACGGAGCTCCATAAGAAATAACATGGGATTTTGGGCTCGAATCGGTGTTGCCTAACTACTCTCACAATTCCTTTGGCGACAGAAAAATTTTAATAGATGGCGACGGAGATTTTATTCGATGGGATTATATCGAACTACTAAACGAACTGCAAAAAATGAAGGTTTACATTTAGGCAACAAGTTACGTCGGCAACACATCAATTTTTTTAAGCTGAAAATGAAAGTTTGTTTAGCAGTTTGTTTCAATTACTGAGCGCTTCGGTAGCAGATGCACTAGAGTATTGTGAAAAGATTTTAAAATTAAAGCAATTTAGGGGATGCCAAGGAACAGTCAGATTCATAAGAATGATAAATACTATTTTTGATATCTTAAATAGTCGATCCTTGGCACCACCAGACTTTAAGACAGCTCTATGTGCAAGAAATATTGATACAATTAGTAATTTTTTACATACTGTTATAGACTATTTGTCAAAATTAAAGTTTGATGATGGTTCGTTGGTCATCGAGTCCAGAAAAAATTGGTTTTTTAGGATTCATAGTATCTTTAGGAAGTGCATTGCTATTATACTCAGAAATAGTTACACACGGGAATTTAACCTATTTGCCCATATACAGAATCAGTCAAGACCATTTAGAGTTATTTTTTCATCAATTAGAGCAAATGGCGGATTTAATAATAATCCATCGGCTCGCCAATTTAAAGCAGCGTATAAAAGATTGTTGATTCGGGTGGAAATTAGAGAGGGGGGTTTTGAAAATTGTGTTCCTCTTGAACAAATTCCAATTTTAGTATGTTCAAGTAAAACACCGGAACTGGAAGAACCCGAAAAAATTATTAATTTGGAAACGCCCCTGGCTTTATTGTATGACGCAATAACTGGCATTGATGATTATCTTACTGATTCAATGACTATGACTATAGATGTAGTATTGAAATCATTATTTATATTGCCGGATTTGTGTGCTATAAATTGCAGAAAGCATTACATTTTGAAAGGTGCATATCGGCATTAATTGGAGAGCGCACAAATTTCCTCTATTCATTAATAACTCAAAAGATGTGTTTTTTGAGTTATTAAGGTATTAGTTATGTAGGTTTTCCCCGGCCGAGCTGGTAATTTTTCATAGCAGAGAAAAATTTAAAACATGCCTTCTTTTCGGATAGGAAGTAAAACTGTAGGTCCCGTGTCAATGCGATGTTTGGCACGACAAAGATTCCTACTGGGGGTGGAATTCCCCCAGATTCGGATAAATTCTAGTAGGGTCGGACAAATGATCATAGCAATCGGTGCCATGAGGTACGAAGGACGCTCCGCCATCCCGATTCCTCGCCCAAAAACAAACAAACAAACAAACATGTAGGTTTGACGTACCCGTCAGATGATGTGATACTAATTTGTAAAGGTCGGAAGAATATTTGAAGGCAAATCAAAACCGTTTACATGAGAAAGATTTTATTTCAAAACTTATTATTGAAATTATATCTAATTTGAACAAAAATATTTTTGTCAATTTAAATTCTCATGTTTTGGAAACGGAAACAAAACATATATGTATATTTCTAATTAAAGCAATTCGTAAAAAATATTTAGACATTCGTTTACATTTTATTTGCAAAATGCAAAATCAACCTAAAGAGCACATCCGGAATCAACTAACGAAACTGATTTTATTTCAAGGACAATAATGAGTTAAAATGATAAATAGATAAATATTTTCTTTATTTTTGAAGATTTTGTTTTAAGTAGAATAAAGATTTGAATAAAAATGCGACTTTTATTATAAACCCTATTACCGCATTTACGTGACGTCTATGGTGTGTTTTCTGGAGGCAGTCGGTAACACGCGAATCCTCTATCCTACCTAATCTAAACGGTTCATAATTAGTTTGCATTTCAGTTCTTGTGATTCATTTCAATTGGATCATAACAAGTGCAGTTACAGAATACCAAATATTGCACAAATTGTTAAGTTTCGTAGCAATCAGGTTCATAACAATTATTGTTATACTTAACAATTGATATGAATCACAGTGCTTACAAAATACATGGCAATTTCCGAACGCTTTCGGTATATCGGCAAAGGGTATATTATTATTTGATATCGGTATGTATACCCGATTCAATATTCGTAAACGCTTTATGTGATTATCGATTAATTTTGTTTTTAAAAAAGTAATCGCTGTACATGTTAGGATTTATTATCCTGAAACTATGCGATTTTGGTGTTTGCAGAGTTCAATTGTTCGAATGACATGTAACGAAATTTTCGAAAATTCCGTGAAGTTTTACGATTAAGTCCTTTGGGACGTACAAAAAATAGCGTATATACCACTAGACTAAAATCCTTTTAATCCTTCATGTGTTTAATTCATCGTGTTTAATTAATCCTTCATCCACATTCAGGATTAAAAGATGCACTTTAGTCCCTGGGTATATAATTTATCATATACTATTTATTGGTGGGAGGAGGCATTCCTAATGTCCCGCTTTATTGATTTAGAAATCTGGACACTTTAGTGGAGCAAAATTTAATAGCGCCTCTTACGGTGTGGTATGCAACTAAACCTGACATGTCTAAAATATTTATTAGTAAGTGATTAAAAAATAGTCATTGTAATGAAAGATTGAAAAGTTTAAATCAATTGTAAAGGTTGAGGCTAGCATACAAATAAAAAACCACTGCCTATCAAAAATAGTGTTATTTTTTAATTAACGGCAGGTTTCTCACCGAACAAACATTTATTAGTTGCACACCCATCATCTATAAACAACACTCCTTTGTATCTCATTAAGGAAGCGGAGGATGGATTATATTATTATTAATCTAATAGGTAAATAGAGTACAGAACTGTTTCATAATATCAATCCAATAATAGCATCAACGCCATCAACAAACAGAATTTATGTTTTCATGGGAGGTTAATAAAGCATTCTTTTTAATTTTGTCATTTATATAAATTGTGTTGTTTGTACTAATGTTATAAAATCTTCCAGCTCAGTGCAACCCTCCTGTTCTATTTGTGCTTCAGATCCAGATAGCAGCTTGAAGTTATTTAAATGAAAATCCTTGTGTTATGCCACAACCATCTAACTGTAACTTCTGATAATGTATAGACTATTTACAGCAAAAAGAGGATAAAAACACAAGCAAAGATAATTCATATAGAAAACAGCGAATATCCATCATTGCAATTTAATATTTGTCGTTGGTAAACTTTAAAACCAGTGATCATCGATAAAATAAAGGACACTATACCAAAGATGTAAAACCTGCATTTGTAAATTTCTTTATATCAGACAAATAATTTATGTGTTTTCATACTATTCAACAATCATGTAATGTAAGCATTACAAAAGCACAATGAACACAAATATACAGCAAGGTAATGAGCCTACTAATGGATGTGAGAAGGTATTTAAGGAGGATACAGCGAAATGTAAAAATGTAGAGAATGACGTGAAATTTAAACCTCGAGTTCTTTGACACTTATTCTATTCGGTAACTTTTTTTTATAATCTTCTTGTGTACCATTACCGAGAAAAATGGAAAATAAAATCCAGAATTTAACATGGGCTCTTATGGAGACCATCTAACCTTCAGCAGTTTTAACGAAAAATTATGATGAAGAAATGTAGGGAATCTGTTAAAAAACTAAAATGACATACTCTCATATTCGAAGAACAATGCTGCCCAATATTTTTGAAATCTTGTGTCTAGTTAATGCACAATAATAATTTAAAGTAAACAAAACAAGAATTTTTCACGACATATGTGGAAAGACAGCAGAGATGTGACAACACCTCATAGCGCGCGAATTCAAATAACAGAACAGAAAGATGACATATAATGACTGTTATAATAATCTATATTTTATTGTATTAACTAATAATCGTATATTTTATTAATCAAATTATGTTGAACAATTCAGTCTTCTGCGTTAATAATATCAGAATACAAATGTTAATTCGACGGAAATATTGCAAAATGTAAAATTACCTTTTGCAATGTGATACAATTTATCATCACAATCAGAATATCCACGAAATTAGTAATACAAACACACTAATTTTAAAAATATATGTATTAAACCTCATCAACTTTTTATATATTTCTTGTATCTGCTTAGCAGATTGTAATCTTTAGACTATACAAAAGTTAAAAAATAGAATATTCCCATCTGTAATTGTATACAAAATTACAAAACATTCAACATGTTTCCATTTATATTTTGGGATTGACATTTGGAGGTTAGGATGTCAACTCAATCGAAAGCTGAAACCTAACACTGCTACCAACAAAATCGATTGATTTCTTTGAGGTGTTGCCACTATTCTTAACCTATTTACATTTATTTTTACACTTTCAACAATTAAACAAATGCACTCCAATCGACTTAAATTATTTTAATATATACAAATAATTAATAAATGCATTATAGGCATTCATAATAAAATGATTTTGTTCAGTTTTAAAAATGTTAATTTATTTTTTTATCGATTGGTATTTGTTGTTAGAGCCTATGTAAAAGCATAGGAGATATCCCCTTGCCCTTCACCCCGCAAAGATCCGCTGTAACCTCCTTAAGTGTAATTCTGAATGCTCAACAAAAGGAAATTTGCAAGAGCACCTGCTCACTCATGGTGGTGGGAAGCCGTTTGCATGTACTACTTGTATTTATAAATGCTCTCGAGAAGGATGCTTGGAAAGGCACATGCGGAGTCATACTGGTGAAAAACCATTTAAATGTAATCTTTGTAATTATAAATGCTTGGTAAAAGAAAATTTGCAAAAGCACAAGCTCACTCATTGTGGTGAGAAACCGTTTGCATGTACTATTTGTAATTATAAATGCTCACGAAAAGGATGCTTGGAAAGGCACATGCGGACTCATACTGGTGAAAAACCATTTAAATGTAATCTTTGTAATTATAAATGCTCGGTAAAAGAAAATTTGCAAAAGCACCTGCTTACTCATAGTGGTGAGAAACCGCTTGGATGTAATGTTTGTAATTATAAATGCTCACAAAAAGGTAATTTGCAAAAGCACATGCTTATTCATAGTGGTGAGAAGCGGTTTGCATGTATTTTTTGTAATTATAAATGCTCACGAAAAGAACGTCTGAAACAGCACCTACTAACGCATAGTGGTGAGAAACCATTTTTATGTGATATTTGTAGTTATAAATGCTCAGAAAAAGGAAATTTGCAAAAGCACTTGCTCACTCATAGTGGTGAAAAACCATTTGAATGTAATATTTGCAACTATAAATTCTCACTAAAAGGAAATTTGCAAAAGCACCTGCTCACTCATACTGCTGATAAACCATTTCCCAGCAAACAGCAACATATTATTTACGTAATAACTGAGAGTAACACTGCCTACATTACCCAGTAAATAAAACTGTGACATTTACTTGTGTGCTGTATAAGAATCAAGTAAAATGAGCTATATAAACACATTTACATACCCCACATGTAAATTTGGTGATGTAACATTTGCTATATATTTCCGATATAAAATGGAGATCATTGCTTGATGTAATTCTGGTGTCTTCAAATTTACATATATGCGACATTAATAATGTGATTTGTATTTTACATCACACTTTTTACTAGTCAAATATATAACTATTTAACCACTAATTTGTTTGCGAGCTGCGGGGTTGAAAACATCAGTAGCGCGTGTAACACTTTATCGTGCAGACTGTTAAATCGTGGTCGCCCATTTAGTTTCTTTTATTTATGTTGAATATAAATATTAAAATACAATAACCAGTTTTATTTCTGTGACGGTAACATTTCGGAAGTGGGATAAACAAAATAAACAACCGTGACAAATTTAATTTCCAGTGAATTGATATTTTGATATTAGTACGCTAAGTGAACATATTCTAAAATGGCGATGAGTGATGAAACGAAATAAGAATAACGTGTTTTTTATAACAAACATATCGAAAGTTGACATCAGGGATGTTATTATGTCTATTCCAATTGTAACAGATCTATTACATTAGCGAAGCATCTATATTACAATGAAATTTAATTCTACATATTATCTGCATGTTTAATAATTCAAATTTTCTCTATTCCTACGTATTTATTGTTATAACGTTTCAAGGCATAATATATTAGGCCACTGTAAATTAATACCATAAAAAGAGAGATTCGGCAAATTTCAACAATGTACGCGTCATATCATTTACTAGGAATCGAGAAATTAATAATGTTGTTTTTTCACTACTAGCTTTAAAACATACTATTATCTAGTCTGTTGTCACCTTGTGAAGTTAGCCTTCTTGCCTAGTGGTAAATAATTTTTTATTATTGACTACTAGTCAATAATCCAGATTTTAGTGTAACACGGGGCAAAAATTCATCCCATTATACACTGGCATCCAGGAAAAAATCCGTGATCGCGATAGTACGTTTTTTATGTGAGAAGAATAAAAGGAATAAAAGTACTAGTAGTGAAAAAAATAATATATACACCACGGTTGTGAAGTGTTTTCTAGAGCCTCTCATCTTATATCCCTCGATGCTGAGCATCTCGGGATCTAATAATGCTCGACTCTAGAAAAAACTCTTCACAACCTTGGTATATAATATACTATTAAACATAGCTTTTGATTTTTTTCTATTTTATTATATTGCATGCTATGTAATCAAGGAGGAAAGTATGTAATAATATGTTGTTTTTTTCTATAATAAGTTATTAATTAATAACTATATCTTTTCCTTTTTTTAATAAAAAAAAAATAAAAATTACTTCTGACTTTTACTTTTTCCCTTAATTCTACTATTACAGGAATCTATTACTATTTTAAAGAATTAAGTTATCTTACACAAAGTGGAAAATTTGAAAATTGCTGCTTTAACTTAAAGATTTTGTTGCAAAGGGATTGCAAGTAAGTTCTGGCCGTGACCCACTGTTTTGGACTTATATGAACGTGTTTTTGGTGGCGGATAAAGCTTTGGAACGCGTTCGAGTGACCCTCAAAAAAAAAGTGGATCGCCGCCTAAAAATTTACGTGGAACCGCAATGTATCTATTTTATATGACAGCATTTACAACCAACCATATTCCAAAAAATATCCATTATTACTTTTATAAGTATTCAGTTGTATAATATGTACTAATGATCATGAATAATAGCCATTTTTCTAAACTGATTAGTAAATGAAAATAACTGCAAACCTAAAATCGAGAATAAATGCATGAATGAATGTTGATATTGTACACAAAGCACGCTTCTTTGCCTATAACCAGTCAGTAAGTCGGTCAAATAAACACTGAGATAATAAAAGTTAGCTAGCACAATACCATGGTCCATGAAATCGTTATGTAACTACGAGCCCCGACGCATATCAATTCGTCTACTTTCATTTTTTCTCCAAAATTATCTTCTGGTGTAGAAAGGGACTCTTTCTTGTTGCCAGAAGTGAAGTACCGCATCTGCATCTACACCAAGCAACGTTTCATAAGATTCTATCGGGGTTTTCTTACACCACTTCTTGCAAGGCCTTTGGGCACTTTTGCCAATCTCGAGATGGTGTGAGGAAACTTCTGTATAGAATTTTATAAAACTTGGCATATATTAGGTGCAGGAGTAATACTTCACACTAGCAACAATGACTTTATAGACTAACAGAAGACTCTCAGGGTAAAAATGTCTAGTGTTTTAAAATTTGAAAAATCAATAAATGACAAAATATTAACAAATTACCACCTAACATCACATTTTAGTATACAGATACAATCATTTAATGTATAAACCATCCTATATTATAAGATACGTAATACCTATATTCATTATACTATATATTTTGTGGGGTATTCTTTTTTTATATTTTAAATTAAAGGGCAGCCAGCAATCTTTATCCAACATTTTTATTTTGTTGTTTGAGGTGGATGTTGACCTATTGCTAGAGTGAAGTATTACTCCTGCACGTACTCTATGCTAGGTTTCATAGAATTCTCTAGAGAAGTCTCGTCACACCACTTCTTCGCGTCTCGAGATTGACAAAGGTACCCAAAAACTTTTCAAGAAGCGTAAACCCCCTGATAGAATTTTATGAAACGTCGCTTGGTGTAAATGCAGATGCAGTACTTCACTTCTGGCAACAAGAAAGAGTCACTTTCTAGACCAGAAGATCATTTTTGAGTAAAGATTGCGGGGTGACTTTTAACAAAAATGAAAGTAGACGAATTAATATGCGTCAAAGCTGGTACGGGGTTCTGTAGCAAGCAGCAGGCTAATTCGATAAGTGTTGCCTGTTATCGAATGAAATCACAGACGTGCGATATACAGTTGAAAATACACGAGTGTGTGTGTGTGTGTGCGCGCGCGCGCGCACGTGCTGCACGAATTGCATTTGCTTTGAGCATTAATAAGAAATATTTTAGTTTGCATCTAATTAATGTTTGTGCTATGAGGCTATGCCATAAAAATAAATTCCTTTATGTTAATATAGTATGATCAAAAAGTCTTTGGATCAGGGTTGCCACTAAATTAACAAGCTATCTATGAAATTAATTATTTCTATTATTTTTGATATTTACTTCCAACTGTCATGTCAACAGATAATAGTTCACATAAATTCCATTCCGTGTTCTTTTTATAAATGTTATTAAGTAATACTTAAAATAACTGCAAGCACAAGAAATAATAATAGCGTACGCTAACCTAACATTTTCTGTGTACTATGAGACTCTATTTAGCAGTGTCAGCGCGTCGTAGTTTCTTGGCACAGGTGGCTGGGTCTCTATTAGCGCTATTCTAGATCCATTGGCGCTACTCTGTACAGTTCACAAAAAGTACGGGCAGTAGAAGTAAATAATTCTATAGATGGTTTTTGAATTCCATGGCTACTGCCATCCAAAGATTTTTTGATCATACGATATATTTTTGTTTATTGTTTCCAGCTGTACTTTGTGGAACTCCATAATCATGAAATAAATAAAGATTATTAAAAGTTTCACAGTTTTATTAAAATACAACCTGACAATATTGTTTCGACAGCTATTCTGTCATTATCAAAGGTAATATAATTATAAACAAACACGTCGCTAAGGTAGATACAAAAATAGGTAACTAGATAAAATAATAATAATAATCAGAGTTAAATATCTAATACTTCCAGTAACAGAGAATTACTGAGCTCAAGTTGTTCATTCATTACCCTAATAGCACACAATGTTCGATGGACGTTCTTTTTATGTCCATATTAGGTACGTAGGTCCGAGGATGTAAATTGGACGTCTCATGTACACTCGCACGAGGACGTTTGTCAGAAGTACAAGAAAAGACGTCCAGATGACGATCGTTTTGGGTTCGCAGTAGGCCCTAGAGTCCCAGGACATGATATGGACGTCTAGCTGACGTTCATACGAGGACGTTTTTCAGAAGTTCAACAAAAGACGTCCAGTGGACGTTCGAGTTGGATCCATAATAGGTCCTTCAATCTCACGACATGAAATGGACGTCCGGTGGACGTTCACACGAGTACGTTTTTTAGAAGTACAACAAAAGACGTCTAGCGGACGTTCGATTTGGGTCCATAACAGGCCCTTGAGTCTCAGGACATGGTACGGACGTCTAGCTGACGTTCACATGAGGACGTTTTTCAGAAGTACAACAAAAGACGTCCAGTGGACGTTCGAGTTGGATCCATAATAGGTCCTTCAATCTCACGACATGAAATGGACGTCCGGTGGACGTTCACACGAGTACGTTTTTTAGAAGTACAACAAAAGACGTCTAGCGGACGTTCGATTTGGGTCCATAACAGGCCCTTGAGTCTCAGGACATGGTACGGACGTCTAGCTGACGTTCACATGAGGACGTTTTTCAGAAGTACAACAAAAGACGTCCAGTGGACGTTCGAGTTGGATCCATAATAGGTCCTTCAATCTCACGACATGAAATGGACGTCCGGTGGACGTTCACACGAGTACGTTTTTTAGAAGTACAACAAAAGACGTCTAGCGGACGTTCTATTTGGGTCCATAACAGACCCTTGAGTCTCAGGACATGGTACGGACGTCTAGCTGACGTTCACATGAGGACGTTTTTCAGAAGTACAACAAAAGACGTCCAGTGGACGTTTGAGTTTGGATCCGTAATAGATCCTTCAATCTCACGGCATGAAATGGACGTCCGGTGGACGTTCACACGAGGACGGTTTTTAGAAGTACAACAAAAGATATCCACTAGAGGTTCGATTTAATGGTGGGTCTGTTAGTTCAAAGTCGTAAAATAGCCGTCTTGGACTTCAGATGAGGACGTTTAGAAGTACAACAAAAGACGTCCACGTGTCGTCTGTTACGAGGTTGAGGTGACGTTGACGAGTAAGACGTGGACTTCTATGAATACACGTTTGTCTTACTGTTATTAAATATATAGTTCTATAAACAAAGAATTAGAACTATCATCGAATATCAGAAAATTGCTTCCATTGTATTTTAGTTAAATTATATTTTTTGTATTTTATGGAATATTCTTTAATATATATTAGTTTAAACTCGTCAAAAAATATTTTCCTAATTTACAGCTATTTAAACATGTGACAGCACGTGTGTGACGTCAGTAGACGCGGATCATAATAGACGTACTACTACGCAAACTCAGTGCCATTGGTGAATCCCGTAAAGCTATTATAAACCGCCATTCGAACTTTCTCGACGTTTTTCTTTGTCTTGCCGTTTCTTCTAGCTAATTATTTGATGTACGCTTGTTTTTAATGTGTATTTAATCAGTTTTCTGCGTTACGTGCTTAATAGTGTAAATAGTGTAAAGTGCTACGGTGATTCTTTATTAAACAAGGTAAAATAATGTTTAAGAAAAAAAAATATTTTCAAAGCGTCATCAATATAGATGTGCCAATAGTGCATTGAATTTATTTCTTGCTGGTGTTAATGCTTATGCCTCCGGTTCTAGTGAATCTCCATCTGCACCTCCCACTGAATGTTCTCCAAATTCTCCCATAATTGAAGTAGAAGAGACAGCACTTCGAGAAACTTTTAACCCCGATCTTTCAACTACTTCGAATTCTAATTTATCATTAATTTCATATACTGAAAGACTGGACTCTTCAGATAATGTTAATCTAGAGCAAGATTTGGATTCCGACACTATTAATAATACTTTAGAGGTTAACTTTTCCAGTCAGTTGTCGGAGTGGGCCTTATCATATAGAGTACCCCATAATGCACTGAATTCTTTATTAAAAATCTTAAACAGTATGCCTTCCCTTTCTTATTTACCATGTGATGCTAGAACACTGTTAAACTCTCCCAAAAAGATTCATGTAAAAAGTATCGAACCGGGTAAATACTATCACTTTGGTTTACAGAATGCTTTATTAAAGTTAATCGAAAACACTAACATACTAACAGTAATTCCAAATAAAACAATTCAGATCTGCGTGAATATTGATGGTATACCGATTTCTAAAAGCTCTGGGAGCCAATTCTATCCCATTTTATTTAATTTTTATTCTTGTCCAGAGCTTGTCGGTGTTATAGGTATTTATCATGGATATGAAAAGCCAAAAGATGCTAATGAATTTTTACTAGATTTTGTGACAGAGGCTGTAAATTTAATTAATAATGGCTTATTTTTTAATGGACTGACATATGCATTTGAAATTAAAGGAAATATAGAAGCGCCTGAGACTGCACCCTATTTACCAATTAATGTCAATACTATTTCAAACATTACCCTTAAAATATTGGATCAAGACGGGGATTTGGTTAATTTCCAAGGGGAAACCGTGACGATAGGACTTCATTTGAAGAGCGTGGATGATGGTGTTCAAATATAACACTCCTCGATGTTGCACTGATCGCTCTGGCTATAAAAGATCGTGTTGGAAGCGGAAAATGGTTAGTCAGGCATCCGTCGCTACTCAATTGACAAGGGGTAACCGCTTATTCTTGCAAACCTTAGGCTTTGTTATCCCAAAATAAATGTGCTAAATGTAAACGAAAAAGTGCTCGTCGATAACTCGATTGTTGGAGCTGAATTTCACACTCACCAACGTTATACCACTCGTTTTGAGAATAATGATGAAATTCGAATACCTATTCAAGAGGATATGTCCACTTTGCCTTCGCATAGTTATCTAATATGTAGAAGGTACTGTACTGAAAGAAGATGGAAAACCATCAGCGAGTGGTAAATTTATAAACAATGGTATTGCATATCTTTTTAGTGAGATTCGGTACGAAATGAATGGAGTTGTGGTGGATTCGGTAACAAAAGTTGGTCTAACAACCACCATGAAAGCTTACCTTTCCCACAATTCGAATGAAAGCGTTAAGTTACAAAACGCTGGTTGGTTTCCGGATGGTACCAGCACCTTGCTAGATAGTAAAGGTAATTTTTGCGCCTGCATACCTTTATCAACACTGTTGAGGATTTCTGAAGACTATGGAAAGATTATTATGAATATTCGTCAAGAATTGGTATTATTTAGAAGCAATTCGGATGTCGATGCCCTAATATCCACCGATGTTAATGAAAAGCTTAAGGTTAACTTGCAAAAAATATATTGGAAAGTTCCACATATGCAACCGGGATTAGCGGAAGAATTATCATTAACAAAATATATTGGGAAAAATATTGACACTCAAGTGGCATTTAGAAGCTGGGAAACACATACTTACCCCGCTGTACCGCAAACGGATAAGCACAGTTGGTCTATTAAAACATCGACCACTCCGGAAACTCCCCGTTACGTTATCATAGGGTTTCAAACTGATCGTGATGGCCAGTTGCAGAAAGATATGAGCGCATTCGACGCCTGTGATATTCAAAACGTGACGGTATTTTTAAATACGGAAAGATATCCTTACGATCAATTAAATATTAATTATGGTGAAAATCGATATGCTACTTTATACGAAATGTATGCTAACTTTCAACGATCGTACTATGATAAACCCAACGAACCTCTACTGGCTCCTGATAGATTTAAGGCACTAACACCTCTAATCGTCATCAACTGTTCGCGACAGAAAGATTCCTTGCTAGGGAAAGCTGTCGTTCTTCGAGTTACTTTTGAAACTCACAAAAGCATTCCAGCGAACACTACTGCTTACTGTCTCATTTTGCACGATCGTGTATTTACGTATAATGCATTGACGAAGCAAGTACGTCAACTGTAAAGAAAATCGTTATATACGTCCAAGGACCTGTTACCTTTATTAGTATAGTCGCACGCTTCGATCATGCTAGTTATCGATGTGCAAGGTTTCAAGACTTCAGAAAAAGACTTTGCACCCAAGGAATTAGCCGTGTTTGATGGACATCGTGTGTCTCACTACGTTTTCAAACCTCCGTTCGCCTTTCGCAACTTACCACCCACGTTTCGTCAACAAGCTACTTGGTTAATGCATAATCATCATTGTCTCGATTGGAATGAAGGATTCACTCCTCCCTTTATGCTTCCTGTAATTCTGCAACGCTTGACTCAGCAGGCGGATACTGTTTACGTGAAGGGATCTGAAAAGAGCAACTACATTCGACGTTTCGTATCACAACCGGTGGTGGAGTTACCAGAGGAACCAGCTCCATGATTACAACTATTCATTGTCTATTACAAACTTATATAACTATTCACAATTGAATATATAACAATTACTACCCTTTAATTCCCAATCCAGATAACGCACCAAACCGAAGGAAAACCGACAGCAAGGTTGTCACGTGCACGTTCAGTTGCAGCAATCCATTCACTATACGGTGTAACACATTTACATTTGAAAAGAATGAAATCACATTTATCAGGCAACAAGTTAATAGTATGACGATGTTGGAACAAACCATGTTCTGTACATCTGAAATTTTGTATATTTATAAGTTTGCCATTTTTTAACAAATAATGGACTTCTACACCTGCACACGAAGTGTGCCGATAATCGTTTTCACTACGTACAACCACAGTGTTCGATAGTTTAGCTCTTTCGATTAACAACCCGGTATTGCGCGTTTTATAACGCGAAAATTTAATTTCACCCTTATCTGTTGTTTCAAGAACCCAGTAATGTTGCCAACCCACTTTGATTGAACCCATTTTTGTAACTGAGGGTAAGCGACTGACGTGACTATTTAAACTATACCCCCACCACTTTTAAAACGTGTATTATAGATACCCTCTCTATACTCTTCTTTCAAAACTGGAGCGATTACATTTTCCACGTAGCTTATTCGTCTCTGAAATAGTACCCTATCCCTTGCTATTATTTCCCATTGACTTCTGCGTGCTTGACGATGTGCATACTCCCATGTTAAAATGTAATGCATTTTGTTTTTACTTTCATCAAATGTCACTAAACCACCCATTTAATCCGTCCTCTATTAAGTCATATGCAAAGTCCCTTAGAAGTTGCGCAATGAGCTTTTTTACCAAACACTCATCACAAATCACACCTCTAATGAAGTCTTGACACAACTGCACGCCTTTTCTATATCGTTGTGCTAACTCTTGACAATATTCTGGACTGAATATCCCCGTACCATGAACAGCTTCGTGTGCCGCATCCTCCTCTAGCGCTTCTAATTCACACCGTAGTTTCACCACAGCATTCAGTTTATCAATAGCTTTGCTTGATACGTCTTCACTGTTACGCGTCTCCATTGTATTTCACTACGTTACACCTAGACCATGTGTTCTTATATTCACCCGCCCCCCACCCTTTCCCCTCTTTATTCTTCCATTACGCAATACACCTTTTGACTTCCACATCCACTTTTCATTTTTATGGTAGATAATGCACAACTTCTAGCACTCCAAACACGTTCGGGATTTGCATCTTCATTAATGGTTCCAATATGTTTGTGATGTTAACTATGCAGTCACCCGGCATGTCTACAACACCATCTATTATGCTATGGTAGAAATTGAAAAGTCCCAAACCCTTCAGAAGGTTTAATCGATATGTTAATAACGGTATTAACTGCCACAGCTCATATAAGGACTCCCACGCTAAATACAATTCATCATCTCCTGCATCAGTTATCTTTATGATTTTTGTTTTATCGTAATTTCTGTTAACACGCTCAAACGAGATAGTTTTTGTACCAATTTTCAAAGGAACCCCGACCTCTACTTCTGCTTTAAAGTACTTAATAATGACTCCTTCATTGGTTATTAACTCGTTCCACTCCGTTTCATCAAACAGCATACATTGATTCTTTACTCCAGCTACTTTTATTACAGGAGTGAATCCCAAATGAGCACATAATCCAACAAATACAACTTTACTTTTTGATTTGTTTAAATAAAACACTGATTAATTCACTAGCGGTGCCCATTTAGCATCCTTAGGAAGCTCGTTTGGAGCCATCAACTGCTTTTCTAGAGCTTGCGCTTTCGCATTCTCGATTGATTTAGCGAGGCTTTCCATTGTAACACTGTACACTGCAACTGCAAACGCTTTACTCTTCCCATACATGCAACCTGCTATATATATATATATATATATATATATATATATATATATATATATATATATATATATATATATATATATATATATATATATATATATATATATATATATATATATAACAAAGGGATAATAATGGGAATTCGCGCAATAGATTTATAAGAGGAAGTTAGTTGCAGCCGTATACACGTGTTTCGCACTTATTAGTGCTCATCAGTACGGCATAGCAGATAGAAGAAATAAAATTTAAGCAACAAACTAGAAACAATGTATAACACAAGGTTTCACAGATAGTAGCCAACCACACATTTGTAGTTTCGGCTCGAAGATATTGAGTTTTCAATACAACAACAAACGTCACTACGGAGGTAGCTATAGCCACTACCGTGAGACAACCTAATCCCAAAACATATCAACATGAATAGAAAGATTAATGCGCGTATATAAACATATAACAAAGGGATAATAATGGGAATTCGCGCAATAGATTTATAAGAGGAAGTTAGTTGCAGCCGTATACACGTGTTTCGCACTTATTAGTGCTCATCAGTACGGCATAGCAGATAGAAGAAATAAAATTTAAGCAACAAACTAGAAACAATGTATAACACAAGGTTTCACAGATAGTAGCCAACCACACATTTGTAGTTTCGGCTCGAAGATATTGAGTTTTCAATACAACAACAAACGTCACTACGGAGGTAGCTATAGCCACTACCGTGAGACAACCTAATCCCAAAACATATCAACATGAATAGAAAGATTAATGCGCGTATATAAACATATAACAAAGGGATAATAATGGGAATTCGCGCAATAGATTTATAAGAGGAAGTTAGTTGCAGCCGTATACACGTGTTTCGCACTTATTAGTGCTCATCAGTACGGCATAGCAGATAGAAGAAATAAAATTTAAGCAACAAACTAGAAACAATGTATAACACAAGGTTTCACAGATAGTAGCCAACCACACATTTGTAGTTTCGGCTCGAAGATATTGAGTTTTCAATACAACAACAAACGTCACTACGGAGGTAGCTATAGCCACTACCGTGAGACAACCTAATCCCAAAACATATCAACATGAATAGAAAGATTAATGCGCGTATATAAACATATAACAAAGGGATAATAATGGGAATTCGCGCAATAGATTTATAAGAGGAAGTTAGTTGCAGCCGTATACACGTGTTTCGCACTTATTAGTGCTCATCAGTACGGCATAGCAGATAGAAGAAATAAAATTTAAGCAACAAACTAGAAACAATGTATAACACAAGGTTTCACAGATAGTAGCCAACCACACATTTGTAGTTTCGGCTCGAAGATATTGAGTTTTCAATACAACAACAAACGTCACTACGGAGGTAGCTATAGCCACTACCGTGAGACAACCTAATCCCAAAACATATCAACATGAATAGAAAGATTAATGCGCGTATATAAACATATAACAAAGGGATAATAATGGGAATTCGCGCAATAGATTTATAAGAGGAAGTTAGTTGCAGCCGTATACACGTGTTTCGCACTTATTAGTGCTCATCAGTACGGCATAGCAGATAGAAGAAATAAAATTTAAGCAACAAACTAGAAACAATGTATAACACAAGGTTTCACAGATAGTAGCCAACCACACATTTGTAGTTTCGGCTCGAAGATATTGAGTTTTCAATACAACAACAAACGTCACTACGGAGGTAGCTATAGCCACTACCGTGAGACAACCTAATCCCAAAACATATCAACATGAATAGAAAGATTAATGCGCGTATATAAACAATTCATATATATATATATTGATATATTGCGCGAATTCCCATTATTATCCCTTTGTTATATGTTTATATACGCGCATTAATCTTTCTATTCATGTTGATATGTTTTGGGATTAGGTTGTCTCACGGTAGTGGCTATAGCTACCTCCGTAGTGACGTTTGTTGTTGTATTGAAAACTCAATATCTTCGAGCCGAAACTACAAATGTGTGGTTGGCTACTATCTGTGAAACCTTGTGTTATACATTGTTTCTAGTTTGTTGCTTAAATTTTATTTCTTCTATCTGCTATGCCGTACTGATGAGCACTAATAAGTGCGAAACACGTGTATACGGCTGCAACTAACTTCCTCTTATAAATCTATTGCGCGAATTCCCATTATTATCCCTTTGTTATATGTTTATATAAGCGCATTAATCTTTCTATTCATGTTGATATGTTTTGGGATTAGGTTGTCTCACGGTAGTGGCTATAGCTACCTCCGTAGTGACGTTTGTTGTTGTATTGAAAACTCAATATCTTCGAGCCGAAACTACAAATGTGTGGTTGGCTACTATCTGTGAAACCTTGTGTTATACATTGTTTCTAGTTTGTTGCTTAAATTTTATTTCTTCTATCTGCTATGCCGTACTGATGAGCACTAATAAGTGCGAAACACGTGTATACGGCTGCAACTAACTTCCTCTTATAAATCTATTGCGCGAATTCCCATTATTATCCCTTTGTTATATGTTTATATACGCGCATTAATCTTTCTATTCATGTTGATATGTTTTGGGATTAGGTTGTCTCACGGTAGTGGCTATAGCTACCTCCGTAGTGACGTTTGTTGTTGTATTGAAAACTCAATATCTTCGAGCCGAAACTACAAATGTGTGGTTGGCTACTATCTGTGAAACCTTGTGTTATACATTGTTTCTAGTTTGTTGCTTAAATTTTATTTCTTCTATCTGCTATGCCGTACTGATGAGCACTAATAAGTGCGAAACACGTGTATACGGCTGCAACTAACTTCCTCTTATAAATCTATTGCGCGAATTCCCATTATTATCCCTTTGTTATATGTTTATATACGCGCATTAATCTTTCTATTTATATATATATATATATATATATATATATATATATATATATATATATATATATATATATATATATATATATATATATATATATATATATATATATATATATATATATATATAAATTTTAGTTGAAATTAATTTTTGTTAAGTTGAATAATGATTTTACATTAAATAATATTTAGAATGCAAATTCATATAGAAAAATTTATCATCGACTCTGCTGGGACTCGAACCCAGGACCCTCCACTGTCTAGGTGGTATCTCTACCAACTGAGCTACAGAGTACGACTACCAGCATAGCGAGAAATTTTCCATATGAATCAGATGTTTAAGCAGACATACAAAGTAACTAGATAGATATATATATATATATATATATATATATATATATATATATATATATATATATATATATATATATATATCTATAGAGGCCTACCATGCGTCCGGACCAAAAGCGTAGCGCCCAGCGTCCGGCGTATATAAGTGTATATAAATGATGGTATCAGTCAGCGTCTTTTGCAAGCTATAGGTTTATTCAGCGTCTGTTTATTTTATGCAAGCTATAGGTTTATACAGCGTCCATTTATTTTTTCAGTATTGGCCAGCCTGCTTGAATTCCTTTGCATGTCTGCGGTGTCGAGTTACTCTCTGCATTTCTGAGTAAAGATTGCGTCATTTAAACTGGCAAAAATAATTCTATTTTATTAACGCTATGTAATAAATACTTTTAGTTTCGTTTCTGTATGTGTATGAATTTTATTTAGAAGGCTTTCAGATTTAAAATATTATATGCATAAAAACATCATAAAACTCGAAATATTATTGGATTTATATGAAATTTTATAGAAAGGGATTTTTGAGGTCGCTGATTTCAAATTTGTTGTCATCGTTAGCAAATTTTGAAAGGACGTATGAAATATGTCGTCCATAGTAATTAAAATCTAAAATACTAAAGTATTTTAAAACATTTTGTTTCCGTTTACATTTTAAAGTTTTCCATCGACGGTGTCCAACAATTACTGCTGTAGAAATCGATTTACATATTTAAGCTATCATCTTTAGTAATAAGTTCAGTGAATAGTAGAAAGTAACTATTACAGTTTTTACATGCATGCAAACACAGTCTGAAATTCTAGCCATTGTCCATTACCCTAATATCCATCGTTCGAGAAATTATTTTTTTAAATAAAATCTACACATTTTTGAAATGTCAACATCATAACGTACACTTTTAACATAACTAGATTTACGGTACAAAATCAGATTTTTAGCTCTGTTCTTTGCCGAAAAAATGTAAATGTTTTCAAAATTCTTTAAAAATTATAAAAAGTACGGAATTTTTGGCAATTTCCCAATTCTGAATCTGTTCACTAACTGAGAATTCGAATTAAGTGTCATTTGTGAATTAAGTGACACAATAATCAGCATTTGTTTTTTACGTGTGCTAGAATTGGTTTTAAAGTTCGACTACTGTTTTAGTAGAAGCAAATCGACCAGCTATCGTGATTCCCGTATGAACTGAAAGGCAAAAATGTATGGATGTTTTTATATGATAGCCTATGTATTGGGGTAGAAGTTCCGACAATTCGTCAAAAAATCGTCCTGTGCAGGGGTGCTGTAGGGGTGATTTTAGATCAAAATCGACAATTTTTAAAATCCACACTTTAATATTTATATCGCAATATCTTGGGAACTAATTGCGATATCGTTGTAGTTCTTTTTTTAAATTAATGCTCAAACATGAGCTCTTCTAACTATATAAAGCAGATTAATAAAATTTGTTTAATTAATTTAAACAATATGTCTGAACTTGAAATTTAGCTTTTCGTGTAATGTAAATTACACTAAGTGACAAAGTTTCTTATCTTTGGAAATTTTCCTATACATCCTGCGGAAGAATTAATGGTAAAGGTTTCAAAAAGTTTTTAAAAAAAGAATTATAAACTTATGTTTAATAGTTTTGGAGATATCGATTGTTTTGTGAAGCGCTGTGATAGCGCGTGGCACAACTCCTTACAGGCTTCGTAAATACGTGCAACGATTCATTTATACGAACTATTTATGTTTGTAATTTTGTAATGTCTTCATACAAACGTAATATAAGAGTTTGGAAAAAAAGAAAGCAAGATTGTTTAAAGTATAGAATGTTTGAAAAGCCAATAAATAGCGATTAAACAGCCAAAAAACACAGTTTACTACAATTTATATTTAATATTAAGTTGAACCGTTACCAAGAGTTTCCTCTAAAAGGTCAATGTTGTTTCCAGCAAATTGAATAAATCTTCCTCTTATTAATTGTGATGGAACAATGTTTTTTCATTTTCGTAGAATTTCAGATTGTGCAACGGAGTTTCTAATTCTCATGATATTGATATTCCTATAAGGTAGAGAATGCCCACAGGAATGAAGGGTTTCGATGATTTTGCTTGATTTAGTCTCTTGATGAACCAGTGAACCCAAAGCGGCGTGTTTTGGAGTATGCTTTTTAAAATTGGAATGACAGTAAATTATGTCTTGACAAATATTCAGAACAACATTTTTTTTCCTTTCATCGTCTGAATCTTCGACTAGCAACTGTATTAATAAAAACAGTTTATCTGGAATGTACTCTCTAAAACTATTGCTACTTAAATCTTTGTAGTTGTCCAATCCCTTTACTTGTGACATATCACTTTTAATGCTGTTGCAGAGATTGACGATCTCAGATATTTCAGAACAACCAATTTGCAAGAAATCGTAAGATTGCAGATCATCTTTCTGTTCGATCTCAATTATCTGTGACTTTCACAAGATTTAAACAAATTCTCTGCTATATATTTAGCTTGAAAAGTTTTAATATTTTTTTACTTGTAAAACTAGAGTAACACCTTTGATGCCAGTCTAACTCATGACTTTGAGAGGAATTAATAATGCCTAGAACTTTATTTAAAAATTCATCATGACCAGGATCTACATTTAGCTGATTTAGCCTTAATTGAACACTATTTTTAAATGTTATGAATGATTTTGGAGCACTTGAAACTAAATTGTCCGCTTGTTGACAAGTTATGCAGGTTTTCTGTTTTTTCTTGCGATATTGAATCGTTTTTATCTTTGATTCTAATTCGCTTTCCGAGCTACTTGTTACTTCCATGATTTCCAATTCTAAAATATAATATTCGAACGAAATAAAATAAATGACTACTACCAAATTATGTTAAACTGTTGTTTTGAGTAAGAACATTATAAAATGGTGAAAAATAATACTTACAATTATAGGAGTTCAAGGTAAGTAAACAATGTGATGCAAAAACAGTCTTATTAACCTCTCGAAACAGACACACTTTTATTTAAAGAAAGCACCCTTCAGTCACCACAGTTTCAACCACTGAATGACAAAATCAAACTAAAATTCCAGACTAATAATTTCACATCTGTCAGGGTTTTCATAAAACTATAATAATAAACACAAGCATACGTCTAAAATTCAACGGTCCGTTTAAAGTTATGGGAAGATATAATTAATAAATTATTAACCTACCATAACAAATTTAAATGGGTCAACTAATAAGTTACCAACTTTTGTAACTGCTTATACATATGTACACACAAAGGATTTTCCAATTTATAGCAGTTAAATAATATATTTAATAACAAAGGGTAAAAAATATGAATAGTAAGAAATAACAGGAAGCATTATTTGATGCATGTATGGATAGTTTGTTGAGCGCTGCGGTGTACGGGGGTATACGACGTTTTAAGAGGGGGAATATGCAGAGCTTTACGTTTCATCAAATATCTCCCTTATTAAGAGAGATAATTAAGAAAATTAAAAACCATCAGATAGCGCTACTATTGAGTAATAATGTTTATACAGTATGATTTTTTGATAAAGTCGACGGTTTTCGAGAAAATTGAGTGCAAACAAAAATTACAATTTACAGAAATTGCCGCTTTTGAGATAATCGCTCTTGAAATATTTCTCGCCCGTATACTGCCGTGTTAAATTATTTAAGTCTTCTTAAACATTGTTTATTTCTAATACTCGCATTTAATTACCGATGGTACCATCAGAAAGCTTATAATAAATAGAATATTACTACAAAAAATCAGAAATTGATGGTTTTATCATAAAACCACCCCTAGAAGACCCCTGCACAGAACGATTTTTTGACGAATTGTTGAAAGTTCATCCCCAAGACATAAACTATCATAAAAATGCATGCATACATTTTTACCTTTCCGTTCACACGAAAATCGTAAATAAGCGGCTTTTGTTTCATATTTTCCTCTACTATTTATTACTGCGAGAATTGTAGGTAATACAGACAAAATTAGATTTATCATAAACAAGTAATAATAATAATGCAAGTTCTTAATAAAAAATAATTTAAAACGTTTATTTTCAGAGACATTAAAAAAAGTAAAATGACCGTGGAAGCAACTATGCTAAAGTATAATAGCATATACAGGATTACGTCACTTTATGTTAAAATAAACAAAGACAGAAATTTTGGGAAATATAATCCATAATAATGCTTGTCACCTACATAATATCGCTTTACACGGAAATGGCGTAGTGCAAAGGTTTCTTATTTTGCTACGACTTGTTATTAATAAACAACAGCATTTTTATAGGAACGTCTTTTATGCTTATATTGAATTATTCCCGATACGATTATTTTTTATACATGAATTACGTACTTCTAATTTACTAATAAGTATTTATAAGTTTATAAGATTTGCCGAAGTTGTTGCTAACATTCTATAAGAAGACAGCACCTTAAGGAAAAGAAGTTGTAAAAAAGGCCGCAAAGTTAGAAAATGTAACAGTTTTATCGACCTTACTGAATATTTCTGAATTTGTTTCTCGTCATGCAGTTCTATGCAATATCGACTCCTTTGCCTTCTTCAACATACCAATACAAATCAGCTTGGGACAACGTATGATAGCCTAATAAAAACAGGATGCCAATAAAACTGAAAAGTTCTTGCCTTGTAAATATAAAATCGTGTGTATTATTTATCATGAGCCTACTTTACAAAAAATGGCAATACTATATTTTCAACTTCATCATCAAAAAGTTTTAGAAAAAATATCCAGCGGTGATTGACCTGCCAAATGATTTTTTAGCTGTTCAATTTTTTGTGTTCTCTTCGTCGGGCAAGTTCTGATACAAAAAGAAACCATCTCTGCACTTAGGTTTCTGGTTATTTGTTTTGAGTAAACTTGAGAATGTGAAAAGAAGAAGAAAGCATTTAAGTAAAAAAAACTGAAAACAATACAGTTAAGAAAACACCTGAAGAAAAACTAAGGTCCATCTCTGAATAAAAAAAACACAGGGAAACGTTTTGTTGGACTTGAACCTGGAAAAGGAATAAGCAATGAGAAATAAGCAATCCGTACTCTAGTTTTGCATGACTCGCTGGTGAAACCTTGGAGAGTTGTTGGAGGTCGAAAAAACCAACGGAAAAGATTTTTAAGTACATTGTTGATGTCCAATGATATACACTACCGTCTTTATAGTTTAGCAAATAAAACAATTGGCATTGCACACAAAACAAAATTGTCATACAAAACAAAAATATTCTACAGTACATTCTCTCGATGCCATCCCTATGTTATTACCGTCTATATCAGGGATCCCCAAACCGTCGATGGCGAGGTACTAGTAGCTCGCGGGGACATTTTCGGTAGATCGCGTTAACGCTCCGGATGGCTAACCATGATTCCTCCACTGAGCTGTTGATGACAAAAAAGAAGTCCATCCTTCTCATTAAAGTTAATAAGTCTGATAAAAAATCTGTTATTACATTTGTTATTTATTACTAGCAATACTTCAATTTCTTTCTTATGTACAATTCAATTTCAGTTTCTTTTTGTTATATACAGTTTAATTAAAATTGATTTCATATTTACTAGAAATGTAAGTTTATAGGCAATAAACAAATGTAAGATTTTTTAAAAAAGTTGGTAGTTCTCTTGACTAGTAGCTCATAGTAGGATTTAAAAACGGTGCAGTAGCTCAGAAGCTTCATAAGTTTGGCGACCACTGGTCTATATTATGTATGCAAACCTAATGAAATAAACAGAGCTACCTGTTTGTACAAGCAACGCGCAAACATAAGCTTCAAACCACAAAAACTAAAACCACTAAAACTTGTAGATAATGACAATTCCTATGAACTCCTGTAACATGTAGTAACGCATTGTGTATGTATGGCAGGTGTCTGAAATGTCAAAATAAAATGAAAAAATAGTTGAATTTAATGTTAAGATTGCAGCTACTTCCTTCTTTCGTCCACCAATAAAATGATTTCTCCCGTCATCCATTTCTGTTTTGCTCTCGGCTCTTGGATTCCCAATTCATTTTCTTGTACTTCATGTATTACGTTTTTAATAGACTGCCAAGAGTTTTTCATTGTTTCTGTTGTTTCCAATTGTACTTAGTTTCCTTAAATTTACTATTTGACACTCTTACTGTTGTTATTCTCTTACACTTGTTATTTCCTGTTTTATCTCTCTGGTTCTCCCAGTTTCTCAAAGTTAGGCCTTGTTTTGTTTCTTTCTCTTCTGGATTTTCTTCAATTTAATATCAAGTTTTCCAGCTACGGCGTTTGCGATCAGATCCGATGTATGATCCAGGATAACTTTTTACACCTATAATCCCGTTTCTATATCGTTTATCAATCAGTATGTAATTTATTTGATTATCATTTCCTATGATATTTCCTTCATTGTCTCTTGGTCCTTTCTAAGTGTATAATCGCCTTTCTGGGAATTGGAACCAAATGTTTGCTACCATTAAGTTTTCTTCATTAAAGAACTGTACCAGTATAGGGATATACTGGTACTCCTGTCGTTCCGTTTGCCAATACCATAGTCTCCAACAATATCTTCAACTCTTCCTTTACCTATCCTTGCGTTGAAGTCGTTCATGATTACATCCGCTTCATTCTTTTTGGTAATTCTTAGTAGGTAATTTTTACATCATGAATGAAAAACTCATGCAGTATGGAGTATTTTCGAGCAACTTATATTAAGATGAATAGATGGTTCCATATCTTGGACGGCACTCATGCAAAATGTTTCTAAACGTAAAACCGGTAAGATTCTATTGTAGACAAGAACCATAACCATAATATTTTCCTTGACAACTTCTTTTCTTTTATTCAACATGCACGCACTATGGTGCTGAACCATTGAAAACTGCAAAAAGATATGACGGAAAAGAAAAGAAAAAAAAGTACTTTACTGCTCAAAAGCTACTGTACTATCAAAACAAAAAGAAATAGAGACGTTAACGCAGAAAATGAAGTAAAAGCCTTCCCAAAGATCTCGTATGGTTTCTCTATTTCTTACAAAATCAAATGTAACTGAACTAAAGGGTTCAGTGTGATGTGATGAAAAAGTATATCACATGCCCAAAGAAATTCAGTTTGCTAATGCAGAAAAAAAATCCAACCTATTGCTTGGGTTGGAGGGTTTTATCTCCTAAAAGTGGTACTCTCATGTATTGGACTGAACCTCAAAGACTGTGGTGCTTAGAAAATCCTTGTTCAGACATTATAATTGGAATGCTTTGTGAATGCTGTTTTCAATTTTGAAACGTTTACAGTTATACCAGTGTACGAATATCAACGCTTGTTGGACAAAGTAAAATTGCTATAAAACAACATCGAGTGACATTAAAAAATATTTTGAAAGACTCATAGAAAATGAGAAGCAGAAAAGAGCTGGATCCTACGTGCATGCAGTATAAGGGAGTGTTTATATGATGTGTCATATTACGCAGGTTTTAAAGTTTTTTTAACTTTGTTATATAATACTTCAGATATTGTAGCAAATCTGGGAATGTATAATATATAATGTTACAATGCGTTTTCTATATTAAAAATTTTTAAATTTAGCACAACATTTTTTTATGTATGCCGTAGATACATAAACGAATCGTGAAATGGCAATGTAATAATCACTGTTATAAAAGATACATGACTTTTTATAATAAAAATTGGTCAGACATAAAATCTTATTTGCCTTTTAATCTACAACGGTAGTTTAGTTGCATTCGTTACTATAAACAAGCCTTGAGGAACAAAAACAATTAATTCTAAAGTTCGCATGTTGACTATATAGAATTCTTAGAACGTGTTTATTTTAAGATATTTAATTTTTAAATGATCCGAATGAGTGCTGCATAAATAAATTATTTTTTACAAGTACTTTATATGAACTACAGCTGTAAGGTTTATCAAATTAATAATTGCAAAAGAGAACCTATATGGAAAATCCCTAAAAAACGAATGTTAAAAGGAACACGTTTAAAAATTTGTAAACATAACTGACCTTGAATTTGTCAAAAATAGTTTACTTTCATTAAAGATAGGACATATATATTTGTCTTCTTGAAAATGTTTTTCGTAAATTTTGTAAATATTGTTACTACAAAACATATGATAACTATCCAATTAGGCATTGTAATCACCAGGCTCTGCTTATTATTGTTAATGAAACTTCACTCCTATCAAGAAAAAATCTTTCTAGTCTTGTATTCTTACAAAACATTACTAATGGTCGTATACAGTGTTCTGGTCTTCTTAGTCAAATTTACTTTTATGTACCTAGATCTACTAGCCGATCAACAAAGGTCTTTTATTATAGAATACTAAACACTTTTCACCATTATAATAGTCCCATGTTAACTATCTTTAAATTATACAATTGTTTACCTAGTAACAGATTTGACATATTTATAGATGTTTTCACATCGAGAGGTACTAGATCTAAGATAATTAGTATTTATGAGCAACCACATAACAGTGCAATTTAATGTATTATTATTAACTAAACTATCTCACTTTGGCATATTGTTCACACACTAGTTCTATGTTATTATATTATTTTTTATAATATTATTTTATGTAACATCTACTTGTTCATGTTATTAGTATAATGTTGTTGTTAGCTTATGTTTCCACCATAGGCATTTTGTCTGTTGGGAAAAATAAATATTACTATTACTATTACTGTTACTATTACACAAAACTAAAGATTTAAAAAAATAATTACGAGTACAACGAAAATTACAATAAACAATATTACGAAAACTCACAGACCAGGAGCAGACTTGTAACACAGCCAACCCGTCTATAGAAGGGTTACCTGTCCTGAAGTTTCATTTTTATAACAATATAGCAAAATCTTTGAGTAATTTTAAGGTCCAAATGTACCCGAAAAAATTTAACGGTACATTAAAAAATCTAAACAAAACCACAGTGGATTTACTTATATGTATTGTGAATAACTATTCCAAATTTAACAAAAAGTCAGTACAAAGAAGCCATTTAGACACTCAAATACGGTGCATAAATCTTAACCGCATGATCAATAATCGTCGTTTTTTCATAAATAATCTAATAATGTGATAACTGTGGTTTTAAATGAATAGTCTTGGAATGTTAAAACTTGCTTACCTAACTTGTTTTGAAAAACGATGTTTATTAATTAAATTATTTGACATTTTTTATGTGAAAAATAAATTTTAGAAAAACTGTACATTCAAAGTTAACCAAAAAATACAGCTTAAGTCTCATAGTATTTGAAATTTTTTTTCCAAACTTTTAGGAAAGTTGTATGTCTAATGTAACTTGAACGAACAGTTGCTCTAAAATTAATTTTTCACGTAAAAAATGTGACATAATTTAATTAACAAACATCGTTTTTCAAAACAAGTAAAGTAAGCAAGTTTTAACATTCCTAGAGTATTAATTTAAAACCAAAGTTATTACATTATTATATTATTTAAGAAAAAGACAAACACGTTTTTTGCGTACACTTGGACGTTAATCAGATATACTTCCATTTATATAAAGCATTTAGCAGAATTTCAAAAAAACGATCAACACTATTCTTGTCGTACGATGCACGGTTCACGAGATATTTGATAAAACATGTTTTACAAGATGGCGGCTAGCGCTCAACCGCCCCCGTCCTGACAAATTCATTCCCAACCGTTACATTCACGGAACACCTCCGAACATTTTCCAACAAGAAAATCAATTCTGTAGAAGATGCAGAAATAAATTACCCGGTTACTGGCCTTCTATAACTATATAAAATTTCAAGTTTGTATGTCATATAAAAGTTTTACAACCCCCAATGTGAGTGGGGGTTGTTTTACCATTGTTTATTTTTCTTTCGACAAGAATTCTAAACTCTATAACTATGTCAAAATCTCAAGTTTGTACGTCATCTAGAAGTTTTATAACTCAAAAGGGGGTGGGAGGGTTGACATTTTAAAATTTTGGACTTTTCTCTTTAGGAAAATTTTAAACACTATAATTATACCAAATTTCAAGTTTGTATGTCATATAGAAGTTTTACAACCCCCAATATGAGTGGGGGTAGAAATTTTACCATTGTTTATTTTTATTTTGACAAGAATTCTAAACTCTGTAACTATGTCAAAATCTCAAGTTTGTACGTCATTTAGAAGTTTTATAACTCAAAAGGGGGTGGGAGGGTTGACATTTTAATATTTTTGATTTTTCTCTTTAAGAAAATTTTAGGTACTATAACTACACCAAATTTCAAATTTGTATATCATATACAAGTTTTACAACCCCCAATGTGAGTGGGGGGGTAGAAATTTTACCATTGTTTATTTTTTTACAAGAATTCTAAACTCTATTCTATTCTATTCTAAACTATGTCAAAATCTCAAGTTTGTACGTCATCTAGAAGTTTTATAACTAAAAAGGGGGTGGGAGGGTTGACATTTTAATATTTTTGATTTTTCTTTTTAGAAGAATTTTAAACACTATAACTATACCAAATTTCAAGTTTGCATGTCATTTAGACGTTTTACAACCCCCAATTTGGGTGCGGGGTAGAAATTTTACCATTGTTTATTTTTCTTTCGACGAGAATTCTGAACTCTATAACTATGTCAAAATCTCAAGTTTGTACGTCATCTAGAAGTTTTCTAATCTAAAAGGGGTGGGAGGGTTGACATTTTAATATTTTTGATTTTTCTCTTTTGGAAAATTTTAAATACTATAACTATACCAAATTTCAAGTTTGTCTATCATATAGAAGTTTTACAACCCCCAATGTGAGTGGGGGGTAGAAATTTTACCATTGTTTATTTTTCTTTTGACAAGAATTCTAAACTCTATAACTATGTCAAAACCTCAAGTTTGTACGTCATCTCGAAGTTTTATAACTCAAAAGGGGGTGGGAGGGTTGACATTTTAATATTTTAGATTTTTCTCTTTAGGAAAATTTTAAACACTATAACTATACCAAATTTCAAGTTTGTATGTCATATAGAAGTTTTACAACCCCCAATGTGAGTGGGGGGTAGAAATTTTACCATTGTTTATTTTTCTTTTGACAAGAATTCTAAACTCTATAACTATGCCAAAACCTCAAGTTTGTACGTCATCTAGAAGTTTTATAACTAAAAAGGCGGTGGGAGGGTTGACATTTTAATATTTTTGATTTTTCTTTTTAGAAGAATTTTAAACACTATAACTATACCAAATTTCAAGTTTGCATGTCATATAGACGTTTTACAACCCCCAATGTGGGCGAGGGGTTAAAATTTTACCATTGTTTATTTATTTTTGACGAGAATTCTGAACTCTATAACTATGTCAAAATCTCAAGTTTGTACGTCATCTAGAAGTTTTATAACTCAAAAGGGGGTGGGAGGGTTGACATTTTAATATTTTTGATTTTTCTGTTTTGGAAAATTTTAAATACTATAACTATACCAAATTTCAAGTTTGTATATCATATAGAAGTTTTACAACCCCAAATGTGAGTGGGGGGTAGAAATTTTACCATTGTTTATTTTTCCTTTGACAAGAATTCTAAACTCTATCACTATGTCAAAACCTCAAGTTTGTACGTCATCTAGAAGTTTTATAACTAAAAAGGGGGTGGGAGGGTTGACATTTTAATATTTTTGATTTTTCTCTTTAGAAGAATTTTAAACACTATAACTATACCAAATTTCAAGTTTGCATGTCATATAGACGTTTTACAACCCCCAATGTGGGTACAGGGTTAAAATTTTACCATTGTTTATTTTTCTTTTGACGAGAATTCTGAACTCTATAACTATGTCAAAATCTCAAGTTTGTACGTCATCTAGAAGTTTTATAACTCAAAAGGGGGTGGGAGGGTTGACATTTTAATATTTTTGATTTTTCTCTTTTGGAAAATTTTAAATACTATAACTATACCAAATTTCAAGTTTGTATATCATATAGAAGTTTTACAACCCCCAATGTGAGTGGGGGGTAGAAATTTTATCATTGTTTATTTTTCCTTTGTCAAGAATTCTAAACTCTATAACTATGTCAAAATCTCAAGTTTGTACGTCATCTAGAAGTTTTATAACTCAAAAGGGGGTGGGAGGGTTGACATTTTAATATTTTTGATTTTTCTCTTTTGGAAAATTTTAAATACTATAACTATACCAAATTTCAAGTTTGTATATCATATAAAAGTTTTACAACCCCCAATGTGAGTGGGGGGTAGAAATTTTACCATTGTTTATTTTTCTTTTGACAAGAATTCTAAACTCTATAACTATGTCAAAACCTCAAGTTTGTACGTCATCTAGAAGTTTTATAACTAAAAAGGGGGTGGGAGGGTTGACATTTTAATATTTTTTATTTTTCTCTTTAGAAGAATTTTAAACACTATAACTATACCAAATTTCAAATTTGCATGTCATATAAACGTTTTCCAACCCCCAATGTTGGTGCGGGGTTGAAATTTTACCATTGTTTATTTTTCTTTTGACGAGAATTCTGAACTCTATAACTATGCCAAATTTCAAGTTTGTATGTCATCTAGAAGTTTTACAACCCCCAAATAAAGTGCGGGGGTTTACTTAATAAAAAAAAAACTATATTTTTCTTTTCGACAGTCTTAAACCCTATAACTATATCAAATTTCAAGTTCCTGTGTCATCTGCAAGTTTAACAACCCCATAAGAGGGTGCGGGGGATGATATAATAACATTTTTTTTATATATTTTTTACAATAATCTTAAACTATAACTGTACCAAATTTCAAGTTTCTGTGTCATCTAGAAGCTTTACAAACCCTAAAGGGGTTGCGGAGGGTTAACATAATAACATTTTGCTATATCATTCTTTACGAAAACCCTAAACCCTATAACTGAACCAAATTTAAAGTTTCTGTGTCATCTAGAAGCTTTACAAACGCTAAAGGGGTGCGGAGGGTTAACATAATAACATTTTTCTATATCACTCTTTACGAGAATCCTAAACCCTATAACTAAACCAAATTTCAAGTTTGTATGTCATCTAGAAGTCTTACAACCCCCGAATGGGATGCAGAGGTTGACAGAGGAACATTTTTTAAATATTTTTCTTTACAAGAATCTTAAATCCTATAATCACGCCAAATTTCAAGTTTCTAAGTCATCTAAAAGTTTTACAACCCCTAAAACGGGGTACGGGGTTGACATAATAACATTGTTTTATTTTTTCTTTACAAGAATCCTAATTCCTATAACTGTGCCAAATCTCAAGTTTGTATGTCATCTGACAATTTAGAAGTTATAAAGTTTATTTAATTTCAATATTGTAATACATAAGAAGTTCCATTGGAAATGATGTTACTGTCTGCCTCACAAACATATGAGTTTTAAAAGTTTTAAAATATAATATGGGATAAGATAGTATTTTAAATAGCCAGATTTATTATTAGCTAACAGCATCTGTGATTGATTAAATACTGATTGGTAATATAATAACGGTTAAATACCTCAGACGTATTTTGTGAACGAAAGAATGTCCTTACATTCTTATCTATCTTATTAAATCTTACGGTCTTATTAAAATTATCGCCCATTTGTAATAGCAATCAAAACAGTTTTAAAAAAGAAATTTAAATGACGCATAAATGAAACGTAAAGTGTTTATTAAATAGCTTTAACAAAATATAATATGTAAAAATTTGTGTCACCTTAAATGACGTAATCTTTACTCAGAAATACAATGCATAAAGTGAAGTGCCGTTGAAATGACGTCAGTGTCTAGCCACAAAGCCATCAGTGTTACCAACAAAATTACTGTTAAGTATGCGGACGCAGGGTAAACCTATGCCAAAAATGTTATATACAAATGTATACAATCGCGCGCTATTAGCGCTGCGTGTGGCAAACGCTCAAACTACGATTTTATACACGAATCAGAAATGGGTGTCAAACCGCGCAGAGCTAATTTTTACATTTTCGTCATCTAGACACTTTAAGCTTCATGTGGTGCAATTTTGAGGCACAAGTCACTCAGCGTCCGTATATCCGGACGCCGAGTGACTTCGGACGCTGCTTGAACCTAAGATTTTACATGGGGGGACGCATAGTGGTGCCCTATAGATATATATATATATATATATATATATATATATATATATATATATATATATATAATGATTAGAAGTAATAATGCGCGTAGAGATATACAAGAAAGTGTTATAATAATTGGATATCGCGCAACAGAGAAGAAAGAAATCATAAGTTGCAGCCGTCTACACGTGTTTCACACTTATTAGTGATCATCAGGACGGCATAGCAGATGGAATAAATATAAAAGCAACTAACTCAGAAAGATGTAACAACACAAGGTTTCACTGATAGCAGCCAACCGCACATTTGCAGTATCGGCCTGAAGACACTGAGTTTTCAGTGCAACAACAAACGTCACTACGGAGGCAGCTAAAGCCACTACCGTGAGACAACCAATCCCAAAGTATAATATCAATGATTAGAAGTAATAATGCGCGTAGAGATATACAAGAAAGTGTTATAATAATTGGATATCGCGCATTTATTTCAATTTATTTATTTCGCACTTATGATTTCTTTCTTCTCTGTTGCGCGATATCCAATTATTATAACACTTTCTTGTATATCTCTACGCGCATTATTACTTCTAATCATTGATATTATACTTTGGGATTGGTTGTCTCACGGTAGTGGCTTTAGCTGCCTCCGTAGTGACGTTTGTTGTTGCACTGAAAACTCAGTGTCTTCAGGCCGATACTGCAAATGTGCGGTTGGCTGCTATCAGTGAAACCTTGTGTTGTTACATCTTTCTGAGTTAGTTGCTTTTATATTTATTCCATCTGCTATGCCGTCCTGATGATCACTAATAAGTGTGAAACACGTGTAGACGGCTGCAACTTATGATTTCTTTCTTCTCTGTTGCGCGATATCCAATTATTATAACACTTTCTTGTATATCTCTACGCGCATTATTACTTCTAATCATTGATATTATACTTTGGGATTGGTTGTCTCACGGTAGTGGCTTTAGCTGCCTCCGTAGTGACGTTATATATATATATATATATATATATATATATATATATATATATATATATATATATATATATATATATATATATATATATATATATATATATAATGATTAGAAGTAATAATGCGCGTAGAGATATACAAGAAAGTGTTATAATAATTGGATATCGCGCAACAGAGAAGAAAGAAATCATAAGTTGCAGCCGTCTACACGTGTTTCACACTTATTAGTGATCATCAGGACGGCATAGCAGATGGAATAAATATAAAAGCAACTAACTCAGAAAGATGTAACAACACAAGGTTTCACTGATAGCAGCCAACCGCACATTTGCAGTATCGGCCTGAAGACACTGAGTTTTCAGTGCAACAACAAACGTCACTACGGAGGCAGCTAAAGCCACTACCGTGAGACAACCAATCCCAAAGTATAATATCAATGATTAGAAGTAATAATGCGCGTAGAGATATACAAGAAAGTGTTATAATAATTGGATATCGCGCATTTATTTCAATTTATTTATTTCGCACTTATGATTTCTTTCTTCTCTGTTGCGCGATATCCAATTATTATAACACTTTCTTGTATATCTCTACGCGCATTATTACTTCTAATCATTGATATTATACTTTGGGATTGGTTGTCTCACGGTAGTGGCTTTAGCTGCCTCCGTAGTGACGTTTGTTGTTGCACTGAAAACTCAGTGTCTTCAGGCCGATACTGCAAATGTGCGGTTGGCTGCTATCAGTGAAACCTTGTGTTGTTACATCTTTCTGAGTTAGTTGCTTTTATATTTATTCCATCTGCTATGCCGTCCTGATGATCACTAATAAGTGTGAAACACGTGTAGACGGCTGCAACTTATGATTTCTTTCTTCTCTGTTGCGCGATATCCAATTATTATAACACTTTCTTGTATATCTCTACGCGCATTATTACTTCTAATCATTGATATTATACTTTGGGATTGGTTGTCTCACGGTAGTGGCTTTAGCTGCCTCCGTAGTGACGTTTGTTGTTGCACTGAAAACTCAGTGTCTTCAGGCCGATACTGCAAATGTGCGGTTGGCTGCTATCAGTGAAACCTTGTGTTGTTACATCTTTCTGAGTTAGTTGCTTTTATATTTATTCCATCTGCTATGCCGTCCTGATGATCACTAATAAGTGTGAAACACGTGTAGACGGCTGCAACTTATGATTTCTTTCTTCTCTGTTGCGCGATATCCAATTATTATAACACTTTCTTATATATATATATATATATATATATATATATATATATATATATATATATATATATATATATATATATATATATATTTACATCAGTCTAACAAATGGACGTCCGTACATTACGCATTTACCATCAGTTGGACGTCCGTTGTAATTGGACGTCCGTATACCGGACGTCCGATTGTATCACATGTTCTTTGAATTTTTTTGGGATTACTAAAGCATCCTCTATCGTTTGGTGAAAATTTGTTTTAGACGTCAAATGACCGATTTTTACCGGAGATTGTGTATACCGTAGTTCAAGCGAATTCCACTAGATGCGCTAAATTCGACAAATATATACAGCTAAGTATATTGCAAACGGAAGGATCTACGTGTATAAGACGTCCGTGTCCATCACGAGACCTACATTCTTGCTGGCAACATCGCTTTTGTATATTTCAAGATTACTTTGATATTATTCGTGCATTTGACGTCTCTTTGTCTCGGTAACAGGATACGGCTGACCTGATTGTTAACACATGTTTTGAAATATTTATTTTGCCGTTAAACGTAGTAGGAAATGGTAGAAAGTAATATTGCAATAGAAACGTAAATTTTATCTAAATACAATAAATACCTAAACAACAAATTTAGATTTCATTTTTGTTTTTGGGTTTTCGTATTCAAATATTTTATAGAAGAATAATTATCATAAATCCTGAAGCCAACAGCTTTTCGATTTTCAAGCCATACAGCTTAATTATTTCTTGCATTGGTATTACTTACTTTTTAGTCTGAAGTTTAATTAACAATATGTTGCTAAACGAAAGCAAAAGATTATTATACGCATGTGTATTGTGAATAACTACACGGTTATACACAATATATTAAATATGAAATAATATGAAAACAATGTTTTGCCAGAATTTCAATCAGGGTTTCGTAAACATTATCGTTGTAAAACTAATTTATCAAAAAAAAAAATTTTTTTTAATGATTTAGATAAAAATAAATCCGTGCTTCTTATTCTTTTAGATTTTACAGAAGCGTTTGACGCTATTAACCATAATATAATACTATCGATATTGCGCTTCATTGGTTTTGGTGCATCATCTATATCTTTAATCGGCAACTAAATATATTAAAGATTTTAATAAGATAAAGTCTTAAACAAAGATTACAAATGGTTCACTTATTCAATGAATCGTTGAGTGTAAATCAGTTCGTGTAAACGTTCAAATCAATTACAAGTAAATTAAGGTGAGCCGCAGGGCTCATTTCTCAACCAATTTTATTTAACGTTTATGCAAGTACTAATTTTATTTTTCTAATTATTGTTTATATACAGATGCTACACAACTTGTTCCAACTTTGGACATAGGCCTCTCCATTCTCGTCAATTGTTTATGTTTGTTGCTGCTTCTTTCTAATGTAATCCAGCCGCCTTTTTCAAATCTTTTTATCTTTTTCTGCGTTGCGTTGTGTTCTGTTCCATTTTAATCTTACGATGTTTTATTAGCTCTAGTTAGTGTCCAGGTTTGGCAGCTGTATCTAACGATCGGAAATATAAATACATTGGTTGAACACTACATTTAAATGTTGTGGCATTTTAAGATTTCTGAAAATCAATTTTAGTTTTCCAAACCGTACCCATACCAATCGTGTTTTTCTAATTATTTCCGCTACTTGATATTCTTTATTTGGCTTCAGGATTTTCCCCAGATATACGTATTCATTGACCCACTCGAAGATACAGTCTTTATGCAGAAATTCGATATATAATCCATATCTTTAATTTCTTCAGTGTTTGTCATTATTTTTGTTTTTTGGATGTTCATCGTTAAACCTATCTTCGTAGAGGTTTTTGCTAGATACTTGATCATTGTTTGTAATTCCTTGAGTGTTGTGGTAATTAAAACTTTGTCGTATGTAAATGTAAGGCGAGTTAGTTCTTTATGTTTGTTACAAATCCTGTACAATCTAATGATCTAAATGCACCCTACGTTGCAAGAATAAATAGCTTCAAAGATATTGTGTCCTTCGAATCGCCAAA